>OY776112.1:484996056-485350909 GCA_963675035.1 Allygus modestus | reverse complement strand
ACACACGCATATATATAAAGTCAACAAAATAATATGATGTAATTTTCGATGTTATAATCGAATTTAGTTTAATTAACAATATAAGTGAGTGGTTCACCTTTTTAATATATTTTAGCTAAAGGTTTACCGCATCACTGTAAACAATAATATCCACTTCCTACTTTATCATTTCAATAAAATTCGTCGTTCAGGTAACAACGCTTGAGTTAAAGTGATTTGATAAAAGTTTACCAATTTATAAAAAGTGAACCGCTTTTAGATTTTTAAAACTGGAATATGTTTAAATATAAAATGCATTTAGAATTAATATTTGAATTTAGGCAAATTTTACTAAATATTGTAATACTTTTCTAAAACTTTAAACCGTAATAATCTTCTTATTTTTAAAGATATTGTCACGGAATTTGGAATATTGTGGTGCAAGTACTATTTAGTAATATCTAAAATATTAACTTTCGGTCTTAATAAAATCCAAAAATGGTTGCTTATAAATATTTTTATTTAGAGATAACTTGTAATACTTGGTGATTCTTACAAAAATCTAATATATATTTTAATGCAACATTCGTGAACAAACGATCATTCTATTACATTTTCAATTTATTTTTACAATCATATGTAATTCTGTAAGCGAAATTTTAAAGTCAAAATTGCACTTTGGCAAATCGCAGGATGATGAGAGACGGCTTAAATTTAAGGTCTTGATCCCAGGGGCTCAGGAAAATAGCAGTATTTCTAAAAAGCTACCAGCGAACGATATAAAACATAAAACATCCCTCATAGAAAAAATGGGGCTTTTAAAACGTTTGCTTTGTTTGTTTTAAAACATGTGATTAAGTGTCTGCTTTGTTTATGAACTGACATGTTTGTTTTATTTTCCTCAGAGTGCAAAGAGTAAAAAATCTGACGAAGCAGAGTATTTCAGAACGGTTAGGGGCTTTGGCCCCTTCGATTCACTAATATCGTTTCTGATGACATTGTACTACAATATTGTTTTAAATACCCCTATACACTACATTACAATTTATTTTAATATCAGCTGTAACATTATAATCAAAATCAATATTTATAATAATATAATTGTTGTATGAATCTATCATGATTTTTTTGTATCAACTGCTTATAATGGTTTAACCATACATTCTTTTGGATTATAGTATAACTAAGTCTTACAAAAAAAGTATCAATTGGTTTACTAGAACCTGATTCGTTGAACAGAAAAAAGAAGATATAAAAGTGAATGTAAAGAAGTGAAGTGTGAGTAGTAAAGAATATGATAGAAGCAAATGTAACTGAGTAGTAAAGAAGATGATAGAAGTGAATTTAAGGGAGTAGTAAAGAAAATGATTGACGTGAATGTAAGGGAGTAGTAAAATAGATGATATAAGTTGATGTAAAGGAGTAGTGAAGGAGATGATAGAAGTGAATGTAAGGAGTAGTAAAGGAGATGATATAAGTGAATGTAAGGGAGTAGTAAAGGACATGATATAAGTGTAAGGGAGTAGTACAGTAGATGATATAAGTGAATGTATGGGATTAGTACAGGAGATGATATAAGTGAATGTAAGGGAGTAGTACAGGAGATGATATAAGTGAATGTAAGGTAGTAGTAAAGGAGATGATATAAGTTAATGTAAGGGAGTAGTACAGGAGATGATATAAGTGAATGTAAGAGAGTAGTACAAGAGATGATATAAGTGAATATAAGGGAGTAGTAAAGGAGATGATATAAGTGAATGTAAGGGAGTAGTACAGGAGATGATATAAGTGAATGTAAGGGAGTAGTACAGGAGATGATATAAGTGAATGTAAGGGAGTAGTACAGGAGATGATATAAGTGAATGTAAGGGAGTAGTACAGGAGATGATATAAGTGAATGTAAGGGAGTAGTACAGGAGATGATATAAGTGAATGCAAGGGAGTAGTACAGGAGATGATATAAGTGAATGTAAGGGAGTAGTACAGGAGATGATTGAAGTGAATGTAAGGAAGTAGTAAAGGAGATGATATAAGTGAATGTAAAGGAGTAGTAAAGGAGATGATAGAAGTGAATATAAGGCATTAGTAAATAAGGTGATATAAGTAGTAGTCGAGAGTGTCCTGAGGATCAGGAATGTAAAATTTCAAACCGATAGATTGCAAACTAATTATAAAGCATTAAGCTATTCAATCTTTACATTACAATAATGGCTGAAGAAGTCTGAGGACTCCATGCAAAATAGAACACGTTTGATGATATAAAGTTTGAAAATTTGTATTAAGTATTATATATAATTCACTAAGTAAACCAAGGACTTTGGTTTTAATATAACGATCGAGTCAACACACCTGATAAAGTCTGTGTTATGTTCAGTTACCAAACCGACGATCGTCCTTGATTATTTTAACCGCTAATTAGATTGTCTGGCGTCGAAGCATCTGCCGGAATATTGTTGAGTTCCGAGTCCCAATAATATTCAGGAGCCCCTTTTGTCCAGCATTGCGTCATGTTCAAAGGCTCCCCTTCATCCACATAATACATGACATAGAAGTTGCAGATCTCATCGTGGTCTAGTGATCTGGAAAATTAAAAATCTTTGTAAGGTTTTAGCCAGCAACATTTATATTGTAAGGAAACTATAACAAATACAGGCATTTGTTTACGATAAATTGAAGAGTATTGCTCACGATGGGATACACGAGTACTCTGGAGTGTGCCTGTTTTGCGATTATTTCGTCCAGGTTCAATCCATTCTGGAGGTCGAATATCCATTTTTGGTAGGTTAAGGAGTTTTGTCATATGTCGGAATACTATGTTTTCCGGTTACATTGAAATAACTTTCAATATGCCTACTTAATAGGCTTAATAGGATTTAAATTGCATCTTTCCGAGTTTAATTCGCATGTTTTTACAAATTTACTCCTCACGCCATCTTCCATTTCCCATCTACTCTTTACTCAAAATTAATTGCCACTGTTCGAATGTAATGAATAATGGTATGACAAGAACAATATTTTACAATTTTGATATTTTATTTAAAACACTTTTTTATAGTAACTTTGGACACAAATAAATAATGTAAACTTTTTGCTGCTATATCGAAATATTTTATGAAGTTTTATAATGTCAGCAAGATTTATGCATGTAGGCCACACAGGGCATCTCCCTCATTCTATACTTAAACTCATTCATATTCACCTGGAAATATACCTTAAACACAGGGGCGTAATTAAGTGGTTTGGTGATATATACATCTTATAATGTACACACTTAACTAAACTTGTGAGTAGTATCAAAACTCACCCTACATATGTGATGGTCTTCCTAGTACTGTAATATGAGCACCTGGCGGCCTGAAAATAAATGTTCCACAAACAATATTAAAAAAAAAAATGCAGTACGAATATGTGTAGATTAAACTTTCGTTATTAAAACAAATTAATCTATGAATACGCTCCAAACGGCCACAAATTGTAAACGACCATCCCATGTATAACAAGCAGCACACTGTACATATTGTGAGTGCCCAGGAGTGATGAGATTTTATGCCCAGAGATCCTAGTATCGGAGAGGAACAATTGCGAGTCCTTACCAACATATTATTCCTTGTTTTTTTTTCTAGCTCAATTTCTATTTACTATTTGCTGGAGCGTTTGATACAATAAAAACATTATTTTAACTAACCAATAAAGTTCAGAAAAAGTATTACTCAAACTATTTCCTTCTTGTAACCTTACGTTATAGAAAAATACTGATTTGTATACAAATATAACTTGTCTTTGAAAATTGAATGCATTTAAAGGGTTGAAATCGTTGCTCCATGGTGTAACTATAAGTTGATCAATTAAAATCAAGGAATAGAGCGGAAGACGAAGAGCAATACAACACCAGATACACTTTAACACGTTGACTGTGGGGCTCACTCGTGAGTGCTCTAGTTCCTTTCCTCAATGCTGAACGCTCACCGGTGAGTGCTGGCGTCGCGTACTACCCCATTCAGTTTCTTTGCAGTAGCACAGCGAGAAGAAATGGTATTATTATATCAGCGCTTAGCTAGGATTCGAGCTTTATTGAGGTGTAGGTTGGTAGTAAATTTCCCCACAAGGGCTTGCCCTAAAACACAACTTATTTTGTTAAGGCAATTTAAAGGATGAAAACACCACATAGTTCCCTATTTAATCTCATTTTATTGACTAAAACAATTTTACGATGAACCAACTAAGTCGACTAAGATCAATCTACTGAAAGAGAACTAAACCCTAATTACGTTAATACAGCCCTTTATGATCAAAACAAGTTATTAACAGAACAAAAACAGTTTAAACCAAATTAACAATGGAAGTGTTTTGAATGAAACAAAGACAATTCTTCTATAAATAATAACAGTAATAATTTAACCAAAAACCACCGGACCAAGCGGAAACGGACACCGTGGTGGGAACCCTTCTTTTAGCTAGAGAAAATAGCTTCTCTGGAGCTAACTATGACGGTTGTTGGGGATTATAGAAAAATACAAATTTGTGCAAGTACTAAATAAACGTTATTGTCTGCCCAATTCGTCAATCCTACCCATTCCTGCCCATCGTCTTACGGATTGTTGAAAGCCAAAAATGAAAGCCCATCCTGGGATGAGTTATAAAAACAGTTCCTAAAAGCTTTCAGTCCAAAGTCACAGTCTGAAGCCATGGAATTAAGTATTGATAAAAAAATAATACTATACCCTTTTCTAGTTCCATTTGAAATTATACACTTATGTAAATGTATTGATGTTAATACGAAAGGAAAAAATTCTAAACTATGTGATACAGGGAATTAATCCAGACTACTGTCCTGTCAAGAACCTTTGCGGATGAAACATGCATCACTAGCTGATTTCCAAGGTAGTATTGACCAAATTGAACTTGGTTTCAAATTGAACAAAGGAAAGAATTCAAATATTGCCTACAAACAAAATCAAAACACACATCGCCCCAAAATAACGGCCCTAAACCTATAGCTGCTCGCCCACAATCAAAACTGTTAAATTTGATCAAACGTCAACACCTGATGGATTTAACTTACAATCTACATAAAAGGTGGGGACGAATTTTTGGTAATGAAAGAAATAGTAGCTAATTTGCATATTTTCATGAGAACATTATTGTAGACAAAGACGAAGGTAAATAACTCCAACTACAGACTTCCATTATTCGCTGAGATATAACAGGCACAGTAGGACAGACACTGTTACACTGTTAGATGGAGGAGTGAGTCATCATACGATAGACAAAGCAGATTCTGTCATTTTTTGCTAAATAAATCTCATTTCACAGACTACTACAGATTGAACATACGTAAAATAAGTCCTTATTTCACTATAAATAGTTATAGTCAAGGTACTGATAATAACATTCATCGGAATTGGCCCTGTAAAACTAACCGTTGGTGTAACCTTAGCAGGGTAACACACACTATGATAACTGTTTTATGAAATGACTGTCTAAAAATGTAAAATAAATACTACTAAATAAGGGAGGTTATTTTAACCAAGAAAAACAAGTTACCTCCAAAGCAGTATGCAATCGGCTGACATTAGTAGAAGACTGAGTTATCACAATAACCGGAAACAAAGCACACTTTTTCTTCTTCAATTCACATTTAAAACATATTATGTACAACTCCAAAGTATATTTTTAAAATAAAGTCATTACTAAAAAGAATATTCCGCAATACATAAATCTTTAAAATGTAAATAAAACGATTCAACTAAATTAATTCCCTTTCATAACCAATTGCCAGTTACAAACAGTTGGCATTGACACTAAAAGAAGATTGTATGTATGAGACGTGTAAAGAGATACGCAGACTACATTTAAATTTCGGAAATACTATTTTCCTACTAGGAGCTTAATTTATTTAGCTTCAATTATTTTATCTCTTTTATTTAATTAGTTTTTATAAATTAATTTAGACTCTTTTATCATGATTTTAATTTTATATACTATTCATATTGATTATTAGAGGTAGAATTCATTAGAACTAAAATATTAAAATCAACTGATAACTTACGAGAATATCACCTTTGGTCACTGTGATATTGTTTTCAATAGGATAAAACATGTGAGGCTTTTGGGGGTCTAATTTCCCGATCAGCGTCCAGTGATGGTTTCCATTACTGTCTGGTACTACCCGGTATCCTGATGACACCGTTCCTGTATACAGACACTGCTTTAGTATTTACTCAGAAAGGATCCGATGAATCCTCAATGATACAGTCAATAGGGGACGTTAAGCTAGCGGGAAAGTTTGAAGAACTATTTCATAACCAAGCCCCTCCATAGAAGGTGTCACGTATGTTTAAATTTTAATTGGCGTAATAGACTATAAAGAACCATACATCGATCACTGTTCCAGTATTTATTTTTTGGAAACCATCTTACCAAAACAAAACATATATAATTTAGAAGCTTAGTTATAGGACTATAGCTTACTTATAGGACTTAGTTATAGCTTAGTTGTCAAAACATCAAGGACTCCAAACGGCTGACATTACCGAGGTGGTGGGCATGGGTGCGGATGGCGAAGGGGTGGATCGTCTTTTCTTCCACAATCGTGCACGCCGCTTCCCAACGCTCTTCGGACATCGGGAGAATCCTTCCGCCTGTACCAAGGATAAAAACTCCCACCAACTTGCTTACTCTGTAAATCAGGAATCGTCAACTGACATTAGTATAACTGTTTACGTAAATTAATTATTTTTGGCTCTGCATGCATTTTGTATTGGAAAACTGATTTAATTTCCTTTTTCTTAATTTGTCTAAAATGTGTTTTGTTGTTTGAAGTAGGTTTTCCAACCGATTTAAATCAATTAACTTGATATACTGTATAATTAGAAGAACCGAGCCGTAATGTCAATATGTTAAAAAGATTTACATTTTTTCGGACTTCCCCTGTAATGAAATTGTTCCATTTTATATATCCTGTGTGGCCAATAAATAAACACGCCAGGGGCTATTCCACAGAACTCCCCTGAGGCCGTTCCACAAAACCCCCCTGGGGTCACTCCACAAAACCCTCCTGGGGTCGTTCCACATAACTCCAGTTCTCTCCTAGGGCCGATCCACAGACCTTCCCTGCGGCCCTTGTATAGTACTCCACTCGGACCGTTCCACTGAAACTTCCCTCTTGGAGTGATATTACATAATCTACTTATCGGGTTGAATTCGAGGATGGTGAGGACCTAAGTGGTCGAAATACAATTGCAGAACATCTTCACCAGTTCTTTGCAACCATAGCAGACAAAATAACCAATCTTAACAGCCAGTGCACTGCAAAGGTAATGACTACTTAAACAAATTATATAAAGCAATCTACTCACTGATTTACTAATTACTAAAAAAGAATAAATTCTTGGTATGTATACAAGCATTTTAAGCCCAAAACGTCAGTAGGTGAGAATAGCGTTTCATCCAAGCTGCTAAAACAACGAGGGGGATCCGCTAACCCTCTTTGGTTTTATATTTATAATATATTTAAGATTAGAAATATTCCCATCAGTCCTAAAATTAGTTATAGTATATCCTCAAATCAAAAGTGGAAGTCCTATGGAAGTAAGTATATACTGGCCAATCTCACTAGTTTCCAAATTTGCCAAAGTGATAGGACAAATTGCGCTCAAAGGACCAACAGACTACAGCGACCACAATAAGTTACTGACAGCAAATCAACAGGTTTCTTAAAGGCAGATCATCAACAATAACTATTACTGAACTACCAGAACTCTTTATTTACCATTTGGAGGTAGGAAAGATAGAACAGGCAACACGCTTGATATCAGCAAGGCATTTGACTGTCTTGGGCACAACCAAATTTGAAACAAACTGGGTATCAGAGGGTGTGCACTCAACTGATTCAGAAGTTACTTGGAACAACAAAGCCAACAGGTTGAAGTAAAAAACATAGGAAAAATGTATAGTCCATACTGTACAATCCACACCTATCTCTGTAAACAAAGGTGTGCTACAGGGTTCTGTTCTTGGCTCTGTGTTGTACTATTGTTTATAATTGACAAGGAATCACCTCTTCTCTATGTGATTGTCCACTTACCAGCTTGCTGTAATGTCTTACATCTCGTTTAATATAGTACTGTCCACAGTACTGTCCACAAATGATCTGGTAGTCAACATGACTAAGACAAACCAGTTTAATTTTTACAGAAACCTTACTTGATATCTAAATGAAGCCAGACGGCTAGTTTTATGGAGTGACTACCGTCAAAAATATTTCACGGACACAACATGTAAACTCTGTGCAAAAAGCTTAACAAAAGCCTTTATATATGAAAGCGGATTAAAGGCAATACCGATTTGGTAACAGCAAAACCACATGGTTGCACTTCTTTAATCGCATATTCTGAATGGCAAAACTATCTGGGGAAGCACAACGCAAGAGAATCTAAAAGAAATGTTACTCCTTCATAAAAAATTAGTGTTCGTAGCTGACTGAACCCCAGAGACACTTGCAAAGAAACCTTCAAAGAAATTTAAATCATGAAGGAATTTTCCTGTATAATCGGGAGGTTACATGAACATACACATGTTGTTGGGAGACACTTACCACGAGATGCTGACCATCATATCTACTCCACCAGGCAGGCTCCAGCCTACTCATTACCAGCACACCACTTGCACTGTATAAGAAAAAACGTCTTGTGCCGGCAAGTAGCTGTTCGACTCACTGACCGCACAAATGAAGATTCTCGCTGGAAAACCGCGTAAGGCATAGCTGGATAATTAGCTGGCAGCAAGGCCCTTTAAAACACTACAAGAATACCTAAACTATAGCTGGAAGAATAACTGTATATTAAAATGGATTGCTATTGGAAAAATAACGCTGTACATTTCTCCAAACAACATTTATGAAGAGTTTCTGATTAGTTTTGTATTAAAATAGGAAATTAATAATGTGAGGAGCTAATTAGTGCAATATACTAATCTGCAGAAATTAATGGAATTTAAAGAAAACAGATTTTAAATAAAATGCTTTCACAATTCATCAACAATAATAGAATATAAAATAACGTTTTTCATACACTGGGCCCAAAACCTACCAGATATTTTTCTCTAAAAAATAAATCTTAAATTGGCATTCAAAAACAAGTTTACTTTACAAAGAAAGTTACATGCCGAACTAGATCTAACTACAAGTTTTTAAAGTCAGAAATGTTAATTAATTTAAGGAAACGTATATAAGACAAACTGGAATAAATTTCAGTAAACGGGTTAAACTGAACCGTATAAACCGTAAATGAAGTTGTCCATGTCTTCTGCCGAGTTCTTTTTCTTTGTTTAAAACATGCAGGTATCTAGTGTTTCTTAAATTTTGCCGTATTCGTGGTCTTCTTTAATTAGTATGTTGGCAATGTGATTGCGTTTGTCATGTTTAAATGAATAAATGTTCTTTGAGCCGTACATTAAAGTCTAAAAGGAGTCAAAACATAGTCATAAGTGTTTAGTACTAATAAATTAAAATGTTGAATTAATACTTTAGAATATACAGATTGTATAATAATTGAAAACGTATGCAATTCATAAAATAAGCCCTACGGAACGTTAACAAATTTGTTTAGACAAAAGGTAAAGCAATAAGATGTTTCACGAGAACACGTCTAATAACTACTCACGGTCGTCGAGTATAGTGAATATACAGTCCCCCTATCAGTGTGCCAGAAGTATCATGGCTGCCATCTGTAAAATAAACGAACAAAATCACAGACTTAAAAGGATCTGGAGGCAAGTGTCTGATTCAATCTTATAATTAATTATAAATATAAATTTAAGAACAAAAAATATGCATTTGCTATAAACTCCAAAGTAAGTGGGAATTAATGAAATTCATCTTCAAAATTGATCCAACACTTATCATTATAGGCAATTGTAATAAAGATGTAAAGACTATGGCAGCAAATTGTACTACAATGTATCTATCTATATCTATATTTATAAAAAAATATGTATGTTTGTATATATATATTTGAAGTTTATGGACTCGGACACCGTTGGGCGGTTTGCCATTAGACGTTGTATATATATATATATATATATATATATATATATATATATATATATACAGAGGGATTTTAAGCTACTTATCCATTTCGTCCTATCTCATTTGGGTTCCTCCCAAGAGGCCCAAATGGGTTCCCATATAAACCTTATGGAAACATATTGTTTACATAAGAGCTAATGACATGTTTATTTGAACAGGTGACCTTGGTGATATCGGTTTTAGTTGGTAATAGTCAAAGACATGACAACGTCTACATGACAAAGTCGTACACAAGGAAAAATAAGATCGTCCAGATTTATAAAGTTAAAATCGTGGCTCCAACAGTACACTGGATTAGACAAAAAAGTACTGGTCCGGGAAAGTTGCCTTCATCACCACTGCATCCCCCTCGAGTCTATTATAATATAATCTTAATACACAATAAAAAGTTTAGGTAAAATCACTTCAGACAACCTAAAAACAAAGGCTTAAATACTTAGTTTAGTTCAAAAAGTTTAAAGCTTTTGTTGTGGTTAGCTACAATATTTCTAGTAATGCATTTTAAGTTGGCTAATGTAGTACAGTTTTATTATAAATTAAATGTAAAGATAATCAAGCAAATAAATGTGCTACAAAATAAATTTTAGGTTTAGTTTTGATTACTATTTTATTAACTTTATCTTTTTAGACGGATTAAGATTTTGTACTTTTTACACATAACAACCACAATATTACCAGTTTCCTAAGAACAAACTATTTTATAAGTTAATATCTCAGGATCCTCTGTCGTGTATTTTGCAAAGTTGTTTTGTGAAATGCGATCTGCTAGCCTTCGTCTGCGACAGTAGTAGCAATTTGGCACTTTTGGCCCATTTTAGCAGGTTTGGCCTATAATAATAGCATAGGAATCTGTTTTGTTGCACTTGCTTGATCCCAGCATACCAACTCGTCACTTTTATCTCTTACAATCATCAGTTTTATGCTAAACAGTTACAAGTCCCATTACCAATGATAATATGTTTAACATCTACAGTTGCATAGTAGTATATTTTCGGGAGGGAGTCAGTGGTGATGTTGGCCACTTTTCTAGGACCATTACCTTTTATGTCTAATCTAGTGTACGTATAATAGCTTAGGTTTGTATTACAGTGAGCCGGCATTAAATTTATAATAAAACTGTTCTACAAAAATTTAAATCCACTACCAGAACTGTTGAAGCTAACAAAAGCTTAAAACTATTCTAGTTATACTAAGCCTCTGGGCTTTTAAATGTAAGCAGTAGTCCTAGCGGGAGATGAGTCCCAACATTGCTCTTATGGGGAATAAAATACTGGAGATCGTAGTGGCTTATCACTTTCTCCTGCTGCTTATCTTATCGCGCCTTCCGGTCTCAAAGTCCACTGTAACTGACTGTAACCGGTTTTAATGGTCACTAATAAGGTAATTCGCTGAAACTAAATGTATCAGAAACGTGAGGAAGCCACCAGTATAAACTAATTATCTCTATTGTTACGTCAGCGGATGTGATAGCGTCGAGGTCAGAAGCTGACCTTAGCATGATAAGCTCTTGTTTAACGCCTAATTCTTTCTTGGTGGCTCCTAAACTCACTTTTGACCATGTGTTCTAATCCAATTTTAACCTCGTGTGTTAATCTAAGTTTTGACACTCTTTTAAAGATGACAATGCACACGTCACGGTAAATTCAAAACTTAACTTTTCCAGAATGGTCATGTCTCAATGGTGCCAACGAGCATTGCTCTTATGGGGAATAAAATACCGGAGAACGCAGCAGCTTATCACTTCCACTTGCTGCTTATCTTATCGCACCTTCCGGTATCAAAGTCCACTGTAACTGACTGTAATTGGTTATAATAACCACTAATAAGGTAATTTGTAAAAGTTTTAAACTTATGTATCATAAACTTGAGGAAGCCACCAGTATAAACTGATTATCTCTAAGGTCGCGTCAGTGGATGTGATAGCATCGAGGTCAGAAGTTGACCTTAGCAAGATAAACTCTTGCTTAACGCCTACTTCTTTCTTGGTGGCTCTTAAACTCACTTTTGACCACGTGTTCTAACCCAACATTTAACCTTGTGTGTTAATCTAAGTTTTGACACTATTTTAAAGATAGCGGTGCCCGTGTCACGGGAGATTCAAAACTTTTCCAGGATGGCCATGTCTCAGTGGTGCCAACGACCATTGTTCTTATGGGTAATAACATACCGGAGATCGTGGCAGTTTAACACTTCTTCATGCTGCTTATCTTATCGCGCCTCCCTCTTAAGTATACTGAAACTGACCTAACCGGTTATATCACTAATAAGGTACGTAATTTGCAAAAGTTTTAAACTAAATATATCAGAAACGTGATGAGTCACCATTATAAACTTATTATCTCTATGGTCGCGTCAGAGGATGTGATAGCGTCGAGGTCAGAAGCTGACCCTAGCAAGATAAGCATTTGTTTGACGATCACTTCTCTCTCGGCGGTTGCGCGTGTTAGACCTTTCTGCGTCATTTGTGCTTTTGGTACTGCATAACCTAACGTTATGAACCTGACTTTCTAGAGTTTTATTTGATAACTTTCGCGTGAGTTTGACTTGTTCATTTATTATTTTGTAAGTGTTAAGTGAATTTTATTTAACTGTGTGACTTCCTCTTTCTTAACTGTGCAGTAACTTCACTTTTGAGAGTTAACATAGCCAACTCAGAGAACCTCAGATTATTCACTATCCAGTAACCTCACCTTCTTGTATGACTTTAGCTAGGGTAGAGTTGCATGTTTGAAGTTCGAGACAAGCAGTAACCTTACTGTTTTGTTTTACTTGGTTAGAGTAGAGCTTTGTTTTCTGTCTTTTAGTAACCTTACTTGCGTGACTTAAATTTATTGTGTTTGCTAGTAGTTATTTGACTTGCGTAGTTAATTAGAGCTTTGCATTGACTTGTGTAGTTATGGAGGAGTGTTTACGCTCTCTTCGATATTCCCTATATACCTGTTTTTTGTTTTTTTTTTAGATATCAATGACAATTGTATCAGTGACTGTAAAGTATCAGTAACGATAGATTTGAGATCCAAGTAGTAAACAGTAAAAGTTCCATTCTATATCTTGTTCCTGTTTTTTTTTTTTTTAAGATTAAAACTGTTCCTAGGTATCAATGACTGTATAGTATCAGATCCAGTAGATCAAACTAGTGAAAAAGTAACAGATCCATTCTATATGTATACATATATATATATCTATATAAATCTAGCCATCAGGTCCGCTTTCTCATTCTACTCTCAGACGTGAAGCTGGTCAGAAGTGTTTTGAGCTGCTCTGATATTACGTAACACGCTTGTATATTCGTTAGTATTGGATTAAAATAATTAATAGTTCTCTTGCACTAATTATTGTTTCTTATTGTAAATCACTATCATCCTGCGTAATGTACGTGGTTACTTCATAGTTCAGCTATCTGTGTTTGTTATCCATAATATTTATTAGATTAATTTGAACTTGGATAGGTGTGTCTGTTTGAGTTAGAGGTGGTGTATTTGCTCATAACAGTTCAGCTTGGTTTACTGTAAATTATTTATTGTGTTTATCTGTATTTAATATTTGTACGTGTTAAATGATGGAGTCAGTTTCCAAAGCTAAAATGGACTCTTCAAATCCGGTAAATTTAATTAGCAGTGATGAAACCTATGTAAGAAAATTCAGACTGTACGGAACTAGAACAGTCTTTAAATTTTCTAATCCCCCTCCTAAAACTAATGAGATTGATTGGCTAAGACAAGGTTTTGCTAAAATTGTAAAGGAGATGAAAGACAAGGCCTCTGAGAACGACCAGCTTGGGTTTACTCTGCAGTCTCTAAACTTAAAATCTAAGGGCGATGGTTATGTTTCTTTCCGATATGCGAGTGAAATAAATGAAGACATCCTTTGGCAGATTTTTGGAGGAATTGTTCAATCAAATTCAGAATCAATTAAATCTACTGACACTTTTAAAGTAGAATGTACGCGAGTTAATCTACCGGTAGGTTCTGGGAAAGTACGACCAGGCCTGTACAACAACTTTGAAGAAGAATGCAAAGCGAGGAAGGGGATCGTAGTCATTAACAACAAAGATAACCTTTGTCTCCCCAGGGCTTTGGTAGTAGCCATGGCTCAAGTCACAAAAGACCCTCAGTACAAGTCAATTCGCAAAGACAAGGCTAAAAGACAAACTTTTAGAGCTCAGTTACTTATCCAGGAAGCTAGGGTAGAGATGCCAAACAATGGTGCAGGTGTCATCGAACTTGAAAAATTTCAGACACATCTTAAAGATTTCAAAATTACCGTTTACAATTACAACACTAAAGGCCGCGAAGTATATTTCGAAGGACGTGCTGAAGACGCTAAATTAAAAATTAACTTACTCTTCCACAACAGTCACTACAACGTTATAACAAGCCTAACGGCAGCTTTTGCTTGCACATACTTTTGCGAGGCCTGTCATGTCCCCTACGAACACAAGTCATATCACAGATGCTCAAACATCTGCCCTTACTGTCAAACCATCTCACCTCCCTGTAAAGAAGATAATGGGGGAATAGTTTGTCCTAAATGTAACATAACTTTAAAAAATCAACAGTGTTTCAAAGGCCATCTGACTGATAGATGTGGATCAGTTAGAAAGTGCTCAGACTGTGGGAAATTAGTTACGACTGGAAACAAATCCGCATACGATAAATGCGGAGAATTTTATTGTAAACCTTGCGGTTCCTTCAAAGACTCAAATCACAAATGTTTCATACAACGGAACGAGGTTAAACCCAGAACTAAAGACTATTTGTATATTTTCTTCGACTTGGAAACAAGGCAGGACGAGTCTCTTCCATCTGATCCCGATCAAAAAGTACATCAAGTTAACTTATGCGTTGCTCAACAGTATTGCTTTAAATGTATTAATGGCATTGAATGTGAGACCTGTTTGGACAGGCAACGTGTCTTTGAAGAAGATCCAGTAAAACAGTTTATGGAATATGTAATGGATATTCGGAAATCATTTAAAAATGTTTGCGTAATTGCTCACAACGGCCAGGGTTTTGATTTTCAGTTTTTGCTAAAGTATATACTGGAAGAAACTAAGTTCACGCCAGAACTGATCATGAGGGGAACCAAAATCATTTTAATGGAATTGGATAATGTACGATTTATCGATTCACTTAGTTATTTCCCCATGGCCCTCTCTGCACTGCCTAAAGCTTTTGATCTACCTCCCGAGAAAAAGAAAGGCTATTTCCCGCACCTCTTTAATACATTGGCAAATCAAAATTATGAAGGCCCCATACCCGACAAACAGTACTACTGCCCAGAGTCAATGTTTGAGAAATCTCACGAAGACTTTGAGAAGTGGTATGATGAACAAGTGGCCAACAACTATGAGTTTGATTTTAAAAAAGAAATTCTGGAGTATTGTATATCAGACGTGGAAATTTTGGCACATGCCTGTCTTAAATTTAGAGATATGTTTTTGAAAGAGTGTAACGTTGAGCCATTTCTTGAGGCTGTAACGATCGCCAGTGCATGTAACCTAGCTTTCCGCCGCAACTTTTTAAAACCTGAAACTATTGGCTTGATCCCTAAACATGGATACAGACTGACAGACAACCAATCAACTGCAGCCCTTCAATGGTTGACTTTGGAAGAGGAGGAACGCGGAATGAGGATTGAACATGCTGGAAGGGGCAAAGAAGTCAAAATTAATGGTATGAAAGTAGACGGGTTTGACGGGGAAAATATTTACGAGTTTCACGGCTGCTATTGGCATGGGTGTCCGAAATGTTTTCCTTATAATCGAGAGGCTCCTCTAAACGAAGATCCCTCAGATTCGCTCCACATGAGATATGAAAGGACTTTGAAAAAAATTAAAAAACTTGGCAATGTAATTCAAATTTGGGAATGTGAATTTAGATTACTAAAAAAGACAGAAAACCTTAAACACTTGAACAGCTTGCCGATCCTTAACAATCTGCCCCTGGACCCAAGACAAGCATTCTTTGGGGGTAGAACAGGTAACTCCAAGACTTATCACAAATGTGGAGAGGGAGAAAGAATCCATTATGTTGACGTGTGTTCTCTCTATCCGTATGTGTGTAAGTACGGAAAGTATCCCCTAGGTCATCCAACGATCTACGTAGGGGATAAAGAGTGCAGACAGAGAGGTCTGCTGATAGACGGTCTGCTTAAATGTAAAATCTTGCCACCTCTAGACCTCTACCACCCTGTCCTTCCTGCTAAAATGAATGATAAACTTATGTTTGTTCTTTGCAAATCATGCGGGGAAACTCAGAATCAGGGGGAATGCAATCATGAGAGTGAAGAAAGAGCATTAATAGGGACATGGACGATGGACGAAATTAGGAAAGGTCTTGAGAAGGGTTATGTTGTACTTGAAATGTTTGAGCTGTGGGAGTATGAGGTTGCCACTTATGAAGAAGGGGGCTTGTTTACCGACTTCATTAATAAGTTCCTAAAAATGAAACAAGAGGCTTCAGGGTACCCTAGCTGGTGCGAAACTGAACAGGACAAAGAACAGTATATTGCTGACTATTTTAAACATGAGGGTGTTCAGTTGGACAAAGACAAAATTGTTAAAAACGGAGGACTCAGATCATTGGCTAAACTCATGTTAAATTCATTTTGGGGGAAATTCGGACAAAGAGAGAACCAAACTAAAGCAACAATAGTAAGGGAATCAAAAGAACTTTTTAAAATTCTTACTTGCCCTGAAGTACAAGTTAACAGAGTACAGATTGTAAACGAAGAAGTTGTTGTACTTAACTGGGAGTATATCGAAGAAGTGGGCAAACCATTGAGTAACGTTAATGTTGTGATCGCGGCCTACACTACAGCTCAGGCTAGGCTAAAACTGTACGAGTACTTGGAGGTTCTGGGCTGTCAAGTCCTCTACTACGACACCGACTCAGTGCTCTACATTTATAAGGGAGGTTTGTATAGAGTTCCTACAGGAGATTACCTCGGGGAAATGACAGACGAGCTGATCGAGTACGGGGCTGGCTCTTTCATTGTTGAATTCGTTTCTGGGGGGCCGAAAACCTATGCGTACCTTGTCTGGTCAACTGACAAACAAACCCTGATCTCTGTATGTAAAATAAAGGGACTAACTCTAAACTTGAAAACATCTAAAGTACTAAACTTTGAAACGTTAAAAGAGATGGTCCTTAACGAAGCTGCTCAAATACTAAAAATTAAAGAGAGTCGAATAAGACGAACTAATACCCGAGAAATTGTTACTGTAGATGAATTAAAACGGTTCAAAGTAACCGGACCCAAGAGAAAATTAATAGATGATCATGACACCTTACCTTTTGGATTCAAAAAACTAAGAGTTGCTTAACGAAACTTTTCAAACCAGTATAGATTGGCACGTGTTTAGTACTGAATATATATATATATATATATATATATATATATCTCACTACTAATTCAGTAACCTCATTCTGTCCTGAGACGTAGAACTGAACGGATGCGTTTGTGCTGACACACTCAGTTTTCTTTTAACGTGCATCTTGTTTTTCCCTTCTTGATTCTTGTACAATGTCTTCAAAACATAATACATCCACTATTCAACCGGTGTCTTTGAAGTTTATATCAAAAAGAAAGTTAAATGAAAATTCTAAATTTCACATAACATGCTCAGAGTATGAGTTCTTTCTTACCGGCTCGATAAATTCATTGGAATGGCCTTTGGTATTTTCGGAGTACATAGTAGATAAAATAATAGAGAACTTTCAATCAAACGCCTACATCGGAATATCAATAACACACGCTAATGATTCAGGAAATATACCATTTATGTCTTTAGCGAAACTAACACCGTCAGTTTTTGATTATCACTTTGAGAAAATATTTTGTAAAGCTGAGAAAATATCAGGCGTTTTAAGTGTTGAAGTATCACTTGTCTCAATTCAGGGCTGTTAATTTCGTTGAATATTACATCTTTCTCTAAGTAACTGTGTTATTGTAGATCTCACGTATATACCTCTACTATTAGATCATTCTGTTCTAAGTCGTGGGTACTGATCGGACGTGTCCCAGTGACATGGCTGTTAAATACTATACACTCAATCACAAACCGCTTTTGGTTATGTTTGATAATGAAGGAAAGCCATGGTTTGAAGCTAAAAACGTAGCTTCTGCTCTAAAGCATGTTAATAGCGGGAGTGCAATTAATTAGGAAACGTGTAAACATGGAAAAGTGATATATTAACTGTGTGGAGTTTTTATGACGCCCAAAAACAGGTTGTAGGATCGATTGAAAAAAACAACAGTTTTCATGAACGAAACCGGATCATGTACATTGATGTTGAAATAAACTACTCCTGAAGCAAGACAGTTAATAACCAGTCTGCTGCCGGAGTGGTTTTACCCCTTACACAAATATGAAAGATGAAAGTTCACTTTAAATGTTAATTTTCTTTAAAATCACAAGTTCCCACTGTATGTATGTGTGTGTGTGAATGAAGGTCAATGGCGCGGGTGACGAAAAGCCCCGTAAACTTGAAAGAAGGTCACTGGCGTGGGTGACGAAAAGTCCCGTAAACCTAAATGTGTGATGAAGGGTTTAGTAGATTGAGGCGCCGGGCTAACACCCCGGCTACTCCATCAAACAACCCGGTGTGAATGAAGGACTATGTACATTGAGGCGTCTGGCTAACACCCAGGCTACTCCTTGGAATAGTCCGTACGGTGGTACTTGTAAAAATAAAATAAAAATAAAAAAATAAATACAAAAAGTAAAAAAAAATACAACAAAAATATAAAGTAAAAAGTACAAGATTCTCTGTTTATCTTAGTAAATGTAGAGCTGAAAGGTGTTAATATGAACGGACTTTGTCTTAGTAAATGACCGCCTTCCTCATACACAATGAACGGATTGTCAGAGAATACAGAATATAAAAAAGGAGGTAGCATTTTGCTATGGACTGGCTACCACAGTGAGAGGCGATGGCTGGGGCCTCTCACCCCAGAGGTTTTAGGGCTCCTGGCGACGCTCTGGGTAACCAAAAAGAACGCGCCGACGCTCCTACGGCCTAGCCTTACGGCTTACCGTGGTGTGGAAACGTGAGCGTTCAAAATTATTTCACCGGATTTATAAATATTTGACTGGATCATTTAAAACATTACGGTCAAATTAAATGTTCCCCCGGTAAACACTTTTCACCAGACTGTAAAATAGATTACGGAACAATTTGAAAGATCCCCGTTAAAGTAAAATGTAACACCTTATAAAGTACTTTCAGTGGACTTGGAAACTTTTGGCCGGGAAATTTAAAACACTACGGTCAAGTTAAATGTAACCCCGTTAAAGTAACTTCAGCGGACTTGGACATAATTTACCGGAGAATTAAAAACATTACGGTCAAGTTAAATGTAACCCCCGGTAAAGTAACTTCAGCGGACTTGGACATAATTGACCGAGAAATCACACCGTCAAAATACATCACGGTTCCCGGCAAACAGGTTAATGGACCCATAGAGTTGGGGTATAGCTTTCTTGCCTGTCCATTTCTGCTAGTTTTTACAAGCCTTTTCTCTACTTTAAGTGCCCCTTTACTAATCAAGCTCAGCGGTATACTATGTATAGTTATACATAGGGGTATACAAACCCCTCAAGTCCGTTTCAAGCCATCACGGAGGAGCCCTCAACCGGAAGCCAAGCACCCCATAACGTTACTAATCACCCGTAGAGGAACTCAAACTTCTGTCTTACCGTCATCTTGAAAAAACCGCAAAAGCCAGGGTGTTGATTTGTTTTATAAATCCCTAGTGGAGATTATACTAGGTGTTATTACTTGAGTTACTTCAACGGTTATTATATAATTCCAATAGACACCTTTACTCTTTTCCACTGCATAAGACCTCTAACTACTTGGAGCAGCTCATTAGCAAACATATTTAGAACAGGCTTAAAAGCCACATAAGCATCGTTCCCTTGAAAATGAGGGTTTCTGAAAATTAATCCAATCATGTCGTTTGCCGATGAATCCTCTTTGATATAGTTGATCAAATGCTCAATACCTTTTACCAACTATTTAATATCACTCACACCACTAGGTGGGGGAGTAATTGGAAATTGTATTTTCCTACGACATATTCCGAATGTTTTGTTAAAAACTGGCTCGGCAGTGTTTATTATTGACGGAGGGTTACTCATTTTTCCATCTTATCGAACTTAACATCAGACATCCAACTGAGATGAAACACGTGACTACCCAGATAAATAGGACAATAGTTGCAGAAAAAGCCAAAATACCTGAATGATAACGAAGATAAAAGAGCACATCAGGGAACTCCCGAATATAATCTGAAGAGTCTAAGAATGGCGGAAACACCCCGATTGAGCTCCACGAACACAATCATACTGGCCGTGTAATTTTACCTGGAAGATTGTCAAATATATTGTGGTTGGGTGTGAAAAGAATTGCTTTTGGGTTGGACGGGGTTTGGGATGTGTCGAGGCTGGGTTTGGATTTGGATTACGTTACCCTCAAAATTGACAAACTCATTTTACAATCACATTGTAATGTCCATTACAACGAATTAGTTTTATATCATGTTTAGCACTAGAATTTGTACCATCGAACGCTAATTCATATCCTCCAGGTATGTACTGGTATACTTTAAGATTATCTTTCTTCAGGTGTGCTTGCAATAACCTGAGTTCACTAAGACCGAACACCTTAATAGGTAGTCTTAATTTTGCTTTATTCAAGAAAATCTTAGCCTTAAGAGATTGTTGGTGTTTTCTGTTTTTGCGGATAAGTTCATATTCAGGGTCATTCTTAAGCTTGGCTTTACCCACAACTATCGCCTTTAGTAAACTCAGGTCATCAGTGTTGTCAATCCAGACTACACTTATTTTATTTTTACAATAATTCTTAAAAGAGTCGTAATCGTTGGAATTCCTCGTATTGGCTCGCAGGTGTCGATTTTTTGAGATCCTAGTGGGTAATCTTTCTGATTTACGTTCCGTTTAAGTGAATCTATAGCGGAAACCATAATAGGTGTTCTTACTCGAGTTACATCTACGGTGATTTTATAACTCCACGAGGCACCTTTATCTCTATTGCTTTGCATAAGACCCAGAACTACATGGAGCAGATCATTAGCAAAAACGTGCTGAGTAGGCTTGAAGGCCACATATGCGTCACTGCCTTGAAAATGAGGGTTACTGAATGTGAAACCAATCTTATCGTTTTCTAAGGAATCTTCTTTGACATAGTTGATTATATGCTCTATGCCTTTTTCCAACCAATTAATATCACTTACACCACTAGGCGGTGAAGTAATTAAAAATGTTGTCTTCTTGCAACACAGCCCGAATCTTTTACTAAAAACAGTCTTAGAAGCGCTTAGTATTGACAGAGGAGCGATCATTTTTATGTTCAAGCAGTTTCAAGTCAGAAACCTATCTGAGGAAAAACACAAGATTAACCAAATTTAGAGGACAAGAGTTTTAAAAAGAAGCAGAAAACTCCCGAAAGTTATCAGAAAGAGACCAAGGATGGTATAGTCGGCTGTTTATGTCAACCGACGCAATCAGTTAGACATACCCTCTTTTAACATAAAAAGGTATCTCATCGTTAGGTTAATTTAATATAGCTAAGGTTAGGTTTATTTTTAAAAACTTCAGTAAATCAAAAATAATAAAATTGAAGCAACACTTAGGTTAATTTAAGCTAGCTAAGGTTAGGGGTATTTGTAAATGTTTGCAACAAATAAAAAAAATAAAATTGGAAAAAGGAAAAGTAAAAAAATGCATTTTTTTACTTTTCCTTTTTCCAATTTTATTTTTTTTATTTGTTGCAAACATTTACAAATACCCTTAACCTTAGCTAGCTTAAATTAACCTAAGTGTTGCTTCAATTTTATTATTTTTGATTTACTGAAGTTTTTAAAAATAAACCTAACCTTAGCTATATTAAATTAACCTAACGATGAGATACCTTTTTATGTTAAAAGAGGGTATGTCTAACTGATTGCGTCGGTTGACATAAACAGCCGACTATACCATCCTTGGTCTCTTTCTGATAACTTTCGGGAGTTTTCTGCTTCTTTTTAAAACTCTTGTCCTCTAAATTTGGTTAATCTTGTGTTTTTCCTCAGATAGGTTTCTGACTTGAAACTGCTTGAACATAAAAATGATCGCTCCTCTGTCAATACTAAGCGCTTCTAAGACTGTTTTTAGTAAAAGATTCGGGCTGTGTTGCAAGAAGACAACATTTTTAATTACTTCACCGCCTAGTGGTGTAAGTGATATTAATTGGTTGGAAAAAGGCATAGAGCATATAATCAACTATGTCAAAGAAGATTCCTTAGAAAACGATAAGATTGGTTTCACATTCAGTAACCCTCATTTTCAAGGCAGTGACGCATATGTGGCCTTCAAGCCTACTCAGCACGTTTTTGCTAATGATCTGCTCCATGTAGTTCTGGGTCTTATGCAAAGCAATAGAGATAAAGGTGCCTCGTGGAGTTATAAAATCACCGTAGATGTAACTCGAGTAAGAACACCTATTATGGTTTCCGCTATAGATTCACTTAAACGGAACGTAAATCAGAAAGATTACCCACTAGGATCTCAAAAAATCGACACCTGCGAGCCAATACGAGGAATTCCAACGATTACGACTCTTTTAAGAATTATTGTAAAAATAAAATAAGTGTAGTCTGGATTGACAACACTGATGACCTGAGTTTACTAAAGGCGATAGTTGTGGGTAAAGCCAAGCTTAAGAATGACCCTGAATATGAACTTATCCGCAAAAACAGAAAACACCAACAATCTCTTAAGGCTAAGATTTTCTTGAATAAAGCAAAATTAAGACTACCTATTAAGGTGTTCGGTCTTAGTGAACTCAGGTTATTGCAAGCACACCTGAAGAAAGATAATCTTAAAGTATACCAGTACATACCTGGAGGATATGAATTAGCGTTCGATGGTACAAATTCTAGTGCTAAACATGATATAAAACTAATTCGTTGTAATGGACATTACAATGTGATTGTAAAATGAGTTTGTCAATTTTGAGGGTAACGTAATCCAAATCCAAACCCAGCCTCGACACATCCCAAACCCCGTCCAACCCAAAAGCAATTCTTTTCACACCCAACCACAATATATTTGACAATCTTCCAGGTAAAATTACACGGCCAGTATGATTGTGTTCGTGGAGCTCAATCGGGGTGTTTCCGCCATTCTTAGACTCTTCAGATTATATTCGGGAGTTCCCTGATGTGCTCTTTTATCTTCGTTATCATTCAGGTATTTTGGCTTTTTCTGCAACTATTGTCCTATTTATCTGGGTAGTCACGTGTTTCATCTCAGTTGGATGTCTGATGTTAAGTTCGATAAGATGGAAAAATGAGTAACCCTCCGTCAATAATAAACACTGCCGAGCCAGTTTTTAACAAAACATTCGGAATATGTCGTAGGAAAATACAATTTCCAATTACTCCCCCACCTAGTGGTGTGAGTGATATTAAATAGTTGGTAAAAGGTATTGAGCATTTGATCAACTATATCAAAGAGGATTCATCGGCAAACGACATGATTGGATTAATTTTCAGAAACCCTCATTTTCAAGGGAACGATGCTTATGTGGCTTTTAAGCCTGTTCTAAATATGTTTGCTAATGAGCTGCTCCAAGTAGTTAGAGGTCTTATGCAGTGGAAAAGAGTAAAGGTGTCTATTGGAATTATATAATAACCGTTGAAGTAACTCAAGTAATAACACCTAGTATAATCTCCACTAGGGATTTATAAAACAAATCAACACCCTGGCTTTTGCGGTTTTTTCAAGATGACGGTAAGACAGAAGTTTGAGTTCCTCTACGGGTGATTAGTAACGTTATGGGGTGCTTGGCTTCCGGTTGAGGGCTCCTCCGTGATGGCTTGAAACGGACTTGAGGGGTTTGTATACCCCTATGTATAACTATACATAGTATACCGCTGAGCTTGATTAGTAAAGGGGCACTTAAAGTAGAGAAAAGGCTTGTAAAAACTAGCAGAAATGGACAGGCAAGAAAGCTATACCCCAACTCTATGGGTCCATTAACCTGTTTGCCGGGAACCGTGATGTATTTTGACGGTGTGATTTCTCGGTCAATTATGTCCAAGTCCGCTGAAGTTACTTTACCGGGGGTTACATTTAACTTGACCGTAATGTTTTTAATTCTCCGGTAAATTATGTCCAAGTCCGCTGAAGTTACTTTAACGGGGTTACATTTAACTTGACCGTAGTGTTTTAAATTTCCCGGCCAAAAGTTTCCAAGTCCACTGAAAGTACTTTATAAGGTGTTACATTTTACTTTAACGGGGATCTTTCAAATTGTTCCGTAATCTATTTTACAGTCTGGTGAAAAGTGTTTACCGGGGGAACATTTAATTTGACCGTAATGTTTTAAATGATCCAGTCAAATATTTATAAATCCGGTGAAATAATTTTGAACGCTCACGTTTCCACACCACGGTAAGCCGTAAGGCTAGGCCGTAGGAGCGTCGGCGCGTTCTTTTTGGTTACCCAGAGCGTCGCCAGGAGCCCTAAAACCTCTGGGGTGAGAGGCCCCAGCCATCGCCTCTCACTGTGGTAGCCAGTCCATAGCAAAATGCTACCTCCTTTTTTATATTCTGTATTCTCTGACAATCCGTTCATTGTGTATGAGGAAGGCGGTCATTTACTAAGACAAAGTCCGTTCATATTAACACCTTTCAGCTCTACATTTACTAAGATAAACAGAGAATCTTGTACTTTTTACTTTATATTTTTGTTGTATTTTTTTTTACTTTTTGTATTTATTTTTTTATTTTTATTTTATTTTTACAAGTACCACCGTACGGACTATTCCAAGGAGTAGCCTGGGTGTTAGCCAGACGCCTCAATGTACATAGTCCTTCATTCACACCGGGTTGTTTGATGGAGTAGCCGGGGTGTTAGCCCGGCGCCTCAATCTACTAAACCCTTCATCACACATTTAGGTTTACGGGACTTTTCGTCACCCACGCCAGTGACCTTCTTTCAAGTTTACGGGGCTTTTCGTCACCCGCGCCATTGACCTTCATTCACACACACACATACATACAGTGGGAACTTGTGATTTTAAAGAAAATTAACATTTAAAGTGAACTTTCATCTTTCATATTTGTGTAAGGGGTAAAACCACTCCGGCAGCAGACTGGTTATTAACTGTCTTGCTTCAGGAGTAGTTTATTTCAACATCAATGTACATGATCCGGTTTCGTTCATGAAAACTGTTGTTTTTTTCAATCGATCCTACAACCTGTTTTTGGGCGTCATAAAAACTCCACACAGTTAATATATCACTTTTCCATGTTTACACGTTTCCTAATTAATTGCACTCCCGCTATTAACATGCTTTAGAGCAGAAGCTACGTTTTTAGCTTCAAACCATGGCTTTCCTTCATTATCAAACATAACCAAAAGCGGTTTGTGATTGAGTGTATAGTATTTAACAGCCATGTCACTGGGACACGTCCGATCAGTACCCACGACTTAGAACAGAATGATCTAATAGTAGAGGTATATACGTGAGATCTACAATAACACAGTTCCTTAGAGAAAGATGTAATATTCAACGAAATTAACAGCCCTGAATTGAGACAAGTGATACTTCAACACTTAAAACGCCTGATATTTTCTCAGCTTTACAAAATATTTTCTCAAAGTGATAATCAAAAACTGACGGTGTTAGTTTCGCTAAAGACATAAATGGTATATTTCCTGAATCATTAGCGTGTGTTATTGATATTCCGATGTAGGCGTTTGATTGAAAGTTCTCTATTATTTTATCTACTATGTACTCCGAAAATACCAAAGGCCATTCCAATGAATTTATCGAGCCGGTAAGAAAGAACTCATACTCTGAGCATGTTATGTGAAATTTAGAATTTTCATTTAACTTTCTTTTTGATATAAACTTCAAAGACACCGGTTGAATAGTGGATGTATTATGTTTTGAAGACATTGTACAAGAATCAAGAAGGGAAAAACAAGATGCACGTTAAAAGAAAACTGAGTGTGTCAGCACAAACGCATCCGTTCAGTTCTACGTCTCAGGACAGAATGAGGTTACTGAATTAGTAGTGAGATATATATATATATATATATATATATATATATTCAGTACTAAACACGTGCCAATCTATACTGGTTTGAAAAGTTTCGTTAAGCAACTCTTAGTTTTTTGAATCCAAAAGGTAAGGTGTCATGATCATCTATTAATTTTCTCTTGGGTCCGGTTACTTTGAACCGTTTTAATTCATCTACAGTAACAATTTCTCGGGTATTAGTTCGTCTTATTCGACTCTCTTTAATTTTTAGTATTTGAGCAGCTTCGTTAAGGACCATCTCTTTTAACGTTTCAAAGTTTAGTACTTTAGATGTTTTCAAGTTTAGAGTTAGTCCCTTTATTTTACATACAGAGATCAGGGTTTGTTTGTCAGTTGACCAGACAAGGTACGCATAGGTTTTCGGCCCCCCAGAAACGAATTCAACAATGAAAGAGCCAGCCCCGTACTCGATCAGCTCGTCTGTCATTTCCCCGAGGTAATCTCCTGTAGGAACTCTATACAAACCTCCCTTATAAATGTAGAGCACTGAGTCGGTGTCGTAGTAGAGGACTTGACAGCCCAGAACCTCCAAGTACTCGTACAGTTTTAGCCTAGCCTGAGCTGTAGTGTAGGCCGCGATCACAACATTAACGTTACTCAATGGTTTGCCCACTTCTTCGATATACTCCCAGTTAAGTACAACAACTTCTTCGTTTACAATCTGTACTCTGTTAACTTGTACTTCAGGGCAAGTAAGAATTTTAAAAAGTTCTTTTGATTCCCTTACTATTGTTGCTTTAGTTTGGTTCTCTCTTTGTCCGAATTTCCCCCAAAATGAATTTAACATGAGTTTAGCCAATGATCTGAGTCCTCCGTTTTTAACAATTTTGTCTTTGTCCAACTGAACACCCTCATGTTTAAAATAGTCAGCAATATACTGTTCTTTGTCCTGTTCAGTTTCGCACCAGCTAGGGTACCCTGAAGCCTCTTGTTTCATTTTTAGGAACTTATTAATGAAGTCGGTAAACAAGCCCCCTTCTTCATAAGTGGCAACCTCATACTCCCACAGCTCAAACATTTCAAGTACAACATAACCCTTCTCAAGACCTTTCCTAATTTCGTCCATCGTCCATGTCCCTATTAATGCTCTTTCTTCACTCTCATGATTGCATTCCCCCTGATTCTGAGTTTCCCCGCATGATTTGCAAAGAACAAACATAAGTTTATCATTCATTTTAGCAGGAAGGACAGGGTGGTAGAGGTCTAGAGGTGGCAAGATTTTACATTTAAGCAGACCGTCTATCAGCAGACCTCTCTGTCTGCACTCTTTATCCCCTACGTAGATCGTTGGATGACCTAGGGGATACTTTCCGTACTTACACACATACGGATAGAGAGAACACACGTCAACATAATGGATTCTTTCTCCCTCTCCACATTTGTGATAAGTCTTGGAGTTACCTGTTCTACCCCCAAAGAATGCTTGTCTTGGGTCCAGGGGCAGATTGTTAAGGATCGGCAAGCTGTTCAAGTGTTTAAGGTTTTCTGTCTTTTTTAGTAATCTAAATTCACATTCCCAAATTTGAATTACATTGCCAAGTTTTTTAATTTTTTTCAAAGTCCTTTCATATCTCATGTGGAGCGAATCTGAGGGATCTTCGTTTAGAGGAGCCTCTCGATTATAAGGAAAACATTTCGGACACCCATGCCAATAGCAGCCGTGAAACTCGTAAATATTTTCCCCGTCAAACCCGTCTACTTTCATACCATTAATTTTGACTTCTTTGCCCCTTCCAGCATGTTCAATCCTCATTCCGCGTTCCTCCTCTTCCAAAGTCAACCATTGAAGGGCTGCAGTTGATTGGTTGTCTGTCAGTCTGTATCCATGTTTAGGGATCAAGCCAATAGTTTCAGGTTTTAAAAAGTTGCGGCGGAAAGCTAGGTTACATGCACTGGCGATCGTTACAGCCTCAAGAAATGGCTCAACGTTACACTCTTTCAAAAACATATCTCTAAATTTAAGACAGGCATGTGCCAAAATTTCCACGTCTGATATACAATACTCCAGAATTTCTTTTTTAAAATCAAACTCATAGTTGTTGGCCACTTGTTCATCATACCACTTCTCAAAGTCTTCGTGAGATTTCTCAAACATTGACTCTGGGCAGTAGTACTGTTTGTCGGGTATGGGGCCTTCATAATTTTGATTTGCCAATGTATTAAAGAGGTGCGGGAAATAGCCTTTCTTTTTCTCGGGAGGTAGATCAAAAGCTTTAGGCAGTGCAGAGAGGGCCATGGGGAAATAACTAAGTGAATCGATAAATCGTACATTATCCAATTCCATTAAAATGATTTTGGTTCCCCTCATGATCAGTTCTGGCGTGAACTTAGTTTCTTCCAGTATATACTTTAGCAAAAACTGAAAATCAAAACCCTGGCCGTTGTGAGCAATTACGCAAACATTTTTAAATGATTTCCGAATATCCATTACATATTCCATAAACTGTTTTACTGGATCTTCTTCAAAGACACGTTGCCTGTCCAAACAGGTCTCACATTCAATGCCATTAATACATTTAAAGCAATACTGTTGAGCAACGCATAAGTTAACTTGATGTACTTTTTGATCGGGATCAGATGGAAGAGACTCGTCCTGCCTTGTTTCCAAGTCGAAGAAAATATACAAATAGTCTTTAGTTCTGGGTTTAACCTCGTTCCGTTGTATGAAACATTTGTGATTTGAGTCTTTGAAGGAACCGCAAGGTTTACAATAAAATTCTCCGCATTTATGGTATGCGGATTTGTTTCCAGTCGTAACTAATTTCCCACAGTCTGAGCACTTTCTAACTGATCCACATCTATCAGTCAGATGGGCTTTGAAACACTGTTGATTTTTTAAAGTTATGTTACATTTAGGACAAACTATTCCCCCATTATCTTCTTTACAGGGAGGTGAGATGGTTTGACAGTAAGGGCAGATGTTTGAGCATCTGTGATATGACTTGTGTTCGTAGGGGACATGACAGGCCTCGCAAAAGTATGTGCAAGCAAAAGCTGCCGTTAGGCTTGTTATAACGTTGTAGTGACTGTTGTGGAAGAGTAAGTTAATTTTTAATTTAGCGTCTTCAGCACGTCCTTCGAAATATACTTCGCGGCCTTTAGTGTTGTAATTGTAAACGGTAATTTTGAAATCTTTAAGATGTGTCTGAAATTTTTCAAGTTCGATGACACCTGCACCATTGTTTGGCATCTCTACCCTAGCTTCCTGGATAAGTAACTGAGCTCTAAAAGTTTGTCTTTTAGCCTTGTCTTTGCGAATTGACTTGTACTGAGGGTCTTTTGTGACTTGAGCCATGGCTACTACCAAAGCCCTGGGGAGACAAAGGTTATCTTTGTTGTTAATGACTACGATCCCCTTCCTCGCTTTGCATTCTTCTTCAAAGTTGTTGTACAGGCCTGGTCGTACTTTCCCAGAACCTACCGGTAGATTAACTCGCGTACATTCTACTTTAAAAGTGTCAGTAGATTTAATTGATTCTGAATTTGATTGAACAATTCCTCCAAAAATCTGCCAAAGGATGTCTTCATTTATTTCACTCGCATATCGGAAAGAAACATAACCATCGCCCTTAGATTTTAAGTTTAGAGACTGCAGAGTAAACCCAAGCTGGTCGTTCTCAGAGGCCTTGTCTTTCATCTCCTTTACAATTTTAGCAAAACCTTGTCTTAGCCAATCAATCTCATTAGTTTTAGGAGGGGGATTAGAAAATTTAAAGACTGTTCTAGTTCCGTACAGTCTGAATTTTCTTACATAGGTTTCATCACTGCTAATTAAATTTACCGGATTTGAAGAGTCCATTTTAGCTTTGGAAACTGACTCCATCATTTAACACGTACAAATATTAAATACAGATAAACACAATAAATAATTTACAGTAAACCAAGCTGAACTGTTATGAGCAAATACACCACCTCTAACTCAAACAGACACACCTATCCAAGTTCAAATTAATCTAATAAATATTATGGATAACAAACACAGATAGCTGAACTATGAAGTAACCACGTACATTACGCAGGATGATAGTGATTTACAATAAGAAACAATAATTAGTGCAAGAGAACTATTAATTATTTTAATCCAATACTAACGAATATACAAGCGTGTTACGTAATATCAGAGCAGCTCAAAACACTTCTGACCAGCTTCACGTCTGAGAGTAGAATGAGAAAGCGGACCTGATGGCTAGATTTATATAGATATATATATATGTATACATATAGAATGGATCTGTTACTTTTTCACTAGTTTGATCTACTGGATCTGATACTATACAGTCATTGATACCTAGGAACAGTTTTAATCTTAAAAAAAAAAAAAACAGGAACAAGATATAGAATGGAACTTTTACTGTTTACTACTTGGATCTCAAATCTATCGTTACTGATACTTTACAGTCACTGATACAATTGTCATTGATATCTAAAAAAAAAACAAAAAACAGGTATATAGGGAATATCGAAGAGAGCGTAAACACTCCTCCATAACTACACAAGTCAATGCAAAGCTCTAATTAACTACGCAAGTCAAATAACTACTAGCAAACACAATAAATTTAAGTCACGCAAGTAAGGTTACTAAAAGACAGAAAACAAAGCTCTACTCTAACCAAGTAAAACAAAACAGTAAGGTTACTGCTTGTCTCGAACTTCAAACATGCAACTCTACCCTAGCTAAAGTCATACAAGAAGGTGAGGTTACTGGATAGTGAATAATCTGAGGTTCTCTGAGTTGGCTATGTTAACTCTCAAAAGTGAAGTTACTGCACAGTTAAGAAAGAGGAAGTCACACAGTTAAATAAAATTCACTTAACACTTACAAAATAATAAATGAACAAGTCAAACTCACGCGAAAGTTATCAAATAAAACTCTAGAAAGTCAGGTTCATAACGTTAGGTTATGCAGTACCAAAAGCACAAATGACGCAGAAAGGTCTAACACGCGCAACCGCCGAGAGAGAAGTGATCGTCAAACAAATGCTTATCTTGCTAGGGTCAGCTTCTGACCTCGACGCTATCACATCCTCTGACGCGACCATAGAGATAATAAGTTTATAATGGTGACTCATCACGTTTCTGATATATTTAGTTTAAAACTTTTGCAAATTACGTACCTTATTAGTGATATAACCGGTTAGGTCAGTTTCAGTATACTTAAGAGGGAGGCGCGATAAGATAAGCAGCATGAAGAAGTGTTAAACTGCCACGATCTCCGGTATGTTATTACCCATAAGAACAATGGTCGTTGGCACCACTGAGACATGGCCATCCTGGAAAAGTTTTGAATCTCCCGTGACACGGGCACCGCTATCTTTAAAATAGTGTCAAAACTTAGATTAACACACAAGGTTAAATGTTGGGTTAGAACACGTGGTCAAAAGTGAGTTTAAGAGCCACCAAGAAAGAAGTAGGCGTTAAGCAAGAGTTTATCTTGCTAAGGTCAACTTCTGACCTCGATGCTATCACATCCACTGACGCGACCTTAGAGATAATCAGTTTATACTGGTGGCTTCCTCAAGTTTATGATACATAAGTTTAAAACTTTTACAAATTACCTTATTAGTGGTTATTATAACCAATTACAGTCAGTTACAGTGGACTTTGATACCGGAAGGTGCGATAAGATAAGCAGCAAGTGGAAGTGATAAGCTGCTGCGTTCTCCGGTATTTTATTCCCCATAAGAGCAATGCTCGTTGGCACCATTGAGACATGACCATTCTGGAAAAGTTAAGTTTTGAATTTACCGTGACGTGTGCATTGTCATCTTTAAAAGAGTGTCAAAACTTAGATTAACACACGAGGTTAAAATTGGATTAGAACACATGGTCAAAAGTGAGTTTAGGAGCCACCAAGAAAGAATTAGGCGTTAAACAAGAGCTTATCATGCTAAGGTCAGCTTCTGACCTCGACGCTATCACATCCGCTGACGTAACAATAGAGATAATTAGTTTATACTGGTGGCTTCCTCACGTTTCTGATACATTTAGTTTCAGCGAATTACCTTATTAGTGACCATTAAAACCGGTTACAGTCAGTTACAGTGGACTTTGAGACCGGAAGGCGCGATAAGATAAGCAGCAGGAGAAAGTGATAAGCCACTACGATCTCCAGTATTTTATTCCCCATAAGAGCAATGTTGGGACTCATCTCCCGCTAGGACTACTGTAAGCCTATACACTTAGGCTGCTTCTAAGTTTAAAACGTAAAGTTTCATTTACGACCATGGGCCAACCCACGGTTCTAGCATTTAATTTCATGATACCAAAACTTTTGACAAAATATATTTAATTCTCGTTTTGTCATCTAAATAGTTAGACATGACGACTTACTGATATTGAGTTTAAAAATCTATTTTCATGTCTTAAGGATATTTTTAGTATAGAAACAAAAGGTAACATTAGTCTTTGTTGGAAAATTGCGGTTAACTTATAAGTAAATTAATTAAACCGTCAAAACACCCCTAATCCAAAATATGTTTACGTAATAATAATTTTACAAACAAACCGTGCTTGAAGCGTAAAAGTTGGTTAGAAAAAAACAACAACTCTACCAAATTAAATTAGATAGTAACGTAAATATTTTTCTAAGGCTAAAAAAGCCAAAGGAGCAACGGGATATGAACCTGCGACCTTAGGCTCAGGGAGTAAGTAAGGTATCAACTGATCTACCACGACACGTTTACTTAGAGAAGTGACTATACCTAGATTAAGCAACGCATTTTTAGCGGCACTTGAATGAAACAAGAACAAATTATGATGACGTTTCTGTGCTTAAACCAGAACTGGAATATTTAATGAGGCTTAATTAAAATTTGATCCTTTGTTTTGGTTATTCTTATACGAAAGAAATAAGCGCACAACTAGTTTATTTTAAGCAACTGAACTTCATCTTTCAATATGTCAGTTGTGTGATAAAAATTTCCAACTGTAACGATCATATTCTAGTAGTCAAAGGTATACTAGTTGTCCAAATATCAAATACTCTGAACACGGATACTATATTCTTGCCGATTGCACTCCATCGTACTGCGAATACCTGCCAAGACCTCTGTAATTTCTGTCTAACGGAACTAACACTGATACTGACAGCCACAACTGGAGCATTACTCACGATGTTCCATTGAACTAAAATATTAAAACAAATTACGTGAATACTCACATTTAGAATCGGTGCAGTCGATATAAATATCTTACAAAGTGCACACGGTACGTAACTCGTCAATATAACAAATGCGATGGCTTAGATACAACAAACGCACGTGTCCATCAAAAATAAACCGAATCCGGATGACTCAATCGGTGCCATTTGATACAAAATTCCAAACCGTAACCAAGACTAAATGGCGTCTTCTTAAGCAATAAATACAGTAGAATCACACACCTTTAGACTTGTCGGTGGCTACGTTATGGAGTTGCAGCACCAAGTATTGAATGGTTGTATTGCCCCCCACTCTGAAGCCCACCCCGGGCGGTAACTGTAGGGTCGGAGCGTTTCTCGCCCAGGCGTATAGGACCTAGAGTAAAGAGAACAATAAATCTTTTAACCCACACTGAATAGAGTGTGTTTGAAAATTTTTATTGCAAAATCACCGCTTTTTACAAAAATCCTACAATTAATCTAAATCAGTATGTTAGTTCCTATAAAGTTTTAGAAGTAATATAAAGGGATTCAAGTGGAACATGTTATTATTGTCTTAATTGTGTTTATTTTGGCTGGCTGAGTGTAAATAGTATATTTCACTACTAGTCACGAAAGAGACCTATTTAGGGGCGAGATGGCATTTTACGCGTGAGTCGAAGCCAAACATGGAAAATGCTACCAAGCCCCGAATTAGGGCTCATGTGACGAGTAGGAAACGATAATTTTCATCACGATGCAAATAACCACACTAAACTTTTAAACAATTATCTGGTATTTCATAGTCTAGTAATTTTCTATAAGTAAACACAACACTGTTTTACAATTTATGTTAGTGTTAAAGTCAGCTGTTAGAACACAGAATCGTCAAAAATAATGAAATCACACTGGTGCTCCTGTTGAGTGAAACGGGAACTTCAATTGGTTAGGACAGGAACACTTTTGTTTGGGACAGGCAAAGTATTATTTGGGACAGGAAAAGTAATGTTTATAACAGGCAAAGTCAGCTGATCATCTTTTGTTATGTTACAAAGAAATCGATAATTTACGTAGATCTCAGCTGCATGGTAATGGGCTATTTTCGATTGCAGAATGATGAAAAAATAATACGTGAGGTTTTGGTTGCTTACGCAGTGAGGGAATAAATATATAGTTTGATCGGTAGTAGTTGGCTTCCTATACACTTGAAATCGAAGCTGATTTATTTAAATTTATCGTTTTAATGGTCTATATTCTAATCCATATTTAAATATCTTATAAATGGAGTAAGGTAAGTATTTAAAATGTATAATTGTCTTTTATTACTATTAAAAAGTAAGCATTAAATTACGTGTTAGTGTAATGTTCGTGTCCATCGTGTCTGTGTTATGCACTTAAATGTTCCCGTTTTTAATTCATTCGACGTTGTTTTTATGAAGATAATCACTCCTTGGACGGCCTGATGATGGCTTCGTAGGAAGTCGAAACTAATTGCCATTGCAACAATTTGGATTGTCAACAAGCAGGTATTTAAACCACTATAAGTAATTTAAACCTGTTTGGTAATTCAAAAAAATTTTAGGACAATTTCTAAATGACCTTTCATGCAATATAAAAATACGCTGATTTCATTTATACTTCTCTACTTGCCCCAACATTAACTATTTGATATAAGTACCAAACCAGCTGTAAAATAATCAGAGCTTGAATCAGCAAAACAGCCCGATGAGCCCGGTATGATATACCCACGATTTTAATATTAGTTCTAAATATGCAACTGACGAAACATAATGAGAGTTTTTACATTAAAATATACTTATTTTTAAATCTTCCAATACCTGATGGCATTTAATATCTACAGTCAATGCTAATGTATATGTATTTTTTATTTTACTCAATACATACTACAGGTTTTGAACCGCAGGGTGGTGTAGCTTCCAATGCGCTATCAACGAAGCTGTTGCTCATATCACCGCAGTTCCTGGAATAAAAAATCTTTAACAAATTTAAAGTGGAAACCCTATAAATAATTGTTTTCCTGACTGAAATAAAGCTGAAGAGAGAAGGATTTCGCACTGGTTGATGTTCAGAAGGCCTGTGAAGTTATTGTGAACCTGATGGAACTACTTATCTACGATTAACGGGGTTTAATCATAAGGATGGCTGAAAAGTAGCTACCACTACTCCGTATTTAATAAATATTCTTTTTAACAGATATAAAACTTTTTTGGGGTGTTCTTCTCGGATATAAAATGCTACGTAAAATAGGTCCAGTTTTAAATGTTTACCTTCGATATAAAGGATCATATTCAAATAGGTTATATGATAATGAGACACATTACTTCTTTGGTCTTCCTTTCTTCATGCTTTAAACTACGTATCACAGGCGTATACGTAGAATTTAAAAAAAATTGAAACCTCTCTTTAGCCTCAAAAAACAAAAAGATTCTTTATTTATTGAAATCGATTGCCTTGTCGCATTCTTTGAATATTTATCGTCTCTATGTAACTACAGTATAGGTGTAAATATATTGTACTAGTTTTTCCACGTTGCAGCTTCGCCCGGGATCACAGTATTACTTTAATTTGTTATAGCCTATAGGGCAATAAACAGTACTCGAAGGTAGTTTAGAGTAGTTTCAACATAATTGTTGATGTTAACTGAGCAGACATTTTTCAAACAGATTCCTTGAATGTCTTTATTAGTTTTAGATCGGTAAATGAATTTCAAGATTTATAAATTACAGTTAAACACTATGCCAGATATAGTGTTGAGAAGTAAAGTGTGAAAAGTTTATATACTGAGTTTGGTAAATACTCCACAGGAACAGAGTAGAATTGATTATGATATTTAATTCCAAAGGACTACTTATCATACTGGTATACATCAAACTTACACTAAGCAGAAAGTTGCCACTGAGTTCATGCTAGTGTTATGAAAAATAACATGTGTTTCATATGGGAAAAATAATTTTTTTTTGCTGATTGCAAAAAACCTTAAAAAATAACGGGATTGCTTAAATTATAAAGTTGCTAGGTTTCACAAGACGTTTTCAAAGGCGTGCTTTTTGACAAGTGCTACCATATGACTTTTTTGAATTTTGGGTATATAAACATAAAAAACCAATGTTATTAATATATATATATATAGATATTTTTAAAAATGCCTATCATCTAGCATACCAGAGTAAAGCTAAGTTTAATAAAAATAGTAAAATATGTGAAAATTTGTTTAGAAAATACATGGTATACCATAAATGTCAATATTTTACACAAAAATTAACGCCATTTTAAAACGGATAAATATAAGTAAATTCTGTTTTAAGCAAAATATATTTGGTGACGAGACTTTTAAAATGATCCTATGTACACGTAAGAAACTTTTCAGATTCGAAAGTGTGATCTCCAGTTTTGAAGCACCCAGCCCATAGAATTTGAAAAAAAATGTTTTTAATAGATTGCCAATGCGTTTTATTAGGACATCATTTTGTTTGATGGCTTTAAACCAAACCTTTCTCCTACTACAGACGTTTGAAGGGTGGTCTGACTCAACCTGTATGACCCTTCTTTGACGTCATATTGGTTTTTGCTAAACAAATAATATTTTGCTGAACCGAAGATACTGCGCTTTGCTATCCAAGAAACTCGTGGGATATAGTCATGAGAAAATTCGCCAAGATTTAAATGCTATTAAGTGGTGGTTTGTTAGTACCAAGTTAATTTTAAGTGCATAAAAGAATACATTCATTAATTTTTATTTAAGGGAGACAGTCAATTTTCTCAAAAATTGTTTTATAAGTGTGATAAATGTTTTTTACGGTGTGTTGAATGTGATAGTTGTTCAATAATTAACATAAGTAGTAGCATAAAATATTTGGGAATTATACTTGACAGGGAACTTAATTGGAAAATTAATATAATCAAATTAAAAACAAAAATCATAGCCATGTCTTTTTTATTTTCCTCAAAGTATTTGTCCTCTCCCAGATTCTGAGAAGTTTATATTTTTCACTGGTAATCACTAGACATGAATATAGGGTAGAATTTTGGGATGGTAAATATTTTACCAATTTAAAATATATTTTAACTTTACAAAAGTTGTTTGTTAAAGTAATTTATAGGAAAACAAAGTATGAAGCCCCTTATCCATGTTTTCAAAAGCTAGATGTCTTTCCTATAAGATCACTTTTCCTGTACAAAGTATTGAAGTTGTTTTAACTGAACATTTAATAAGGAGCATAATTATAAACTGAGGTTGAGAAATGCTAGACATTGTTATGTACTGCAATTTGTTCACTCACACGTTATTTAATTGCTCCAAGAATTTAAAATCAATTTTCAAATAATTTTAAAACTTTGGTAAATCATAAAAAATTATTAATGGGGTAAGACAATGGTTGAAGGGTTTCAGAAATGTTGAGGATTTATTACAGATAATGGGTTAGACATTTTGAACACTCTGCAAAATTTCTCATGTAAATGTATACTTTCTTTCGAGTGTGCTTTAGAGTATTTTGAAAATAGGCATTTGTAGTTCGTTAGTTATGACTTTGCAAAGATGTCTTGTAGATTTTTTTGTTTCTTTGTGGAAGGTCATATTAATTATTAATGCAAAATAAGATATTTTAAGTTCAGTTTAAAATAAGTATTTATAATTTGTTCTATTGTATTATTACACTTCCAATTATTAAAATTTCTTATGGAGCACAATATTTCATTTTAATAAACTGTACACAGAATGTAATACAGGTTTTTGGTTAGCTCTTGAACACTTTAAAAACATATTTTTGTTTTGTAAAGGAGCCCCTAAACGAACATTATGTCTTAGGGGCCCTATTCATTTTCTGCACAAACATTTAGTTTCTATGGGTCATTCAGAGTTTATTTGTATTTTATATGAATGATAATTTGTCTTTGTAAGTGTTGTAATATTTATGTGTAGAACAAATTAAGATTTATTTACTTCAAACAAGTTATTAATTTATCTTTCATTATTAACTAAAATGCTTTGTATAATATAAAATTGAGAAATTGGTTATCAATTATGCCCTTTTACAAAAACCCCTTGTATATAAACTTTTGTATATATAATTTGGTGGAGTCTTTCTTCGGTCTAGAATAAATATCAGTTTCAAAAACTTGTATTAACAAGTGATGTGTTAAAAGACAACACATTAATAATTTTAAGATAGAAATCCTATCAACGTAACAAATTTAGGACCCCACCGTAAAGGACGCTGGATATACTGTATCCAGCTTCTATTGGTCGTTGGGCTATTAATTAATGATCTTGGCTAAAGAAAAAGTCGGTCTTAGTCAGGATCAAGGCTACATACATAGGGCATCATTCATTCATATTTGCCTTAAAGAGTCAAAGTTAAAACAAATATTTATATTTTAAATTTATCAATCAAATTTAAATTATCTTATTAGTTATAAACTAAGTGATTAGTAATAATCTTGAGTTAAAAATTAAACCAATTTAACATCCCAATTAAACTTTTGGAGAGACTTAATACATTGACTGGATAATCTCAGCTAGACAAGATAGAAAAAATGCCATGCCTTTTTCTCTGGAAGTTAGAAAACAATTTTCAAACGGCTTTATATTTACCCTTGCCACCCCCCAGACTACCCAGTAAGAGTTTTAAAGTATTTGTATTTTTTTCTGTATTTTACAAAATATGTTTTTAATTTAGCGCTAGCCTATTATGTTGTGTCTTAAACTCTGATAGTTTATATTCGTAATTCTAACATACACCTAAACTTGAACGTTCGTGGTTTTATTTAATCTATAATTTTTTATTTGTACTTAATCTTTAATTTCTGAAACAAGTTTTCAAACATTAAGTAAAATGCATCAAATTTAGGAGAAGGATATTTATGCCAAAACTTTCCCTGAAACACAGAAAGGACTCTTAATTGAAATATACTTTTCATAATAAGATGAACTTAAAACAAATCCTTGTGGTAAACCGCAATTTAACTTACCAAAAAGTATTTCTACTGCCTGGCGTCTGGCAGCCATATAACACCATGTGGTGGACCTTTTTCGTCGTTGCTTCTGGCTCAAACCCTACTAAAAAAATACATAGTACGTTAGAAATAAAAGTAACTTTATCATTAATTATCCTTATCGTTTTTCAGTAATCTCTTTGGTAAATTTCGTTCGGATAGTTGGTATTATTTGAAAAAAAAAATTTTTTCTGGATTTAATTTTGTAATCTTGGATGATTACAACCTTCAGATCTTTGCCCACATTTTCTCAAAATCCCAATTGACACTTTGTTGGTTATTCTGATAACAATAATACTTTTTCCACGTTTTTCAGTTAAAACATACAACTCTAGAGTTTTTTAATCTAATCATTTAAAACTAAATACTATTAGTGTTTTAAACATAAAACATCAAACATCAAACATCCAATTCATTTCCAATGTAATATTTAGCATGGTCTACACGGCGAGGCTTGCTTAGTCAACACTATAGAGCCGCTTCAAGGGCCACTAAACAATACATGTATTCGTATCTTAAAAGGCATATTAGTGGATAATTAAATAAAACTGGCGTTGACTTTATAATGTTTGTAACAAATTTTAAACACTAACCTGCTCACAAACAAATATCCTAGGCCTCTATTGTAATTCTTGAAAAATATAAATAACTGCGCTATTATTTATAATACAAACGTACAGTAACATTCATCAACCTATTAATCACTTTACTGTATTGTATTTTTAATTAAAATAAATACATAAAAAGCACAAATTTCATAAACATATAATGTAATTTTGTTTAAAGTACCTAATTTTAAATCGATTTATGCATCAACAAAATAGTATACAGAACTTAAAATGCCCTTGTTTTAATAACCTACCGATATAGTAGTTCTTTGTGTAGTTTAGCCTGATGGTTGTGCACACATAGAGCTCCGGCTGAAACAGAAACACTTTAAGAATTTAATTAATATTTAAATTTATAGAATGAATGTAGAGAACCCTAAATTAGGGTGATATGGGTTGGAATTGGTGGGAGAGTGTGGCTATAGCTGGACAGTAATGGTAAAAAAAAGACAAGACAAATGACTGCATAAACTGGAGTCATTTAAATTTTTGCCCATCTGTATTTATACAGACCCCTTAGCCTACCAGTGGCACGCAGAATACTGTGAGCCACGTGGTCTTAAAATGAGAGGTACGACTCCAAAAGTTGTTGCCTTGTTACAGATTTTCAAACTCTCACCGCTAAGAGCGACCTTCACACCATCCTCACTGAGGTATGCAATCTTGTGGTGCTAGATATAACCACATACCTATTTTAGGTATTATACTATTCCAGCGATCCACGTCAACATTTCGTCAAGGTAGCGTAGATTTGGAAAGTAGTATCCTGTAGCAAAATAAACGGTATCAGGAAACTGACTCATACTTTCTCCCTTTTAGCCAAACTTTAATGACAAAAATATTTGTTATTTACTAAATATAGAATATGAAGTATAGATAAATGTACAGAAAATTGTCTAAAATAGTTGTTTTCAGAATAATCCACCCAAATTGCTTTTTTGGAGGCACTATAGAGTCCGTTGCTACACACAGTAGTTTTGAGAGGGGAAATGCCCCCTTGCCCCCCCCAGGGTTGAATAGCAACACATTTCGAACATCATCTGTTGGTCAATGCTAACTTGACCTGCATATCAAATGAAATTGATCAGTAAATAAGAGAGAAATAGTTATTTTTTTATTCCCCATAAGAATAACATTGGACAACGTACTGTGTTTACCGCTAAATGAAAATTTCAATTTTCTCCGCAACTAGCAATCGTAGAATAGTAATTTAAAATACTAATTTATTTAGTTTTTTGAGCTCTTTTTAATGGTGAATAGTAATCTTTTTTAACATTTATGATTTTTTATGAAAAATCCAAAAAACTGAATTTTTGATGTTTTAAGTCCTATAATTTCTGAACCCGCATTTTTCCAGAAATGCGGGTGGTGTCATTTTGTTGGAAACCTAAAGTTCTACAAACCACGAAAGTTTAATCAAAATCGTTAGAGCCGTTTTTGAGAAATTTGGATTTTTCATGTTTTTTGGCGGTTTTTGGGGGATAATTACCCTTAAAAATCAAAAATTCAAAAAAATGAAAAAAACACCTGGAGATATCGTGAATTAGTACCTACACGCCAAATTTCATAAAAATCGGCCCATAGGTTAGGGCTCTAGCTCTGTACACATCCACACAGACACACACACACACACACACAGACAGACATCACGTAAAAACCACTTTTTTGGGTTCAGGGAGCACCAAAACGAATATTTCCACTGACAACTCAAATTCGAAAATTTTTACGAAAACAATACTTTCTCCATATACTATGTATAGGGGGAGAAAGTAAAAGTAAGATAGGATTGATGCAGCTGGCGATCATCAGCGTACAAATGGGGTGGTGTGCAACTAGGTCCACAATCAAGAAAGGGATGTGTGCAGATTAAAATTTAAATGTCCCATCATCCTATATGAGGGACATCACGTTACATCTCAGCCTCGGACATCATGACCTGTGTTCTATCAGCTATGAGCTATCAGCTGTGTATATTTGATAGCTATGATTTGACCCTATCAATTACAGCCGCTACAAAACAATAATGATAATTTTTTCCCATCAGTAGTTCGTGAGTGATCGAATATAAATGCCTGTGAGTATTTTTCCAAGTATTAAGTATTAATAGTGAGTGCACCAGTGAATGCCCGGTTAAGGGTGAGATCTCGGATCAACTTAAGATTACTCCCATACTAAATAGTATACGATGTATTTTAAATTGCGTAACTCTTAGCTAACATCTAAAGATTAACATACAATGTTAAGTATAACTGTCAACATAGAGAAACAAGTAGATTTAGTTTTAGATCTACTAAAACAAGTTTTAGTGGATTTTTTATTAAACCATGTCATTTTTTCAGTGAATGACTGGTCTCGTGTCAGTAAATGACCGGTCATGTTTCAGTGAATGACCGGGTGAATTGCGTCTAATACAAAAAAGTTGTAAAAAAATTAATAATCAAATTTGAAAACAATGGTAAAAAAATAAAATAACACTATTTAAAATCATTTACTTAATATTCTAATGATGAATACATTAAATATTTGTGTTTGAACTCTTTTAGCCTTTATTTTTTGTATTTATCTATTTATTTATTTTTTAAACCAACGCTCAAAACTTTAGCGTGCTTCTTTTTTCCTCATTTTTTCGCCTTCTTCTTCTTCTTTCTTCATCATTCTATCGGTATTTCATTCACTTCGCATATTAAATACCCGACAAAAAGTCATAATTTCCCATTAACTATTAATCTAATCGTCTGCTATAGCTCCCTCTAAAATCAAGTGTTTGAAAATGTCCAGCCCAAAATATTAAACCAACCCTTTGTACCCTGGTCATTACTAGATAGGATGTGTAAGCCCCTTAAATTTTAAGTATAATCATAAAAAAGATTAAATATTACTATTTGCAGGTATTTTGAGTTCATTTAAAGAATTCATTCACTAGTTTTGACCAAAATTTGAATTTAGTAAATGATCGGTTTCATAAAAGAGATTAATATTACTTAAAGATCATGTGCAGACAGTTTAAAACACAATATAAACATTTAATCTGCAATATTACACTATAAAATTAACAATATAAGAACTATTTAACAGTATTTTTTTATCAAATTTGTCTTACCTATAGTGAACGAGGCTCTGATGACAATATTGGAAACAATACAAAGTTAAACCATTAAAACATAATATAATAATTAACAAAACCCAGCAGGGCTGATAATAAAATAATAATACAAAGTAAAAGCTGTCTTTTAAATCAATTTTTTTTTATTTGAACTATGAGTTTTTATGGCAAACCGGTTAATCACACTAAAGGTGGTCATTCACTAGTGTACTCACCCTATTCAAGAATTCTTTAATTTTACTGACCAAATACATGGAAATCGTCAAATACATCATATTCAATGTATGATAAAAGAAAGAAAAACTTAATTAAGTAGCCAAATGAACCTACTCTGATCGTATTTTGGGCAGTGCATCTATCAATTTTGTATGGATATATTAGTTAATTTTGCAGAGTAAAATATTTTTGAGGATCTTCGAAGTAGGTGGATATATTGAGAAAGGTCTTACTTTTTGAACCAATTATATTCAATTGCGGATGCATATTAATACTCATTTTCCAGATTTTTGTAAACATCCCAATTGCCATTGGTTAATTCATCAGATGAGTTATAGCTACTGGAACATACGAAATCACAGCCTTTACCAACTGTGTAGATATTTCTCACTTTAGATATTGCTGTACTCAATTTCATTCATTAGGATATCACCTCATGCTCTGTTGAATACAAAGTGCTCTCAAATTAATTTTAAAGTAAAACCTTATACACGTCATAAATCAAATATCTATGGGACACCAAAACTTGCTTTTTGAGGATGCGAGAAGACAAACAGGGAAACACTAAAGAATGTCTTCAGTGATTGGTTGGTGAAGCACCCCTTTCACTACCTACGAGATCGAGTTTCTCCAATGGACTGTAATTAATTGACTGTAATTATTACAAAGTCATTAACTGGCTGTAATATTATTAAAAATTCATTAATTGACTGTAATAATATTACAAAGTCATTAATTGACTGTAATAATATTACAAAGGCATTAATTGACTATAATAGTATTACAAAGTCATTATCACAGTAAAAATATACAACCAGCATGCACCACAGCCCAAGTTAAAGTAAATAGTACAATAATTAACACGTTCTTATCTTGAAAAACTTAGAATTAAACCAATCTTAATAATAAATTTATATTGAATACTTTTACCTTTAAGGGAACATCTAAAGCTCAATGTTAAATTTCCTAATTTTTAAATCATTTACTTTTAATATGGCTTTTCTGGGGTTTGAAGTTTTCAATAATAGATTTTTTAAATCCCAAAATCCCCTTTTTCAAGATTGCTCGATGGAATGCGAGACAAATTTTGCAAACAAATCAACAAATTAACAAAAATTGTTTGCTCATATTAGAGTATAGCATAATATTATTAAGATGACTCAATTGATTTCAAATAGCCGTTTTAATTACTTTTTAAGTACCATTTAAACCTACCCATTGATTTAAAATAAATATATGGAAATGCTTGAAACCAGCTGAAAATTAAACTAATATTGGTACCGGTCTGTTCACGGTGCCTGGTGTATAGGGAGGTAGTGCGATAGTGACAGTGAATCTCCTCCCTACTATCGCCTCCAACATTGCGTACAGCCAATTCAATATTTTGCATTGACGGTTATATGACTTGACTTATGTTATGTTTACAAACTGAATGCTAATTTACGTAATTTACAACACAGTATAAATGTAAAAAAAGACCAAAATAATCAAAACAGTTAGATAGTAATATGCGTATTGATAAACTGGCTGTACAAAGACGAGTTGAGGGGAAAGGTATTACTGCGCATGCGCAAACCAGGTGCCAAGCACCTGTAACAGGCATTTATGTGGTTTTTATTCAATACTCACTATGTTGCGGTTTACATTGGGAAACATGATTCCATACTTTCCCTCTTCATTTTTGTACGAGGAGACCACAGATAACAAAGCGAAAACCAAAAGTAAGATTTTATAGATAGCACTTGTCATTATAAAGAACATGACTCATATTAGCCGTCAAATGCAGTTGACAAACTGATGGCTGTAAACCAAAGATTAACTACGTGATAATGGGATAATTGAATATTGTGTTTAAGTAATTACCTGTTCTTTCAATTACCCATTGAATGAGGATTGTAATATAAACATGCTTTGATTACAAACGGTATCAGAAAACTGAAACGTGCTTACTCCCTTTCAACACTCAATCAATACATTTTTTTATATATTCTTTCTACATAATTTCGTTTAGGACTTCTTGTGCAGTCAGGTACGTTTTTATTTTTTCCGATTTCAACGATTGAGGTGTCCAATTAACCCATTGGCGTAAACATGCGAGCTGGTCTCGTTCCTTACTTGTGATTTTATTAACCTGTGAATTGGAGTATAAAATTGGTGTTTTCAAATGGATTAATGGCGTATTTTAATCAAAATATTGTTTTCTTTCCGTTTAGAGAGTCACATTGGCACACACACAATTCCCGTTATAGGCTACTGCAAATAGAATAAAATTACTTCCTCAATGGGTTAAAAGGATTTGTCTCTGGAACAAATTGATGTTTCTGGGGGCTATGAAGAAGGGGTAGCTATGGGTAACAGCAAGTAATAGATCAGAAAAAAAATAAACTTGGATGGAGGTTCTGGAAATATAAGTAGTAAAATTTTGCTTTGAGGTATTTTTTTACCACCAACCCCAGTTTCTCGTACTTTTGTAGTGTACTATGTACTTTGTTTTATTATTTTAATTTGGGATAAGATTCCCACTAAGCCTCTCTGGTACCAAAGAGTCGTCGTTGTTTAAATTATGCAAATTTTCATCGAATTTAAATCGACTTCCAATATGTAGCCAAAGATTTCATTTTAGTGTTTATATTTGTCATCCTCCTCACTTATCACCTTACTACTATTGTGATTGTCCATCATTAGTATTTTAAAATTATTGTTATTGTCAAATGTATGATAACACTTTTTACAAATCTTAAGAACAACAGTGTGTACTGTTCTGTAGGGACGCACTAAAAGACTTCTGTTGGAGCAGGACGTGGAACATTGGACACTGGACAACACTTTTTGTTGGAATGAAAGCTGTGATTTGAGACTTCTATAATCTTTGTTGAGAATTTTGAGATGTTATATTTTTTATAATTAAAAACTTTTTTTAGCTTTTTTAGCTTTCAGCACATGCATTAAAGATGCTAAAGTTATTTTTATTGATTGGATAAAAAGTATTGTTTTGATGATATTTTTTGTCCTAGGACAACAAAAATCATTTGATGACACTTTTTGGCAGAGATCATCAGCTGCTACATGACTTGAACGAATCATGTAACCAACAATTAAAACTCGTGTAACAGCTGTGTGTTAAGAGTAGCAAGAACAAGATGGAAGGACAATTTTAGAGGTTAACAACAACAAATATATATATTTTTTTTTGAAATCGTTATATTAATATTATTTTCAGTATGACGAAAAATATAGTTCATCACTAGGACCGAAACTAGATTTTGTCCCTAGTGATGAAATATACCAACTGTTAATTGTACATTCACTGTTCATTGTCCATCATCGTCATTGTAAGTTCAGAATAAACAAAATTAAAAAAACAGAATCTGTGTGTAAACAATAAGAAGTGTTCTAAGGTGACCGACTGTGAGTAGTTAAAAGGGGGGAGAAGCATCCAGAGGTGCAGAATAGAGAGGGGCAAACAGAAGGGTGTAACCGGAGCGCTTTTGATCTCGTAATTGGTTTAGACAAAAAACAAATCACATCTGTTGTCAGCAACTGACTATGTAAAGGCTGTCATCAGTAAAAACTGCTATAGTATATCATTGCATAAATTAACAAAATCAATATGTATTTAAAACAAAAAAAGGCCTTAATTAGTTAATACACAGAGTTTGGCAAACAAACGGAGTCAAATATTAAGACAGGGTTAGTGACTCAAAGGAAAACACTACATTTTAATAGTAATATAACTAAATGCTTTAAAAACCTGCAATGCATATATTACATTATTCATTTGGAAAAAAATAGTTCTTAAACATCGATAAATAGATATAAGAGTAAAAGGGATATATTTGATACATGTTTGTATAATAACATGTCAGAAACTGGATTGTTCGTGATAAACAATGAGCGCTGCACTGTGTCGATAACTGGGGAATCACACAAACCATTACCCCGACCAACGGCTCGGGAAAACAGCTGATATATAGACACGTCGTCGCGAACAAGCAGACTACTGACCTGCATCTTAGGGGGTTTGTGACATTGAAAGTGATTAGAATTTGACTATTGAACGATATATTTTAATAATGTTGTACATAATGCACGGTGTCTACTTTGATTTAATGATTAAGTGGAGTAAAATACAAATTAGCATTTTAGAACAATTTAGCTTGGTTTTACGAAACATATAAAAAGTTATGGTTTTTAACAGCAAAAGTGCATACACCTCCGCGGTAAACCCGTTAGTGGATCAGAGAGCTCATCTATTTTCGGTTCACAGCGCTTGGCACTTGGGAAAGGCGAGAAACGACTGAAATTACTCGTAAATAAAATTATATATTAACAAAAACAACCAAAACAAATGTTTTGAAATTAAATAAGTGATTTTTTCTGTCGACAAAAGTATACTGTAACACTAACGGGATTGGGCCAAATAGAGTTGAAAAGTCATTCCAGAACATACGCTAACCAGATGCCAAGTACTGTGATCCGAAATGTACCCAACATTTATTCTGTAATTGTTGAAGCAGCATTGCTAAGCCAGCTTCAAGGTGCCCATATCAGGAACAGGTGTTGGGCATATCATGTATTTCATGTAGACGCTAAGAAAAGGTCTTATGAAATTTCCGTTGAGAGGGGAGACTGAGATGTTGACCTAACTTGAAAAACCCACGAACTGGGAAAAAACGTTTGTCAATCAGAAAACGAATGGTTGTTATTTTTGAAATAATACCAATGACTGAATTTTCTATTGCAGACACATCATTTCAAGAAAATTTCGTTAGGTAGTCCAGTCACTGATGATTCAGTCAAAACTATCAGGCCCAAGATATCTGGTGCATCATCCGCACCCAAGCTATGTTTTGATCATTGCTGTCCTGTTCTGTAAAAACCCTTGGTTTTTTTCAATGCCCTACATTCGGGCATTGTGGCTACACTATATACAAATGTGGATAAGTGGAAAGGTGGTCTTGTCTAAGAAATACACCATAGAAGAAATCAAACCTTTTTTTTCAGTTTCAAAGCAAATTTAAAGGTTATAAACATTTTTACTTATAGCTATAGAAACATAACCAAAAATATAAAAAAGTACTTAATAACTTTAAAAAACAAATGAAATATCCTGTGAAATAATAGTCTATATTTTAAACATATTTAATCTTACTTGATCTACTAAAAAATAAACACTAATAGCCCGTCGCGGCTTCACTCGCGATCATAGTATGTTATGTCTGAGAAGTTAGTTACATTTGTTAAAGCACCTGGGTGATCGAGCTTTGGTCTAAAAGCCAGTCAGTTTGTTATTAATGATTAGAGTACTTATATTCACGGTTTCTCTCCAAGGCAAACATAATTCCTTTGATTATTTGCTCGCTTATTTTCATTTGGGCATTTTAGTTTTATATTCAATCTTCAGTTTAAATGGTTCTCGCAATTTATACATATCCTAATCATAAATTTAAAGTTATGTACACATTGGTTCTAATCACTACTCTCACAACAATCTCATGATAGTTTTACCAAGTGAGTGTTATTATTTTTAAAATTGAAAGGTTGCTTTTGAACAGCTGTTATGATTCTTTTGTTTTTATTTAGAAATCTTAACCCTATCCCAAATGTTGGTTCTTTTCGAATATATATATATTAATACTATTTTTTCTATACATGTGGCCTGGACACATTTATTAACCCATAAATTCGATAGTCCCAACATTTGGTATTTTTGGAGCAGGAGTAGGCAAAGGTTTTATTATGATGTATTAACTATCCTCTTAACAAATGTATGCTCGATCAGTTCAGTTAACTACAAACGTCAGTGACGAAAATTTTAAAATGTTAAAAGCCGACGCGTGACGGAGCAGATAAGCCCCAAAGAACATACGGGATGGAAAGTATAGGCCTGTTTCTGAATATAGTACATTGTCTGCTGTCTTTTTACCAAATATTTCCTCAATCTGTCTACTAAGTACGGTATATAATACATGGAAATTTTTAAGGTCGTTATTTTTGGGCTTATTCATTGGAACGGGAATAAACCCATAACTGTATTTTTGGGATAGACCCATCTTCTTCCAAATATCTGTTCAGTAACTCCTGTAGTTTGTTGGACTTATGGATGGTGGACTTAAATCACATCAAATATTTAGTGTTATAATCACATTGACTACCTAGACAAACTGATATTTGAATACCGTGTTGCAAGGCCTTATGTGTTCTGTACCCAATGATTCATCGTCAGGCCGTTATTTTATGGTTTCTCCGTAGTGAAAGGTTGAGTAACCTGTCCCCTTAAGATCGACTTTGTACCAGTGCCGGACATAGGGGCATAACTGCCAAAACGTTACCTCCTCCAGATGAAAATGCGCAAAATATCCCATTTCATTAAGTACAGTATTTTTTTGTGAAACGCGGAACACTTAACTTTTCACAACTTAACTAATTAAACATATTTTTCGTCGTAGTGCTTTAAAAATGGCTGCTATCCTAACACTTGCATTGGAGATGCTAAAGCTATTTTATGGATAAAAATATAAACAGACAGACGGAAAAACAAATGTTAACAAACATTAAAATATTTCCGTTGTACACAACATTTCACTGCTCAGAGCAGTGTAGAAACAATTATTACATTTATATAAGATAAATAGATTACTTACCTATAACATGTGGTATTGCTAATAACCTGTCCATAATGTATTAAAAGCTGCAGTTCAAATAATATTATTTCCTATGTTAAATCTTATGTGCGAAAAACGAACTTTGAGAGCGGCCCATGCCCTTCAGATTGAAAATATCGAAAAATGAAAACCTTTATGCACAATTACAAATCAGGACGAATGCTTTTGTACCTCAATCGTTAAAATCTGCTGAGAAATAATGGAGTTCTCTTGACAAAAGTCGGCTAAGTGTATTAATATATAAGAAGATTTAATCAATCCAGAACTTACCCGGACACCCGGTACAATATCAAATTGCGATTATCGCACAAATAATTTACCTCTGCATTCCTTTTAGCAATTCTATCACTTGTAAATAGCCTAGGCACTTAGCCAGCTGATGCCTTATCCTGCTTTTATCACTAACTAGATGCTGTATACTCTGTTTGCTGCACCTTTCCAAGATTTGGAGAGCGATCAGTTATGAGTAACTGTTTTTATTTACTACTCATTTTACTAGATGATAAACTAGTAAATAGTAACAAATATATTTAATATCTTCCCGGCTGAACCTGAGAGTGTAAAATGTATACTGAGTATTAGTTTGTCATTAAATGTCATCCTCTTTGCATCCGTGGTTTGACAAACATATGCAAAGTTTATCACACAATCGGATTATTTTCTACCTTGTCAAATACTGCGGTTAAATCCTCTTAGATGTAATTACAGTTCACACACATCTACAAAGCGACTTGCTCGCTTCTGTTGATGAAGATATTATTAATTTCGTGAGACCTGGAAAATTATGTGTCGAACTGTTCTCTACTTATTTTACCATATTCATCAATATAGTTTTATCATTGGAAATTAGTTTTGAAAACTGGAATTCAATTAATTGGAATCCCCTTATCGGTATCTCAAATAGTTTTCTGACTATTTAATAAACATAACCAATTTAATGTAATATTTCTACAGTATTTCTGATGAGTGATGAATATATACTAGTTTGCTTTTCAGTTACGCCGCAAAACCTGATAGGGAACGGTTATACAATCATATGTTCAATTGGTAAACTAAAACATGACCTTTTGGAAGTAAAATATGCATTATAAAACCAAGGGGGAAGTCTAAAGAGTTTTCTTCAAAAGTGGAACCACTGGAAAATTCCATTTATTTTTAATAGTTTATCCAATGGCAAAGGTTATTAGAACTAGCTGATTTATTATTACCCCTGGCATTTCCCAACGCTTTTTTCCTGGTCAACCGCTATAAGTTCATAAGAGTTATCGGATGATGAGGAAGAATTGTTATAATTTGTTATATGTTTACAATTCAAATTTGGACGCATAAGAATTGTAGTGACTAATAAGTTTTGAAAAATAAGGACTACTGTACCTACTTAGCTTTGAGAAAAATGTTTACTAAAATAAGGCAACGAGATACAAAATCAGCACTAAATATTCTCTGAGACACTGCAATGATTATGCATTACAATTAATGATTAACATAATACAAATCTGCGGGTATGTTTGGGTGGCCGCCATTTTGGACTATACCCAAACGAAGAGAACCGAACCTGTGACACTATAATTACGTAATTCTTTAAAATAACATAATAGTCACCTGTAATAGTGCAAGTGTCAATCACCTATTGTAAATATGGCCCGGCAATATTTAGTCAACTGTTGAAGGCAACTGCTACAATTGGATGCAATTTTAAGCGAGGTTATGGGCAAAAATTATAGATCAACAGTTAACTATTGACTCGAAAGATTTATCCAAGTCAATAAATTTGCACATTCTGCAGTACCGTATTTATATATAAGTTTGTCGTCATATAGTTTAATTGTTATATTACGTTCTTTAAGACAATTTAAAGGAAATTTAATGGGGCTAAGAGTTACCCGCTTGTCAAAATATCCCCTCATATTTATAGTACTTTGTATACGTCCAAAGTTTAAAATAACAGGAATGCATGTTTTCCATAGAGAAACAAACAAAACGAAAAGTATATTATTGGATCCCCTTTACCCGTGTAAGCTCCCATATAAACTCTTTACCCAATTTAGTTTTTGTCTTTTCTCTCTACAGTGTTCTCTAGTCTAAATTAAATTCATACAAAAATATTTATCTCTCATTGATAAACTCTATCTAGACTAATTCTTAACTTTGTGTCATAAGTATACAATAAACTGAAATATTTAATAAATAGTTTTTTTTTACTAATAAACACAAATTTATCAATATAACTACACTTTAATAATGTCACTAGTTTTATTAGTAAATATATTTATAGCTCACTAAAAACACACATTTTCAGCAAACTTAACAAACAATTATAGACTTTTCACAACACATGGTGATGTGTAATTCCTACAGCCTTAGAACTGAAATGTAAAATATTACGTTCTTTAGGTTTTTTTTTAAATTCGTACAATGTATGATTTTAATCATATTTTAATTTATACTACAATACTTGCTTCAACATGTAACACAAAAACAACACTTTTAAATAATATTATTTTATATAATGGCACATTATTCCCATTAATGCCATTAAAAAACGATTTACAGCTAAGACTAAAGTGAACAATTACATACAAAAGCATTTAAAATATTTGAGGTATTTAAAACTAAAATCTGTAAATTTATACTATCGTTTTTATAATTAAAAGTATTTGGTAAAACATATTTAAATGACCTTGGCCCCCCATGGCTAATCTATCTGAATCAAATATTTCTAAGAGATTTAACATGTCCTGGTTACCATTAATATTATTATTTAACTAAACATCTTGACGATTTTCTATATTTAAAAAATCCAGCTAAAATTATTAGGTTCATCGCTGGATTGCCAATTAAGACACTTTTTGAATTATTATAAAAGGGTAATCAAATTAAAAATTCTAAGTTAATTAACTAACCACTTGCATAACAGTAAGATATGTTCAAGTCCAAATTGCAAAAAAAATTGTCTGTAATGAATACGATATATTACAGTTAGTTGATCTATAGGCGAATGACGTATTTATTTATTTATTTATTTATTTCGTAATACTTAGATAACGACGGTTTGGAGGGGAAGAAACCCATTTGGCGTTTAATTGGTGGGGGAGCGACTGGTTCTATAAAACCCGCCCGCTTCAATTAGACGGAAAATGGGGTTGAGTGAATTTCTCTGTGATCTTAAATCACCCTTGTACAAATTGCAATTGAGTTCTGAAAGGCTGAAATGACTGTGCCATGTATTTCAGGTATAGTATATGGGGCACCGAGATTTTCTCTGAAATGGTCAACAGTTTGTTCTGTAGCCCCAAAATATTTGTTTACCACCGCTCTCCTACATGGCGCAAATTGCTTTTCTTCATTGCCTTTTCTCTTCTCTACATGATGAGACTACTCCAAGTTTTCTTAAAGTTCAATGTTCGATGAGGAATCTTTTTCATTCAAATTAGCTGCGTTGTATATAGCCTTAGTCATGTTTGGCCTCAATACAATCTCCGTTCAATGGCTTTGATCAGTCTCCTCAAGGAGAACCTTATTTTGAACTCCACCACGGTACCTTTACTTTGACAGTTGACTAAGTAATTTGAACAGCTGTTATGATTATTATGTTTTGATTTAATCTTCATATACCCAATGTTAGTTTTTGGCGGATTTCCCCTATAGGAAAGGAGCTATTACCGTGGTCGGCATGGTAAGACCTAGGCCTGGGACCATGATAACTTTTTGTTTCGAGGTCCCCGGATGCCCAAAAATACCATTCGTTCAAAACTGCATATATATTTTTGTATGAGGGTGTGATAACTCTCTTAAAATGATCCGATTTTGATTAAATTTGGTACAAACATGTAAAGCAACATTTACGACTTTAGTTCGAAAATCAGCCAGATCGCTCTATCCAAAAGGGTATTTTTGGGGGGATTGTTCCCCAAAGATGGGTTTTTTGAGTTTTTTTACATATAATATTTTAGTAAATCCAATGTAATTGTCATCATTAAATTCAGCTTTAAAAAAATTGTCGTTTTGATCATTGCTCTACGTCAACTGGTAACCGAGATATTGAAATTGCTAAACGCAGTACGTTGTCCAATGTTAAACTTATGGAGGATAAGAAAAATTGTATATCTTGTTTATTTGTCAACTTATCCTGTCAACAATTGGTATATTGCTTCATACTATTGTGGTCTATTGATATTTGCACGAAAAATTTGTTTTTCCGATAGTTCCTGTAGAAGCAAACGTGCGTAGTCAGCCCCTATATTATTCTTATGGAGAATAAGTCAAATGTTAACTCCCTTAATTATGAACATAAATTAATAAAATTTGGTATGTGGCTTTAAGTGGTATTAAGATCCATATATGTACATTATAAATTCGCTGAGTACGCAGGTTTGATGCTACGGGGGTATTTAGTTCAATAATGTTTTACTACATTAGGACCGTTTTAGTAAGTTTTCTATTTATTTATATATTTATTCGTGCAATAAAGCAAATATTACTTATGTTATAGGGTTACCTTACTATTCACCTTAAAGAAAAACATGTCCAAACATTGTGTTTATATTTCAGGCATACTCTCTGACAAATTATTTAAAAAATATGACAATCCCCATTTAATCAATATGAAACCGTAATTTCCCTTACCACAATAACATTAAAATGGTTCAACGATAAGCAGAGATATAACAGTTAATCGGTGCAGTTTTAGCTTACAAGTAAACGTGGAGTGTGGATCTGTTTCTTGATTTGTAATCAATAGTTTTTATAAATAGTCCTATAGTTAAGTTTAGATTTATAGATTATGCTTGAATTAAGTTAATAAACATATTGAAGAAAACAACATAAGAACGGATACTGCATTTTCCAAATCATGCAGGGTAAAAACTATTTCATTGGCCATTATAAAATTTAACTGCCTGTTTGAAACACGTACGATTATGAGTTTCTGTATGACTTTATATTGTTTATTTAATTTAGCTAGTAAATCTACTTAAGGTTTAATTTAGTGATATTTATTTTTGAGATGTTTTCGATATATTTCCTTGGATGAGCATTACTATTACATTTTCCATGCTGAAACGTAGTGAACTATATAACCTTCACTAACTAGAACCGTAATTTACCTGTAGGAGCTTGAATTCCCTACTCAAAATACAAACAGAAAACAAGAATTGCTGCAAATAAATTGCTTGAGTATTTTTTTTATAAAGACTTTTTTTACTATCCAGTACTATGCATTATTATTAATGTAGTAACCTATGATTAGTCCCAGAAGTGATAATTTATTCAAAGTGAAATTTCAATTCCTTCTGAAGGCAATGTAAACATTTTTATAAGACATCAACCGTTTCCATTTGGAATAATAACGTTTCAATGGTCACATATGGTCAAATTATTGGTCTCAGTAGTTATAAATATAGTATATAGTTTTGTGTTAATAGTTATAGTATAATACAAATTCAGTTGCAACATGGATTAATGGACTCAGTCAACAATTATAATTGTTCATATATACATTACATGTTTCTCTTTCTTGTTTGTATTTAAAGAGGTTGTATATTAATGCTATAGTGTAATTGGCTTCGGCTGTATTATAGCATTATTAAAATTATATAAAATAAAAATATAAAATATAAAGGATTTATCTGTGAATTTACACCCTAGCCTCTCTATAGCTCGGGGAATATAATTCACTGTATTTTTAACTGACCATATCACACACACTTGTCATTTGTCTTTTACTTTTTTTATTTAATTTAACTGAACATTGTAAAAGAAAAAATAACACATTAGGTAAGAGAAAGCCGAACACATAATAAAATTGTTCGATCACTTTATTGTCAACAAACATAGATATGTTTACATAATAGTGGAACAAAACACCAAATACGGGTAGGATAAACTATCAAATCCAATATAAATAACTCTTATATTTGATTTAGATACAAGGTATCTGTTTGATTTAAACCATTTTAAAATATAGATAGAGCGTAACACATGAAAACCATCTGTTTAGGTTCCTAACCACATAAGAGTAGTTCATATACTATTTGAAATAAATTTGCACTTTATTAGGTTAAATTGTTTTAACTGTTTGTTAAACTAATTCGATTGAGTTTGAACTTTTAAATATTCCGTTTACATGCTTTCATTAATTTTTGTTCGACTTTTACTCAAAGCGGAATGTTTAATATGTTTTAATAATTGTCCAGAGTCTATGAAATAGTTTTATTTCTACATTTTTAATCTACTGGATCTATATTTAGGATTTTTTATTTTGTGTTTTCAACAAGAGAAATTGTAGAATGTATGCAGGATTTAATTGTAGAATGTAGAATTGTATTTTTTTAATTGTAGAATGTAATTGTAGAATTTTGTTGTATGTATGTAAAATGTCCATGCTAGGTTTTTTTATTTAGCAAAGAATAAATTAATAGTTCATAATTAATATACATAGCTATAAAATTAAAATATATACATGTAAAACAAGTACATAATCGATTGTGTTGTAATTATATGTACTATAAATACATATACGATGTATATTAAACATTTGTACAGTCTCCTATATACTGTGTGCACTCCAAACCTTACCTAAATGAGTAAAAACTATTATTTAGTAGATTTTATTTATTAAGTGTTTAATGACAGGTTACGATAACAAGTAAATTTCAATTTAATTATAAATAATATAAAAAACTATCAAGCTGGAATCATTTAGCAATACGAATGAAACAGCTTGAGAATGCTAGGGGCTATGGAGTAGTTCCACGAGGCGAGTTGGTATTTATGGTCTAAACTGGATTAGACAAGTCAATTTCGCTCTCCTTCTCATACATTTCGTTAAAACCAGCATTTCTGGTAAGCAGGTTCCATTTAAATGCATTACAATGATAGGAACACTTTTAATGCTTAACTGAATCTATTTGTTTAAAATATTTTAAAGAACTTAATATATTAACGACGCTATGTCTATTGACATTTGAAATAGCAATTTATGTCACGATTAAATTACCATATTTTTAAACGATACAGATAAATTCATTGCTAGATTTAAAACCACATTTGCAGAACAATATATAGTATCATTATGTGAAAAGAAGCCTGACCATATTGGTAGAAAATTATTCCAAGCATTACTCGTTAGAAAAAAAATCAATATATAATACCTAAATATCCCAAACCCTTAACCTTTAGCAGAAAAAAATAATAATTGACGCCTCTAAAGACTACCTGACAACTTAGGAAAGAGATCAAATATCAAGTATGCATGCTATTAGAATGTACCGTATAATGATTTATGTTGATGAACTTACTCCTACAACAAGTTATTTTGTTTATATTTATAACGGTAAAAATATGTTATTTTTTAAGTAAGTGGTAATGTGTTTGGATATCATTTTAGTAAAATAAGCTCAACGTTATTCTTTTATCGATCTTTAATTGATACTTCATTGTGTAGGTATTTAGTTTTGGAGTTTTACCAAAATGACCGTGATAAATTATTGAGGATCTATTTGTGGATAAATAATACTTATTACACGTGATTTAATCAGTATTTTAGTAATTAAGTGTCAAAATAGTAAATACTGAAATATCAATTTACTAGATTTACCAAATAAATTGACTATGTTTATAGAATATCCTGATCATTGAATGTATTGTGATATAAAAATAAGTTGTTAATATAAAATGCATTAAAAGATTGTACTAATATGTATGTTATTGATGAACTATAAGTAAAAAACGAATGTTATTTTAAAATGTTAGTTTTGATTTAATTAAACAATTTAAATATTTAGCTAATAAAAATGCGGAATTGTGATGTACTTAGGGGAATTCTCTCTTTGTATTTTTTTATGAAAGACTCTACAAAACCCCCAATATGTTAATTTACACATTCACACTTTCAAAAAATTTTTGTTTTGCTATTCTCAGGCCCAGTGCTCAATCAAGCTCACCAGTAAAATAAAATGTTTGGAATAAATTATTTTTATAAAAAAAACAACAATGCAAGATTTAAAGCTTTAACTTGTTTATATCTTTTTATTCGTATTATTTGCCTCCTGGATTAACTGGATTAACATGTGATTTTAAAATAAGGCAAAATACCTTTGACCCTGCTCCTGCTCTTGGCCGGTCACAAATAGGGAGTGAATATGTACATATAATGAGAATTTGTAAATTCTTCTAAACGTTAGGTACAATTTTGTGTTAATTTTTTAAAACTTCAAGTATATAGGAGTATTTTAGCTTCTTTTGATATGAACATTTAAAATGGTCCCAAAACTAGTATTCTAATAAAATTAATGGATTGACGTCGATACGTTATGTAACCTTATTTTCTAAAACATATTTTTTTTACAATATAATAATTATATAACCGAAGAGATATAAAAAAGCGTGAAACCCCCCAAAAAGGTAACTGAATTTTAACAGTATTCAAGGGCCTTATTTTTTAATACTTTTAATGTTCTAAGCTACCTTAATAAATAAATTGGATTCAACAGAACAACACTTTCCCAATACATGGGACTGCACCTTTTAGACAAAGTAAAACAATTAAATTTAATATAACACTATTACTAATTAATACTATTAATTTTGTGGGCTTTTGAGGCGAAATAAATGATTCCTTAAAACGGTGACAGAGTATTTTAGAGTAATCGTGACAATGTCTTATGTTTTAGGTACTAAAATTTACATGTTACATATTCTATTTCCTAAATTGTGTTTATGTTGTTCTTTGAAATTGTCTCTCTAAAATTAACGAGCAAGTTTACGAAACTGTATTGTCATGATATCAGAGGAACTGCCATAATATAATATTTATGATTCACCATAACGACTCTGGCCTATGCTATAACTTCACATCCTTATTAATAAATGCACTCGTGGTTTTGATCATGGGGATAGGCACACAACACACTGTGCAAATGTCTTAGCCAGGCAGCGATATTTATTATGACACCGTTTGTTTGAAGACAACAGCATTGTTTAGGTTAATTACCCCGAATTATTCTGCCTCCTTCATTGCATATTGTAAAACCTTGGATATTAGAAACTTTATATTTTTATCAAATTATAGGTGCTTGTTTATATTATAAAAATTTTCATAACTAACCTTAACCTGCTAACATCCTAACTTTATGAATATCAGATGCAATATATTATTTTACAAAATCTAATTGAATTATTGTAAAACCAAGTCACCGATGACATCTAAAGTCATTAACATCCTAACTTTATGAATATCAGATGCAATATATTATTTTACAAAATCGACTTGAATTATTGTAAAACCTAGTCACCGATGACATCTAAAGTCATTAACATCCTAACTTTATGAATATCAGATGCAATATATTATTTTACAAAATCTACATGAATTATTGTAAAACCAAGTCACCGATGACATCTAAAGTCATTAACATCCTAACTTTATGAATATCAGATGCAATATATTATTTTACAAAATCGACTTGAATTATTGTAAAACCAAGTCACCGATGACATCTAAAGTCATTAACATCCTAACTTTATGAATATCAGATGCAATATATTATTTTACAAAATCGACTTGAATTATTGTAAAACCAAGTCACCGATGACATCTAAAGTCATTAACATCCTAACTTTATGAATATCAGATGCAATATATTATTTTACAAAATCGACTTGAATTATTGTAAAACCAAGTCACCGATGACATCTTAAGTCATTAACATCCTAACTTTATGAATATCAGATGCAATATATTATTTTACAAAATCTACTTGAATTATTGTAAAACCAAGTCACCGATGACATCTAAAGTCATTAACATCCTAACTTTATGAATATCAGATGCAATATATTATTTTACAAAATCTACTTGAATTATTGTAAAACCAAGTCACCGATGACATCTAAAGTCATTAACATCCTAACTTTATGAATATCAGATGCAATATATTCTTTTACAAAATCTAATTGAATTATTGTAAAACCAAGTCACCGATGACATCTAAAGTCATTAACATCCTAACTTTATGAATATCAGATGCAATATATTATTTTACAAAATCTACTTGAATTATTGTAAAACCAAGTCACCGATGACATCTAAAGTCATTAACATCCTAACTTTATGAATATCAGATGCAATATATTATTTTACAAAATCTACTTGAATTATTGTAAAACCAAGTCACCGATGACATCTAAAGTCATTAACATCCTAACTTTATGAATATCAGATGCAATATATTCTTTTACAAAATCTACTTGAATTATTGTAAAACCTAGTCACCGATGACATCTAAAGTCATTAACATCCTAACTTTATGAATATCAGATGCAATATATTATTTTACAAAATCTACTTGAATTATTGTAAAACCAAGTCACCGATGACATCTAAAGTCATTAACATCCTAACTTTATGAATATCAGATGCAATATATTCTTTTACAAAATCTACTTGAATTATTGTAAAACCAAGTCACCGATGTTTATATATTTGTAGTTAAAAGCTAAACAAAAATAGAAGTTCAATCATAAGGTTTTCAAAAGTAATTTCTGAGGCTTTTTTAGTTAATCACTGAAATCTTGGACAAACCTATGCAACACGTTTTTGTGGTCATGTGTGATTCAGCATATTTAAGGTAATGTTATAAGTTTTAAGTTATTTTTAGACAGTAAATATATTTTATGAAAAATAATATATTCTGAAAGTTAGGCCTATAATTAAGAACAAAACACTAAATATGTTTGGCTTATATTTCTGTTAACAAATTCTTTTCCTAAATGATTTTTTTTTAGCGTGGGGATATTATACTATGAAAATCTGCAACCGGTATATAAAAGATCAACTTTATTCGGGTTTCAATGTTAAACACAGTATAACAACTTCAAGGAAATATGTTATGACCTTGTTTATCATTTGCAACTTGAACGGAACCCCTTGTAGTCTTCTGTACACATATTCATATTGTAAAGCACTTTTAAACTGGGGTCAAATATTATAGGTACTCTAATATATAATATGTATATATGTAGAATCACTATAAGGTACCTCCATCATTACATTTCAGATCTTATATGACTTTTGAGTTATTATGGTCTCAAACAGTAACGTTAAATATAAATCATTCGATTATGATTGATAGTTATACATAAAACCAATCTCTATTTAGTTCGTATAGCTCTGTCCATAATATTTTTGCATCAAGCAAACACAAACAAATAGCAACAATTTCGTAATATTTTTTATCTTCATTTCAAAATCAATTTAGTTTAACACACCATAATAATGACTATGTTTTGTTACTTTCAATGCCTTTACGAACATTAGATTAAAGCAGCTGGAAGTATTCTGAAGGCGTAGAAGCCGTTCCGAAAGGCGAGGCTTATATTTATGGACTATTCTGGATTAGACAACTCAATTTCGCTTTCGCTCCCCAACATTTAGTGAATTTCACCAAACAGCATTTCTCTACCATGCATTTTAATCAGATGATAATGCAATAATTTTGTATAGCTCGTTTAATTTTTATTAGGACTTCATTTTAGGTTCGTAATTTTTATGAAAGTATATAGAAAAGGGTGGAAGAATAGTATAAATTTTAAGATCAGACAGTTGATAAGTGTGTGAAATTGTGATAAAAGATTACTCCTAATATAACTTGAAAGTAGTTAAAGTTAATATTTTAAATATTTTGTACGTTTTTTACACTTTTACGATGGTAAAATTAATATAATTTGGCCTATTTCCTTTAATTAGGAAACATCGACATCAGGGGGGTGGGGGCCGATAAAAGAACTAGTATAATTTTAATAATACCATCAAACCCAGCTGCTCGAAATCAAGGATTTTTATTTTTATTTTTGGAATATACAGCTTATATACCGTATTATTAGTTTATATTGAGTTGCCATTCCAGAAGTTGTATTAAAACAGCCGATCTTGCTTTTGTACGAGTACTTTGTATCTTACTTTCATTATCAAAATCTGCTGTTAAATGTTAAATTGCATTTATTTATATTCTTCCATAAGATTAATATTGGAACTTTGAAAGGCCAGCGGGTAAAGCCCCAAAGTTGGACGTTTTCCAAAACCTCAAAAGACGCCAAGGGCTTTCAAATAACACATCAACTATAATTTTAAACATAATAGTTTCACCGGTAGCCCGTTCAGAACAATCTCCCTATTTGTTTAATAAGTTGATGACAAGGGAGTCCAGTTTCCCGAGTTTGAACATATTACCCCTTCTGGGATATTCCAGCTCATATGTGGATATATTCGTTTAACTTGTGATGCTATTCCAGAAGTTAGCTTAAAACAGCTGTTCTTGCTACTTCACTGGGTTTTGTTGGTATATCAACAGCTGCTATTTTATGTCCAATTACATGGATTTATATTCTTCCATAAGGTTAAAATTTGTACTTTAAAAGCCCAGGGGCAATGCCCTGACGGTTTTGGTTTTGATGGACGCTTTCAAAAAGTCACATCTAGGGTTTTCAAATAACTCACGAACCATGATTTTAAACCTAATAGTTTCGCTGGCAGCCCGTTTAAAAAATCTCCTTATTTTTTAATAAGATTATGATGATTAAAATACCGATTTCGTTCAAAGTTGGTATTCATCTTAGACGACTTTTACGGTACCTTACTACGATATAGTAGTATGGCTAGTATGGGTGGGGGTCGGATTCAATTCTATATAACATTCTTACAAAGTGTAGATCACAACCAATAAATGAGTTATCGCTTGGTAGCGAGTAACATATTCCACTTTAATTTAATATAAACAAATGTTCATTGCATGTGATTGTCTCCATACATCGCATTGTTTGGCACCTTGACTGGTTGTTGGTTTGTAAACAACGCTTGTATCTTAACTCATAGTTTGAATCGTATTGGGTGTAATATTTTTCTTTACTTGGAAAACATCAATATAATTCACGAATGGCTTGAAGGGGGTATAGCCCCTAATCTTTCTCCAATATTCTGCCTCATATTTTTTTACTCTTTACATGGAGAGGAAAATAAAACGATATACGTGGAAGCACACTTGTCAGTTTGTCAACGAAATATGCATTTAATCAAAGGTTTTATCCTAAATAAAGCAGAAGCTTTAAAAACCCCATGATTTTCTTATTGGGGATGTTTTACGTTGTTCCTGGTTTGCAAATAACGTTTTAGAAACATTACTATGTTTCCCGAGTCCCTGGAGTCGAGTCCTTTAATTTGAGCCATCTCACATCATCCTGCGATTTGCCAAACTCCTACAATTTTGACGGAAATATATCGCTTACAGAATATATGTAAAGAAACAAATAGCCATATTTTCAAACTAAACAGATTTCAAACCCTCAGTTAGGTCATAAGGATATGATATACAGGGTGTCCAGCCTAAATTGGTCCGATAGCTCATTTTTCTTTCTGACTGCTCACTTCTAATGGGGCAAATTTGAATAACTCAAAATGTTATAATTACTACTTATTAGAAATAATACAACTATGTAAGTTTATCAGAAAGCACAATTCAATTTAATATTGAATATGTTATAAGAATTAATTTATAAATTAATTCAGTTTTGTTTCATCAGTAGACTTAATTAATGAAAATCTGAACTCTTTGTTGACGATGCCCATGCAGTGTATTTGTTTATGGCAAAAATAAATCTTAAATTTTGAATCCAAACAAACATTTGATAAACACTTTAGCATATTAAAAACAAACTTTATTTGTATTTTCACTCAGCCAAAAACCTTTTCCAGAAGCAAATAGCCCATTTAAACGTACTTTATTAATTTTAAATACTGCAACCTATAGTATAAATATGATTTATAGAGTAAAATATATATTTTATATGTGAACTTTTGAAATGGCTAACTTTTCTCTGACGATAGAGCCACTTGGCCCATAATGGTCAGTCAACAGTGCTGATGGTTAGGACAACACAGGGGACATCTGAGATTGTTTGTGTTGGGCTTCATAAGCAGCCTAGTATGTTGTATAAGTTATATTTTAGCTGTAACTTTGTAAAATTGACTATGCTTAGTTCTCCTTAAAAAATACAATTGCAATTCTATATTTTTTAAATCTATGAAATATTTAGTCTTTTAATTTAATTTTAATCAACTGATTTATTTTGTTTATAATATTGTATTTAATCAATACTAGCTGTGTACAAGTCCTTCATACGGCTTGTATGTCTAAATCATTGTTTAATTGGGAAATAAAAACAACCCAATTGATCTCGTACTCAGTCCTTGCTTAGCTGGATACGTTCCACGCACAGATGTATAGTCAATATGGATGAGCAAAGTAAGGCAAAAATAGGCTGCCAGCCTCTGAAAATAACTTAGTTTTAGAACATTTCAATTACGTTTTAAATTTGTATAGTTAAAAGTTCGATATTAAATCAAAATTAACTAAAGATACTGGCAGATAATTCAAGTACTGTACAATTACCTGAGTCAAGGAACTCTGTCTGCTGGTAGTGAATGGTGTGGTCTTGGTTAAAAGGACGGTGTTGACTAATTTATATATGTGTTCCTCAACTCATGTATAAGAGAGACAAGACCTTTGGAAGAGAGACAACACCTTTGTGTTTATCTCTGTTGCTTGTTCATTGGTGGACGAGAGGATTGCACAATCACAGAGCACAAGCGCTTTCCAAATTAATCTGTTTATGAACCTCGGGGAAAACCGTCAATCCGTCAACCGTAGTTACTGTGATTAGTTAATTGCACTGAGTGAAGGACAGTTGTTTATGAGACCACCAGTTTTTTAACGTCATGTTCCTAACTTTTAAAAGGACCTAAGAAAACTCCTTAACGTCTAATTTGTATTTTTACTGTTAAGTTGGTCGGCTACTTAAAATATCTTTTAGAATGACATACTTCTCGTCCACCCAAATCTAAAGCACTACAAAGTGTATGTCTAAAATCTCCAGGTGACACCACCGTGACTCCCCATTAAAATTACGTTGTTGTTTCTTCTGTAATTTAAGCTACCAAATGTCAGCTCTATTGGTTAAGTCAATCCTTTATTTGTAATAATTATATTTAAAAAAACAGTGGGGCAGATCACTTAAGTATATTTTTATCTGGAATACGTACATGTCTGCTTTAATCTATTAGATATCTTCCTACTGAATTTCAGCTCCATCAGTCTACTAGGGGAGGTGCAAGATTTTTAAAATAAGTATTCTGAATGTCCGGGCGGAGCCCTAAAACATTTTGGTAACAGGAATTGGCCTGTATTTTTTCTGATGTATTAGTTATGTTCCTACCGAATTTCAACTTAAAAGGCCCATGAAGTACTAATGGTTATAAGATTGCAAACAAAAAATAAATTAGGGTAGAGCCTTATACGATTTTTAATAAAACCTAGCCTTGTTGTACATCTGAAAAATAAAGGGAACCACTATGAAAAATGTCACCTTCTTAGGCATTGTCGTTTTTAGATACAGTGATCACTATGTGATCGAGAGAATGAATATGAATAATATAGATTCACATAATATGTGCACTCTGTATACTTCTGTTATTTGTTGTTTTAAATACAACAGCTGCTTAAGCAATATAATATATTCATCTGATGCAATATAAAACATGCTTTGTCCATAATAATAACATGGTTTCATTCAAATCCCGTGGGGCATAGCCCTGAGGTGAATTCAAAATATGTAAGAAGCCCTTATAACCCACCTTATAACTCACGTATAGAATATAGAAAAAACATCGAAATCAGTGTACCCGTTTCTCTTTGAAAAGCGAACAATGCACGGCCAAGAACGCACAAAATCATGTTTTTGAGCGGCCGCTAATCTTTTTACATAAAGCTGATGACAGTTTAAAGTAGCCTAAAACCTCCTCACGCGTTTATAAAAAAAATTTAAAAGGTTTAATAAAAATAATTGCAACCAGTTTCCCGTAAAAAGCGAATAAAAACATCTCCTTGAGCAATACCGACAAACAGACAAGCAGACAAGCAGACAAGCAGACAAGCAGACAAGCAGACAAGCAGACAAGCAGACAAGCAGACAAGCAGACAAGCAGACAAGCAGACAAGCAGACAAGCAGACAAGCAGACAAGCAGACAAACAGACAAGCAGACAAGCAGACAAGCAGACAAGCAGACAAGCAGACAAGCAGACAAGCAGACAAGCAGACAAGCAGACAAGCAGACAAGCAGACAAGCAGACAAGCAGCCAAGCAGACAAGCAGACAAGCAGACATGCAGACAAGCAGACAAGCAGACAAGCAGACAAGCAGACAAGCAGACATGCAGACAAGCAGACAAGCAGACAAGCAGACAAGCAGACAAGCAGACAAGCAGACAAGCAGACAAGCAGACAAGCAGACAAGCAGACAAGCAGACAAGCAGACAAGCAGACAAGCAGACAAGCAGACAAGCAGACAAGCAGACATGCAGACAATCAGACAAGCAGACAAGCAGACAAGCAGACATGCAGACAAGCAGACAAGCAGACAAGCAGACAAGCAGACAAGCAGACAAGCAGACAAGCAGACAAGCAGACAAGCAGACAAGCAGACAAGCAGACAAGCAGACAAGCAGACAAGCAGACAAGCAGACAAGCAGACAAGCAGACAAGCAGACAAGCAGACAAGCAGACAAGCAGACAAGCAGACAAGCAGACAAGCAGACAAGCAGACAAGCAGACAAGCAGACATGCAGACAAGCAGACAAGCAGACAAGCAGACAAGCAGACAAGCAGACAAGCAGACAAGCAGACAAGCAGACAAGCAGACAAGCAGACAAGCAGACAAGCAGACAAGCAGACAAGCAGACAAGCAGACAAGCAGACAAGCAGACAAGCAGACAAGCAGACAAGCAGACAAGCAGACAAGCAGACAAGCAGACAAGCAGACAAGCAGACAAGCAGACAAGCAGACAAGCAGACAAGCAGACAAGCAGACAAGCAGACAAGCAGACAAGCAGACAAGCAGACAAGCAGACATGCAGACATGCAGACAAGCAGACAAGCAGACAAGCAGACAAGCAGACAAGCAGACAGACTGACCGATATTGAGATAAGACTTGTTTTGGATATCATTGTGCGTAAAACTTGAAAATATGCAAATATTTCATTATTCCAAGTAATGTACAAACAAAACTTTAATTTTAGTTATATACTAACTCTATCTGGGTATTTGAGTAATATATCTGGATAAACTCAAAATCCAATGGTTTTGACAACTGTTCGTGTATGCCACCTATCGCATTGTAGCATTGATGACACCTGCCTGACATGTATCGATGCAAGTTTTATTTTAATAGTAATTTTTTTTAATATATCGTTTTAAACTAATTTTTTTACGACTAAAACGAATATATCAAACTGGTAAAATTAGCGTGTACTTTGTAAATTAAATATTGGAGAAATCTAGGCCAATGACAATTGTTTAGGAGTGATGTAATATACCGAATAAGGAAGATCCACATTAAATCTACAAATAAATCTCTACAATGTTTTCATTTTTCATTTCCCTGTCACCGTGCCTCCCGCTTGGTCTTTTCCACGTTGGTAAACAGTTTATTACATTCCTGTTTCTGTGGACACTGTCCCCGTAGGCGAGATATTTAAAAATTCCAGATAATATACCTCCGTGTTTTGTGATACATATTAAAATTATGTATGTATGAATATTTCAATCTACGATATATTAAAATACATATAGTTTTTCGCGGTGAGATTTGTTTAGAATCTTGTTAATGGGAAGTAATTATTACGCTAAACGGTAAACATGTTTGCTTTTGTCACAAAGTAGGCGATTTGTGCGGTAGTCACGGTACTGAATCATTTCTCGTATAAGAGCAATAAAAGAATTAAAATCAACCTAAAACTTCATAAAATAAAGCCTGTTTTAATGTTGTATCTATTGTAACTAAGACATCAAACGTTAATACTATTTATAATTGGTTGCAGTTATTGTAGAACTAACTTACTTTCCTTGACCAAAGAATATGTGATAATACTGTGTATGTGTCTAATAATATATTTTTCGTTAGTAATAAAATAAAATTATTGACTTTCAAATGTTTCTTTTAAAATCTATAACTAACACTCTAATTTTGAAGTGCAAGTAGTCAAATGAGAAATCCCCAGTGCAAAGTTTTAAGGTGTTGTAGTAGCAAAATCTACATAACAATATTGCAAAGAAATATTCATTATAATAGATAGTCAAAATTCAAAACAATTATTGAATTTCTTGATCGCAGAGCGTCTCATTTATCTAATTTTATTACCACAGGGTTCATCCAGTGCTATCCAATATAGCAGACACTCTGCGAAATCAAACTAAATTTCAGATAAAAAGACTGACAATAAATCTTTTACTTGCAATAGGTAACAGAAATATAGAGCTCACTTAATTATATAAATTGCCTTAATATAACCTTAGCATTGTTTAACCAACATACCACTATTCATTTTATTTACGTTTTGTCGAATTTTAGGTGTCTTCTGCCATATGTTTATTCATTGCCACAAGAGTAAAATAAAAATAACATAAAACAAGAATAGAGAATATAGAATGCATAAATATGAATTGTACGGACAATTTAGTTTCACCAATTTTAGAATCAAATGGGTTTCAAACCTAGAGTTGAATACTCTAAACTGAAAGCTTTAAAGCAGATGCACTTGAGTAGACTCAGGCTGAAGGGTACTCAGTCAAAACTCTCACAGAATTATAAATTAAATACATTGCAAGAAATTGCTTTACTAAAAACAGGATTTTTCCTAGGATATTTCAAAATATTTGGGAAGCAAAAAATTATTAACTACTTAGTTGAAGGGTTAAAGAATAGTTTACCTCTAAGATCAAAGAGTATTCTATAGTAATTATAATTTGATTTATAATAGTAACTACGGTTCAATTATAATACATTAAAATTTACTAACATCTTATAAAAATACGTAACTGGATCGTGCCTTTACCAGTGGGGTGGAGCCCATAAGTTGGGGAGAACGTATCCAAAGTCGATATATCTTTTACGAGACGCGGATCTGTGACAAAAGTCCAATGGATCACAATATATGTCAACATTGGAAGTCGGGAAGTGATAGAGAAGACCAGTGGGGCAGAGCCCCGATCGGTAAAAGAGTACCGTACCCAAAATATATTGGACCAAATCGACGTAGTGTGGTCGGGGGGCGATTTCGAGGAGCCGTATTCGATCCATTTATATTACATATTTCCTCTAAATAATAAAATGGCAACTTGGTAATAGCGTGGCAACGCCAAGTCAAGGACAGGACCATTAACAATACACTCTAGTGCATTTATCAAGAAGTGTTTCATTGTATTGTCATTTATGAAATACAAATATGATGATCCACTGCACTCTCATTGCCCATTGCCTGCCTAAGGGTAATCAGCTGGTCCAGGGGAAGTGTTTTCAGCGTGATCTGTACTTTACTTCTCCTGGGGAATCCCAGGCTGAGCCCTGATACCCAATCAAGACTGTGCACCTTTGGAAAGAATGATGAATATTCCTTTCCTGTCTTATGTCACCTAATGGCGCATGATGGAATTTAATTTAAAATTAAAATTAGAAATAAAATTGTAAAGTTTGGTTTCCAATCAATAACTAAATACCTTAACAAATATATACAAATAATTTAACAAATAGGAGGATTCTTAGAAAGCACACATATTAGTAACAGTGATAAATTGCAGTTTAAAATAACTGGTTCAAAAAGAATGTATAGAAAGTCATTGGTTTTTATGCAGTGTCCCTATTGTACAAATAAATTGAGGCTCCTGAGTAGTTGGTATTGTTTAGGACAATATGTATTGGAATATTATAACTATTTTATATTACCAAAACAATTATCATTTAATTATTTAGTTAGAGCCAGTCCTTTAAAAAAATGTATTTGTATTATAATCTCCCAGTATAGTATAGCAATATCCTTACTGTTTTTAACAACAATAACAAATGCGTCATTTCTGTAATAAAAAACGTAATTTAATTATCTCATTATATCCTCAGTTAATTAAATTAAATTTAACTATAAAATGTGATGAAATTTTCCCGTGTGGTAAAAAAATAGTTTCGTTAGTGTTATCGGTATTGGCATTGGTTTGTATCTCTTAACTGTTAATCTGAAACATGAAGCTACTCACCTCTCCGAAACTTGCCTTTTGTTAAAGCCATCTTACAGTTCTATGTATCACGATCGAATATGTAGCTTATGTAAAGGAAAGCTTATCATCCACAAACTTATAAACGTCTATGAAGCATTCGTTTTTGTAGTAATTCAATAGCAACCATTGATTAAACCGCCAAGAAAAATTACTTCATGAACGGAGCAAAACATGAGTAAAAGTTAATTAAAATTTTAAATTGTAATACAAGTTTAAGAAATAAATTATTAGTTATTCTATAAAATGTTGACTAAAACCAATAGTATTGTTGAATTTTATTTTTTATCTATATATTGTTGTTTGAAAAGTTGTAAGTTGCTGGATGCTAAGTCATGTGATCAAACGCTTAGAATATTCATTCCATCTTCGTACTCGGGAACAATCCGTATATAAATCTCATAGCCGCAACCATTACAGAAATACAAGCTTTGAACTGAATAAGCTTAGGAAATTGGACTATAAATATAAACAACCGTTCAACAGAATGAATCCGTTTTCCTCGGAGAAAATACTTTTATTAATACATACATTTCTTTTAGTATATTAATTTTCAATTTAAAAGGTACATAATGTATGATTTTGAATCATAGTAATTTACAATGGTTCATCGCAGGAAATTTAATTGATAATTTAGTTTCTACGATTGGCGCAATAATAAGCCTACTATAACATTAAATACAAAATTATGTTTTAAAACGATCACCAAACACACTTTAACTATTTTTGCGTTAAAAAAACAAACAGAAAAACAAATAAAGCTCTAAAAATCATTATTTCCAAAATGTGACTTTAAATTACTGTTTAAAATTTTTTTATTCTACAACAATATATGTTGCTACTATTTATGACCACTTATTATTTACCTACTTATTAATTAAATAATTTGACTCCATAATAAAATAAACTCATCTAAAACAGATCGAGAAAATGCGATCGCGAATTTTATATGAAATACAGTTTCGATTTGGAATATACAAACAATTTTAATTTATACCTGCGACTTGATAAGTATTGTAAAATAAAGATGATTCGTATTAAAGAGGACACCAAATGGTTTATTAAAATATGATAACATAGTTATGATCACTGTAGCTGCAGGAACTTGTTACTGGGGTAAAAAAAACCACAGCTACATAAACATGGGACATGTCTCGCTCTCTTTCCATTTATATATTTTTGTATCAATACATCGTTTCTTATTAGCCACTTGAGGTACTGACTTAGAAATTGTCTAGTATATTATATTTGTTTAGAGCTAATTTGGTATTACAATTTATTTGTGTACATACTGTAATTTTATGTTCTACAGACTTATAAGTTTTTTTAAGAGAGTCAATGAGTATTAAACAACTGCTATAACAATGAGACTTTACACCAATGTAGCTACCTACAGCTTTAGGGTTTGACCCGCTTATGTCACCTCGCAGTTCCGGTTAGGGTCCCTGCTGAAAGGAGAGTGCATTAAATTGGATAACATGTATTCAATAACTAGTAATATTGCTTATTTTACAAAAAATAATCTTTAATAACAGAAATAGTCTTTGTTTCATTTTAGAGAATTTATGATTAGAATTTATGATAGATCACACTGTAAGTTATTATGTATGTTTGTCAATTTAATTCACATAAACCATACTGTACTTCCTTCCATACTGTCCCTTCCCCTGCAATGTACATATTGATTTTCTGAAATGTGTTAGATAAAAAAAGACAAACCCGAAATTTTTTTACTTTATTTATTAGCATACCTAATAACTGAGTTAAAATACTGCAGAAATGGGATCAGAAAATGCAAAATTTTAATGAAATAATAAGTAATGAAAGCATCTACCTTGATAGTCTTTTGTGACCCTTAATTGCAGTTTCAAAACGGATGGAGTCCATCAGGCTGTAACGTTGAACACAAACAGAATCAAACAGTGAACTTTTCTGTATCCGATTTATATCTATTTTGAAGCGACACAAATATTTAGAAATACTTAAAATAATAATTATAACTACAAATTTACCGTTTAAAGTTTATTTTTCAACTATATTTATATTAAAATGAATAGTAATACATTATATTCCATTGTTTATGCCTTTTTGTATACAAATTATTGTTTTATACTAAATGTCACTTTATGGGTAGTTTTATTATTTTTATGTTTTTACATTATCTTTAAGCTTCATCACGATTTGTTTCTGAATTAAAGGCTATTCAAAATTATACATCTCATTCTCGAAGGTAACTTTTACGTTTCGTTTGTAATAAATTTAAAACTGTCAATGCTTGTCATCAAAACATTTCATACCTGCTAACTAATTATAATTACTTTTAATTGGGTCTATTTATAAATTTTATGTCCGATGTACATTGATTTGCTCTACCTATATATTTTAAATAGGGGTTTTGTCATGCACGCCAAAGAGTAAGTAAATGTATAATTTTTAGTGATGGTGTCAGACGTGCTTTAGCCATATAGATTTACTTTATAGTAGTATGAGTTTTCATCAGGACTGATTATGATTCATGCCACAATATCAATTACATTAAATGGAACAGATGGGTTGTAGTAAAATAAAACCTTTTTATTTTATATATTTTATAGTTATTGTTTTGTTGTTTTATTTAATTTTTAAAAACTTAATATATTTATTGTAATTTTTATTTAGAAAGCTAATATACGTTATTCATAATATCTGAAAAAATAATCTACACTGACCTTTCAGACATCAGTCACTCTGCACGGAACCTAAAATGAATCATACAGAAAAAAGTGTAAATTAAAATAAATTACTTACTCTCCGTAACGTTTTGTAGGTTTAATTCCAAACCAACGTAATTTTTAGATTTTTCTTCTGAAATCTGGTTTTGAAGTATTTAGCTTTTATAATACACCCAAAATAAAGAATATTACAATACCATCATCTTAGATAATATTACAAATAATCCTACGATAAATACTTTAGCAATGCCAAATCTCATGAGCTCAGCAATAAAATCTTCATTTCTCCCGCATGAAAGACTTTGTAAAACAAGCTGAACAAAGTTGTATGGCTACTAAACAGCTTTATGTCCTTGCAAACACCAACAAATCATAACTACGCAGAGTTGCTCCATTTTATTTGCAAAGAATGTATGCAGTTTACAACTTGCGTGTGGTTTTGTTTTCTTTCCAACTTTTGAATATGTTCTCTCTTTTTTACATACAAAAATATTGTTGGCTCTTATGAGGAAAACTCATAATAATAAATACAATAATAATAGATAATACAATACAATAATAATCATAAATTGCGCCATTTATGTATGCATTTTCATTAAACCGATGCGACTTCACAAATAAAATTAAAATTAAATATTTTCAAAACTGGTATGTACAAAAAAAAACAAGTAATGTTTTTAATTTGTTGGAAAAGAATAAAACCAAAATTTTACCCTTAATAATGAAATAAAACCCAACCTAGGACAAGTTTTCTTAATACGCTTGCTAGAAATTAACTCGCTCCCCTATAGAATTTACACCGGCAAAATATTGACTTTCACATGTTTGTGATGATTTTAGGAGAATTTTTATTGTTGTGGTTACTTATACATTTTTTATAAACAAAACTGTTTCTACATGGGACTCGTTTTAATAAAAATCTATAAAATAAGTTATAAAACAAATATTTAGAAGACACTTTTTTTAATTGTGACGCTTAGCGTCACCCTATTTTATATAGTGCGCGCAAACTCCGTCGCGCAGCCACTGCCTGGAGCACTTCGCCTGTCGCGCCGTTGACAGAGCGAACAACTTTTTTCCGTCTTGTCAACGAAATCTGGCTTAGCGGCGTCCTCTCCCCCTTCCTACTGCCGGCGTCAGAAAGGACGGACGTGTTGAACCTCATCTCTGCAACCAATTCGCACAACCGATAAGTTTTCATTTAAGTATAGGGTAATTTAGAGACAGAATGGCTGGCTAAACAGCTTATTAAGGGGAAACCCATAAGGTTCGCCCCGATACAGGAATGTAGGAACAAATAGTAGTGTTCGGGCCTGGCCCGAACACTTTGCAACAGGTTGAATTTTCAGCACGTTTAGACCAAATTAATCAGACTCCCCAGAAGATTATCCATAGTTTTTGATTAGCTTGCAGTATTTCTATACATTCATTTACCTTAAGGATTAGTTACCATGCTTAGATCAATATTGCAATAACCTCAGATGCAGATTTAGTATATATCAGTTTTTGGAAGGATCTTAGTTAGTTCATTACAGTTATTTAGATTAAATCAAAGCTGGCTAAGTAGGCTTTCTGGTCTCGGGTGAAAGATCTCCGAGCCTCTGGTCCCCCAAGCACGTTTTCCAGTTCAATTATATAGTTTGGTACCGGTATTTCAACACAGGTTGGAAGACAGTCTTACTTCCATTTAGGTATTACAGTTCATTATTTATGCTTAGTAGCAGAAATCCACGACCCTCTGGCCCCCCCCAATAAAATCTAAGCTACATATGGTAGCAGACATAAGCCTAGGACCAGAGAGCTTTAGGCAGCTTTGTTTTTGTTAGGTTAGTAAACTTAGGATTTAGTCGATGAATCTTCTGGGGAGTTTATGTCCCATATCAGAATTTTTTAGAATGCTAGACTGACACCAGGAAGGTAGGGGTCCTTGCCCACAATTTTTGAGGTTAAACCTTTTCTAAATTTATCAAACTAGGGTGACCAAGGGAAAATAGTGTGTCTTAGGTAGGATTTTGTATTTGTTGTTCTGTTTTGTATTTCAGTGAGAATCCACAACTCATCAGGCCTTGGCAGCAGTACAAGTGTTTCAGTGATGTGATTCAGTGTTTAGGATTTTAATTTGTAAGCCTAGCAAGAGGCATATCTGGTCTATAAAAAAATGTATTGGGTACAGGTCTCAGGTATGGTGGTTTAACGGCCATAACCCAATTTTTATTACAATTAGAATGGCATTTGGCCAAAACCAAGGTGTTTTGTTTTGTTATACAAATAAAGACCAGTTTCTATAGTTAAAGCCAACACCTTGCTATGTGTTAAATTCAGTGACTGTTTTTTATGTTATTTAATTGTTCAATAAAATATATTTATCATGCTGCAGCCTCATCTTTTACAACTGTTAGTCTGTGGCTACAATCTGTGCTGTTTGTCTGTCCAATGTTTAATTTATTCTTTGTACTATGTGATTTTGTCTTTAAAATTATGTGAATATATTTTCTCACACTATTGGTCATCCCTAGTAACAATAATATTCTTTTAGTGTAAGCATTCAGTGGGCCAGAAATACAGGGCCAGAATCTGCCAATAGTAAAGTTTTTAGGGCCTAGCAGTTTTTGCAGTAGGAAGTTTTTTGCAAATTTTGGATCAGTAAAACCCTTTAGGCTAGATTTTTATGGTATATAATTGTAGAATGGGTTCTCAGGACATGTCTAACATAGGTAACCATAGTCAATTTAGTTTATATTTTGCATTTCAGTTGGTTTTTAACTCAGTTCACTTTTAGGCTAAGTCAGAATTCTGGCTTGGTACAGCTGGCATTTTACATCAAGGCATTAATGTAACGTACTGTAGAATATATTTTTTCTTTTTCCTTGTGCCAAATGTATTTATAATTATGCGTTTTGAGCAACAATGTGCCTCTAGTAATTCGGTCGGGGCTTGTGTTTATAAATTGGTCGATACTCCGGCCGGTCACGCTACGTCACAACTACGTCACTCGCCACCAATTCTTGTGCTGAACTTAGCTTACCTACAGCTAACGTCTGGTTGGGCGGCCAATGGATTAGCGCTGCACCCACTTTTTTGCTAGTAAAATCTTTTTCAATTAGTTTAACTGAAGTTAAACCGGCACTTTTATCAATTTTATTTTTGCTTATGTGCAGTTACTTGTTCAGGGAACCGAATTTTACATTTGGGGAAAATTTAGGATAGCTCATGCCCATTTGTTTTCTTTTGTAGTTAAATACGGGACATTAGGGGCCGACCTTTTCCTTTCATTTCACAAATAGACACCTTCCAGTGTCGGTCGGCGTAGCTTGGGTTTTCCCTTCACTGTTAATTTATTTATGGCCCAAGCAAGTAATTTGATTAGTGTTCAGGTCCTTGGCGACTCATATGCCGCCCGTTTTTGCAATTTTTCTCGAGCAAATCCCGGCCTAACTGGGAGTTTACGGCCAATTTTAATTCGGAGCATCTCTGGAGCAAGAGTATCTGACCTTAAGACTTTTGTTAAGTTAAATGTTTCAGCCATACAGCCGCATATGCCCTTGTTATGTTTCTTAGGTACAAACGATTTTTTAGCAAACGTAGATATTACAGTTTTCAAGAATTCTTTTTTGTCCTTTTTGAGACTGATACGGCGTTTATATCCTAGGATGGTCATTGTTTTTACAACATTGCCAAGTTATCCTCGGATAGAAAAATACACCCCAGCAGTTACCATTTTACATCAAACAAATAGGTTTTTGCTCACATTACGTACACACTTCGTCAAAGTGATAGACCTCCCCGACGAATTAAATCGCACCCGATTTTTTCATGCCTATTATGGGAAATCAATGCGTCGTGATGGAATACATTTCAACAACGATGCATTTATAGAGTTGATTCCTGTAATAGAAAACTCTTTATCACCAATGCCGACGTAGATTTTTTTTGTAAATGGTTTTCAACGAACAGCAATTTTATGCTCCAGGGAAAGTCTGTTACGGCCAATTGTTTTGCAATTGCTCAACCTCCAATCATTTAGGAATTTGTTTTTCCTTTCTGGGAATTAATGGGATTTTTTTTGGGATTCCGGATTAAAATAAAAAAAAAATAAATTAATTAATACCTCTTTTCTTGTGTTGGGCGCGTTGCCTGGGTTACCCTTTTTGCGCAATTTGAATTTTTGAGCAACGACTCTTGATAAGGGATACCCATAGGCAGTAGGTGTTTTGTGTTAAAATTTTTTTTTCTCACTTTGTAGTTTTCCTGGTTTTTAGACAAAATGCCCTCAAGGATATATTCGCCCGAAGAGTTGCTAGCAGGCACTTCCTGGGTTTGTACCCTCAGTGCTTAATGCTCATTTTTCGCAGTTAAAAAGATTTTTTCAGCCACAATATTAAAGCCATCTTTTACCCAGACCAGAAACGCCCTACAAAAGTGATATTTGGTTAAGTCTTCTCTCTCTGTCGCTGTCCCCGCCAACGCCCGGGGGACTGTGAGTCTCAGGGTATCCTTCCCTAGGATGGGCTGCCCTACACGTCCTCCCCCGTGCGTTGTCGGCCAAATCTTTCCCCTCCCCTTTTCGTCTCCAACACCCTCACTGGGTCTTGCAAAGAATTTTTTTTCTGATTGAGATTAACCTTTCTGCGGATGGTTACCTTTTTTTTTGTTTTATTCATTTTTTCACCATCGCAGGAAGAGGCTCAGTGGTGGCACCTTCTGTGGCGACCTTTGTACTAGTCGAGTGTTTGGAAGACAAACTCTTTTACTATTCTTTCCTATTTCTCTCCCTTTGCTCCTTTCACACTTCTTAGCTTAATTAGTCACTAAAGTAGTAGTAGTTAGGTTTAGGAACAGTCTAGAGAAGATCAGAAGGTAGTTAAGTTAAAGATTTTCATGTTGTAATAGGTATACCAAGACAAACGTCGATTGTAAGAACGAGTAGGGGCAGGATTTTTCTCAATTAAGCAAGAACCGGGCACTAGGAAGATTTTTTCCCCCAAACAGTCCACAAGCACCTATCCTCACCTGAAATTACCGCTCATCGTAGCGTAATTGCGAGCGCAATTTTTTTTCTGCATGCGAAGCAAAAAAATACAAAAAAAGGGTTTTCAACAGTTTTGCAGATCCTTCCAAACTCCACAACTCTCACTCACTTCAGAAACAGTTTCCGCGGACCTCACCAGTCTGGCCTTGGTAACCCGGCGCCAAACATGGGACAATCCCACGGTACCCCAGTTAGGAAAAGACCAACCCGTCAGTTATCGGACCGCCGCCTTGCGATCAACCTTTCATCACCTTCACCACGACAGTTCACCTTTAAAAAGATTTTTTGTTTAGCAATCATCACCGATCAATACAGTTAATACCCCCAACTATTAAAATAACACCATGACAACTGCACAATCAAAAATTTACATTAAACAGTACAACCGGCAACCAAATGATATTATTTAAAGACAGAATAATAAAGTGATCTCAAGCAATATCAGTTACCAGTGCTTTATTTGGACAGTGTCAGTTACTTGGACAGTAAAATAGACATTTTCTCAACCGCAAGTTCACATCATCAGCTCCAAGTGACAAAAGTCATATTCCGACACCAAGTTCCGAGGGGATGGCAACATCTTCAAAGGCAGATCCAGCAGAGCCTCAGCATTATCCACACCAACAGCAACGCGGTGATCAGGACCTGCTGGGAGCACATCTCACCCTGCTGCCTGCAAGCCTCGGCTGTTCCAGTTTTCTCCATCACCTGTCAGCGGGGAACCAGCCAAGTCGATGCCTGAGCAAGACCTCCTCTCGGACACCCCCCAAACAAAAAACATCACCAAAGACCACGTTATCTTCTCCAACTCTGTGCGATTTTCAACTTATAAAAAAAAAACAAAAAAAAAAAAAACATGTTTTTGTGCGTGCAGTTGTCCGTCCCTTTTACTGTCGCTTTCCGACTTTCTGTTTCAGCTGAGCCAAGATCACAGTAGTCACAAGTTTGCTAGGTTAGGTTAATTTAGCTGTCGCACCCAACATACCTTCCTCTATTCGCGAGGGGGGGTGGATCCCGATCCCTGCCGTGGTTGGTCAACCAAAACAATCAGCTTTTTCCCCAAACAAACGTTGCTAACCAGGTTCCAAGTCGAAGCCGGACTGGTCAGGGGTTTTCGCCTTTCCTCATCTGTTCTCGGCTTCCCTTGAGTTAAAACCGGGACCATGACATCTCGGGACCCAGAGCACGATAGAGGGAGGCAACTCGAACAAAAACCACTCAAAACACTCAACAACCTCACACCTTCAGCAAAACTGATTCTTTTTCTTTTCTTTTGCCGTAAGGGGGGTGGTTGTGACGCTTAGCGTCACCCTATTTTATATAGTGCGCGCAAACTCCGTCGCGCAGCCACTGCCTGGAGCACTTCGCCTGTCGCGCCGTTGACAGAGCGAACAACTTTTTTACGTCTTGTCAACGAAATCTGGCTTAGCGGCATCCTCTCCCCCTTCCTACTGCCGGCGTCAGAAAGGACGGACGTGTTGAACCTCATCTCTGCAACCAATTCGCACAACCGATAAGTTTTCATTTAAGTATAGGGTAATTTAGAGACAGAATGGCTGGCTAAACAGCTTATTAAGGGGAAACCCATAAGGTTCGCCCCGATACAGGAATGTAGGAACAAATAGTAGTGTTCGGGCCTGGCCCGAACACTTTGCAACAGGTTGAATTTTCAGCACGTTTAGACCAAATTAATCAGACTCCCCAGAAGATTATCCATAGTTTTTGATTAGCTTGCAGTATTTCTATACATTCATTTACCTTAAGGATTAGTTACCATGCTTAGATCAATATTGCAATAACCTCAGATGCAGATTTAGTATATATCAGTTTTTGGAAGGATCTTAGTTAGTTCATTACAGTTATTTAGATTAAATCAAAGCTGGCTAAGTAGGCTTTCTGGTCTCGGGTGAAAGATCTCCGAGCCTCTGGTCCCCCAAGCACGTTTTCCAGTTCAATTATATAGTTTGGTACCGGTATTTCAACACAGGTTGGAAGACAGTCTTACTTCCATTTAGGTATTACAGTTCATTATTTATGCTTAGTAGCAGAAATCCACGACCCTCTGGCCCCCCCCAATAAAATTTAAGCTACATAATTACAATTAAAACTCGTTTAAATTTAATAATAGCTTCTAAATGTTTGTATTTTCTGATATTTTATATGATTAATGCCTGATAAAGAGGCATTATTTAGACAAACTTCAGGCCAATCTTCGTATTGAAAACACTCCATCTCAAACTTGTTGTATAACAGATGAAATCTGGAACCAAATACCCCCTTTGATGTGTTGTATTACAAATTCACACTAGAAAGAGCAGTATACTGTATTAAGTAGTTTGTGGTGCGTCTACTGTTATGGAACCCCTAAAATGAATGTATGACTCAAATAGTTGGCAACTACTTATCAAGTAATTCTTTGTAACAATATACTGATTGTTGTATTAGTTTATTGGCATAGTGCAACAGTAGTAAACAAGTTTTCATTTATACTATCTAACATAAATAACAGTAAATAAAATATATTTATATGGATTTTGATCAATCACACCGAAATCAATCATCATCAGACCAAATGGGAGAGTGAAAAAATGTTTTTTCTCCAGCAATCTGGAAACCGTAACAAGTATTATTTATTTAACAATTGTAATATTAGCTGTACAACAATGTATTTAGTTTTAACTCACTTTGATGGTTAATATAGACATTTGAAGACTAGAAGCAAACAGCTACCACCAAAATAATGAAAATATTTCAGTTAGCGAGGGTCATTAATATATTTACTTTTGGTATTTCAAAGCCAGCATTTTGTATTCCTTACACTTCAAACCTTTCAAGGTAATGCTGGAAAGAACCTTTCAAATGTTATGTATTGTATTTTTAAATTTTACTGAAAATGAATTTAAATTAAGGCAATATTTTTATTGCACATTATCAAAGTAGGAGTCGCTCACAAGACTATTTAGACGTATTAAAAGATTGAATATCTATTCAGCTCCAAATGCCTTTCATCCAGGATCGAGTCCAACAATGGCTCAATTTCCATAGCTTTTCTGGCTGTTATAGATATTATTCAAGGTACTTGATTGTTATTATTCTAAACTACGTATTTAATATAAATATATAATTATTTGTTGCCTTTTTAAGACATGTTCAAGATTAAAGTAAAGTTAATAACCAATGATAGACCAAGTATTTTACTCTTGATTACTGGGCATTTTAAAACACAGGAAAGGAGGGTCCAATAAGTTTGTTGATCTCTTAATAAAATATAAGAGTTCGTTTATTTTTACATAACTTATTGAAAACATGTCTGCACTTAAAATACATTGCCTTCAATACTATACTGGAACGAGCAACGAAGGAAAAAGGGGGTTAGTTTAAACATGACTGTGGGAGAAAATAATTTATTTTGCAGATCATAAAACAATAGTAAATCATCAGCAGTGTATTCTTTTAGTTAAGTAAAAATAAAATTCAGCAAACAATTCCAGCTCTTACAGTTGTACAGTTAAGAGACACACAATCCTCATAATCCTCTAAAATTGAATTCCTCTAGAAGATTAGTTTGAAGAACCTTGAAGCTCTTGTTTGTAAGAATTGCTGTGATGAGACAGTCGTATATGTAATTGAGACAGTTATATGGTTTATATACCGAAATGTAATTTAAACTATTGTAGTAGTCTTGCATTTACGCCCAAAAAATATGAAGATAAGTTAAATAAATTCTTTATATACAAAATGTAGCATCCGGCCCATTTTACATAAGTATATTAATTCAAAGTAACTTTAAAAAAATATAAATAAATGTTTAGTGAGACTTGATAAAACAAGCTTTACACTTCATAAATTCATAGCAGTGCTTAACTAATGATGGATAATAAAAATCAAAAAATCTTGTCGTAATTTAAAAAATATAAAAAGCTATTATAGCCAGGAATTTCATAGTATGTAGAGCTTTTATGAGTTAGAAAAATATTTTAAATAGAAATAAAAAGATTTTATCATCCTTCGGTACTATAAACTGCGTGAGTAGAGTTATGTAATCTTTTTAATAGACATAAGTAAATTTAATTGAACTGTAGATTTTATTTGCCTTAACACGATTATTTTACACCTTCCTAACTAATGTTGTATTTGATTTGCTTATTAGTTCATTTCGGTTATGAAAATAAAATAGCAGTTTAATTTGTATTTGTATTTACCTACACACCTACCACGGTTATATAATGTAATAGCTGTTACATTAAAACAAGTATAATAATACCCATACCCAAAAACAAGTTCCTAGTTCTGCCCCCAATTTGTGTTTTATGTCCATAGTTTGCGGTGTTATGGTGTGGAACAAAACTGAGTCCCGGCTGTGGTATCTGTTTCTGATGTCTGGCCACTCCTATCGATCTAGATTTAAATAATTATAACAATATTTAAAATAATAATTAATGCTTATAATTTAGCAAGCTCTTAACTGAATTACAATTATGTTTTACCTTCACTCAAAGTACCTCTGACTCTCTAACCTCAAGACTAACAACTTGATCCTCCCTGTCCTGAGAGGGTGCGGAGGTCGGTCAACAAGCTGATGGAAGAGTCAACAAAGACATTCGACACCACTTGTGTCGCTCCACTCTTGCTACCTGGTTCTAGTTCGTGTATTTTTAAATATAAATACTATTACCGGAAATTCAAACGAAATACTTATCCTCAATACGTATTGTATTGAAAGCGAATCATTGTCTAAAAATCTCTATAACTTTAGAAGAAAACAATTTTTATTTTCCACCGTACAAAACAACTATTTATAAACCTCAAATTTGCCCCTCTGTAACACAACTATCAAACCATTATCAAACTCCGTTCCCGAAAACCTGAACCAATAATTAAGTTTTGGCAAATTTATATCTAATTGAGTTGATACTGCTCCACATTAAAAAATAATACTACAGTGTCCAGGATTTCTTGAACGAAAAGCCTGTTCTTTAAATTTACATTGATTTGCATGTACACAGTTATATTTACTGTTATAACTATATTCAATTTTAAAATCCACATTTTATAAATTCATCGATGGTAAATTACTAATATAAATTGAACGACGCACCGCGACACACCGCGACACACCGCGACACACCGCGACACACCGTGGAGAACCGCGACAATCCGCGACACACCTCGACCCACCGCGACCCACCGCGACACACCGCGACACACCGTGGAGAACCGCGACAATCCGCGACACACCTCAACCCACCGCGACCCACCGCGACCCACCGCGACACACCGCAACACACCGTGGAGAACCGCGACAATCCGCGACACACCTCGACCCACCGCGACCCACCGCAACACACCGTGGAGAACCGCGACAATCCGCGACAAACCTCAACCCACCGCGACCCACCGCGACCCACCGCGACACACCGCAACACACCGTGGAGAACCGCGACAATCCGCGACACACCTCGACCCACCGCGACCCACCGCGACACACCGCGACACACCGTGGAGAACCGCGACAATCCGCGACACACCTCAACCCACCGCGACCCACCGCGACCCACCGCGACACACCGCAACACACCGTGGAGAACCGCGACAATCCGCGACACACCTCGACCCACCGCGACACACCGCAACACACCGTGGAGAACCGCGACAATCCGCGACACACCTCGACCCACCGCGACACACCGCAACACACCGTGGAGAACCGCGACAATCCGCGACACACCTCGACCCACCGCGACCCACCGCGACAATCCGCGACACACCTCAACCCACCGCGACCCACCGCGACCCACCGCGACACACCGCGACACACCGTGGAGAACCGCGACAATCCGCGACACACCTCGACCCACCGCGACCCACTGCGACACACCGCGACCCACCGTGGAGAAACCCGACAATCCGCGACAGACCTCGACCCACCGCGACCAACCGCGACACACCGCGACACACCGTGAAGAACCGCGACAATCCGCGACACACCTCGACCCACCGCGACCCACCGTGACCCACCGCGACCCACCGCGACACACCGCGACACACCGTGGAGAACCGCGACCCACCGCGACACACCGCGGAACACCACGGCACACCGCGACACACCACGACACACTCTGACAAACCGTGACACACCGCGACACACCACGACACACTGCGACACACCGCGACACACCGCGACATACCACGACACACCGCGACACACTGCGACACACCGCGACACACTGCGACACACCACGACATACCACGACGCACCACAACACACCACGACACACCGCGGTACACGCCAGCACACCGCGGCACACCGCGACACTCCGCGACACACCGCCACACACCGCAACACACCGCGGCACACCACGACACACCGCAACACACCACGAGACACGGCGACACACCACGACACACCGCGACACACCACAGCACACCGCGGCAAACCGCGGCACACCGCGACACACCGCGACTCACTGCGACACACGGCGACATACCGCGACATACCGTGATGAACCGCGACAATCCGCGACACACCTCGACCCACCGCGACACACCGTGGCACACCACGGCACACCGCGACACACCGCGACAAACTCTGACACACCGCGACACACCGCGACACACCGCGACACACTGCGACACACCGCGACATACTACGACACACTGCAACACACCACGACACACCGCGACACACCACGACAAACTGCGACACACCGCGACACACCGTGGAGAACCGCGACAATCCGCGACACACCTCGACCCACTGCGACACACCGCGGCACACCACGGCACACCGCGACACACCGCGACACACTCTGACACACCGCGACACACCGCGACATACCACGACACACTGCGACATACCACGACACATTGCGAATCACCGCGACATACCACGACACACCGCGACACACCGCGACACACTGCGACACACCGCGACACACTGCGACACACCGCGACATACCACGACGCACCAGAACACACCACGACACACCGCGGTACACCGCAGCACACCGCGGCACACCACAACACACCGCGGCACACCACGACACACCGCAACACACCACGAGACACGGCGACACACCACAGCACACCGCGGCACACCACGACACACCACGGCACACCTCGGCACACCGCGACACACCACGAAACACGGCGACACACCACGACACACCGCGACACACCGCGGCACACCGCGACACACCGCGGCACACCGCGGCACACCACGACACCCCGCGGCACACCGCGGAACACCGCGGCACACGACGGCACACCACGGCACACCGCAACACACCACGAGACACGGCGACACACCACGGCACACCGCGGCACACCGCGGCACACCACGACACACCACGGTACACCGCTGCACACCACGGCACACCACGGCACACCGCAACACACCACGAGACACGGCGACACACCACGGCACACCACGACACACCACGACACACCACGGCACACCGCGGCACACCACGGCACACCGCAACACACCACAAGACACGGCGACACACCGCGACACACCACGGCACACCGCGACACACCACGGTACACCGCTGCACACCGCGGCACACCGCGACACACCGCGGCACACCGCGGCACACCGCAACACACCACGAGACACGGCGACACACCACAACACACCGCGACACACCACGGCACACCGCGACACACCGCGGCACACCGCAACACACCACGAGACACGGCGACACACCACGACACACCGCGACACACCACGGCACACCGCGGCACACCGCGGCACACCGCGGCACACCACGACACACCGCGACACACCACGACACACCGCGACACACCGCAGCACACCGCAACACACCACGAGGCACGGCGACACACCACGACACACCGCGGCACACCACGACACACCGCGGCACACCGCAACACACCTCGAGACACTGCGACACACCACGACACACCGCGACACACCGCGACACACCGCGACACACCGCGGCACACCGCGAGACACCGAGTCGGAGCGGATACGTAGTCAAATATCCAGACTGCCGTCAAATCATGAAGAAGCGGTTTGTTTTTAATTTACCCGCGAAATTTCAATATTGTGTGAGGGCCCGATTATTGTGTTGTAATATCTGTTTGTTTTCTATGTTTTTGACTGTGTGTTTTCATTATTGTTAACTTATGACTTCGGAGCCCGAACTCGTCACACATAATCTACGAAGGTGTGGGAAACCTGATAAATATCAGATTAAGTGATTTTTCTACGAAATTTAGTATTGAAGTATTGCATGAATTAAGTAACATTTACAAAATAATTTGTTTTAGTGATTGTAATGCGTTGTCGACAAATTACTGAAATATAATTATAAGAAAAGATTACATATTTTTATTTCGGGAGCATTTTTATGCTATCGGTTTTACCGTCGCACATTCATATTCAACAATAAAATTAATGGAAGGTTGTAAGATAAGCAAATCCTATGTAAAGTATAAGTATGAGTACGACACTAAATATAAATGTATCGAAAGAAAATCCGCGAGATGTATATTTGCTTATCCCTTTAAAGTTCTAAAAATGAGATCACATGAGAAAGCATTTATGTAAGATTGCTAACACCCGTTCCATAACTATAAACTGAGATTTGTACAATGTGTTTAAAGTGTCCGAGATTACTGACTATATCTATGAAATTGTCCCTTCTATTTGTAGTATAGTTTGAGATAGTATAAAATTGTTTAAACATCCTACGTGCTTGCAATGAAACCTAATCTGACATTCTGTTTAGCAAGCCATGAAAGTTAATAGCATATTATTATTTTAATTTTATTATAGTGTAACAACTCAATTGTAGATGCAGATTGATTCTGAGATATATCCTAAGAACATTTTTTAAGGTTCGATACCGGCTCCAGCTACAATTGGTCATTGGGCTATTAATAATGATTCTGGCTAAAAGAATCAGTCGGTCAGTCACAGTATCAAGGCTACACAAGGCATCTCACCCATTCTACACTCATCATTCATTCATGTTCTCCTTGAAATACGTCCTAGTTGCGTCTGCGACCTACACAGTGATTTTATTTAAATAAATGTTCATGTGTTACTGAATTCTTAGTAAAATTACTAATGTTTGTTATTCCTCACATTTTAAATAATGTTATTACATCTGTATTACTACTGTTAACTACAGTAAATTCACTGCCATAGCGCGTATGTAAAAAAAACTCCCTCTAGAGAGTTAAATTTCATATCGTATAATGTTGTTCGAATTATTTCCATATTTAACATCGTATACGATTTACAATAATCGTTTCAACCTTTGTAAAGCATTCACCGTCACCCAATATTTTTTAGGTTGTATTAAAAAGTTAGTAAGATTCCGCTCTTTGTCAGGTTTTAGAACATTTAGGGCGTATTTTAATTTATGGAAGAAGGAACTTTTACTATATACTAACTCACCTAATCATCTTACGAGATATCTATTACCTGTCTTATTGAGTATTTTACTAATATTTTATTTGAGTGTTTTACTTAAACTATCACAATAATTAATGATAGTACATAATTTATTTTAAATTTAAATAATAAATACAATATTTTTAGTTCAAGTTTTAGATAACATAAATAATATGTATCGTATAAAACTTCTACTCTTATTTATAGTATTCAAATTTTATTTAAAAAGCAGCTATAGGTGATTGATTAATAAAGGTAGAATTTGATTAATTTTTCTCAGGAGAGGAGTAAAATGCATTTGCGTACACAAGCGCCCAGCCTGCGGTGTGGTGGCCCTATTAAAATATAGTAATTCCTATTAAAACCACCTCTACTCTTTGGGACTCTAACCAGGGATTGTTTGGCAATTTACTTCAGGTTAGGCCTTAATTTGGCTTAAGCCCGCAGAGCTCGCTCCTTTTTCAACCGTCTGATCATTGGATCTTGCCCACATCCAGAAGGTCTAGGTTAGCCTTTTTCTGCGAAGACCCTGGACTATAAGGGAAGAGTATAACGGGAGTAAGAAGTTTAAAACTGTGAAACAAAGAGGATAACAGTTAAAAGTACTATTCACAGTCGTGAATCTGACAAATTATGCTTTATTTAATAAATAATCACCTTGAAAGGTGGTTTATTTGGTCAGTAACATTGACATAATCGTTATATATGTAAATTAATTCATTGCTAAATAGAGTTTTATGACGTGCTTGTGCAAAAAATGACAATAAAATTTTAATTTGCCTTTCCAATCGCAGAAATACATTCTCGTTAGGGCACATCTTATTTAAAGGATTTCATTCGACACGAAAATGGAATTTACAGAAAATTTCTTCAGTCTGTATCCTGTGAAAAATGTATTACATACTTAAAAGTGCATTAAAATTTATTAAAAATCGATTCAAAAATGTTCAAAAAAGTCTAAATAAAAGTGGTAAGATTAAAAACATGATTTTTATTGTATTTATTTTTAGTTTTACCTTTTAAGAACTTTTAAAAGGGCTGCAAAAATGAATAGCAAGAAGACAAAAATGAAAAATGGTGCAGAGAACACCTTAGAAGGACAAGCATTGCATGTAAGACATCGGATATAAACAACTCTGTGTCTGAGACAGACAACTGCACTGTTGTAGACACGACACTTGGAATGTCTTCTACAAGATTTACTGACATTGGGTTACAGCAAGTCCAATACACAGTTCTAGTGCGCCAGCATACTTACATTGTTCTTGTATTTATCACCCATTGTTGTAAATAGTTTTCATAATAGAGTTTATGCGTCTTCAAGCTACCCTTCGTACTGCTGTATTTATGATAATCGTGGGAGATAAATTTGAACTAATCCTGTTATTTAGTTATAAGTTCATATTAATTTACATATAATATTTAAATATATCATAAGATACCTATTAAAAAAATGTATTTTGACGATATACTACGGTTTTAAAGATAAAGTTGTTTGTGCTACTGGAAACATATTATTGCAAGCTTTAACCTGCACTACCACTGATGTATCTACATTAAAATCAGCTGAGGTTTTTGTCGTATTATTATTTACTTCAGATGTAAATACGAACAGTTCAGTTTTTATTGGATTTGTATTCAGTATAAAATTGGTTATAATTGCATACATAATTGTTCTTAGATGTTGAAAATTTTATTTATAATTTCCATTACCTAATTTAACATGTACATTGTATTTAAGATTAAGTTAAATTTATAAATGTGTTTATTCCGAATTAAAAAATAGACTAAATAATCCGGTTTAACATTTGATTGAAACACAAAGTCCCTATATGAGTTTGAAAACTTTTAATTAGAATGTGTCAGAAAGAGTTTAATTTATGCTGACTGAAAAATATTAAAAACCCCCTTGCCACCTGAGCCCTGATGCAAAGTTACAGTTAAATGTTATTTTATTTATATAATACAGTGTCTGTCATGGATATTCATGAGTCAAAAGTTATATATCATATAAATACAATACGGAATAACCATATATATTTAAATTTGTCTTAAAGCTAATAATTGGATACACTGCTGTTATATGTGTTTAAGTCCTTGAAAAACTAAGGTCGAGTTCACACGAGCTTTCTTCACCTGCGTCAGCGCAGCTTCATTTTGCAACGCGTTTAAAGCAGAGCATGTAGTCAAATGGAGCAGTTGTCAAATGGAGTAGTTATATAGTCCATACCTTAAGGTATGCATAATTTGTTTGATAATTGCGTTTGTACAATAATTTTTCTTTATCAGTTTAAGTCTTCCAGATGCTTAACGTACACAAACGGAAGCCGACGCAAGCCAACACAAGCCGACGCGAGCCGCGCAAGCCTACGCAAGCCGACACAAGCCAACGCAAGTCAACACAAGCCGACGCGAGCCAACACAAGCCGACGCGAGCCGCGCAAGCCTACGCAAGCCGACACAAGCCAACGCAAGTCAACACAAGCCGACGCGAGCCAACACAAGCCGACGCGAGCCGCGCAAGCCTACGCAAGCCGACACAAGCCTACGCAAGTCAACACAAGCCGACACAAGCCAACGCAAGTCAACGCAAGTCAACACAAGCCGACGCGAGCCAACACAAGCCGACCGAGCCGCGCAAGCCTACGCAAGTCAACACAAGCCGACACAAGCCAACGCAAGTCAACGCAAGTCAACACAAGCCGACGCGAGCCAACACAAGCCGACCGAGCCGCGCAAGCCTACGCAAGCCGACACAAGCCTACGCAAGTCAACACAAGCCGACACAAGCCAACGCAAGTCAACGCAAGACAACGCAAGCCACCGTTTATATTCCTTCGCTAACGGATTAATTTCAGAGGTGACGTAGAGTGTTACGGTCATGGCCTCGCATACCACAGTAATTAATCATTTTACTCGCCATTATCCGATGTGTAAGTTTCTTTTTCAAGTTGAATCGCTTTTAAAAATAAGCTTAATTATTCCATTGTAAAAAATACACTATAAAAGATGCCTTTTAGCATTAGTGTGGCTTTAGTACTATTACATTTGTACTTTCTACTCCAGACCAGCATTTTTTGAAACATTTATTATTGTGTTTATATGTATAATATATATATTAAAATTCTCGTGTCACAGTGTTTGTAACAAAACTCCTCCGAAACGGCTTGACCGATTCTTATGAAATTTTTTGTGTATATCTGAGAATAGGACGTAAACTATTTTTTCCGATAGGCGAGTGAGCGAAGCGAACGAGCTCAAATTGAAAATGAACGAGTATTTGACATAAAACAAATTCAATGACATTAGGACAGGACAACGTCCATCGGACCAGCTTGTATATATAAAAATATATACAGTATGTCACCCCTGTATTAGAAAACATTTTAAGTTATTCCCATTAGAGTATTCTCGAGGCTTTAAACACGGTTTAAAAGAACGCTCTGGTTTGGTGGTAAGCAAAGCATTTTAGACGAAGTCCTTAAACCTAACAACACAAATGTTCACGTCTAACAATATACTTTTTCAAAAAGATAATATAATCAATAATCATAATTATATTCTTCCAGTATGGTTTTTAAACCCAATAAAACCAACTAGATCGAAAACATCCACTCCAAGGCAAATATAGTTATCAGTAAAAGCTATTATTGGATACATATTTTTTTCTATTGGTAAAGGTTGTAAATAAATATGAAAGTAAGGATTATTTTCATGTTTTGTGGAATGTTTATTACAGGCCTAACCCAATTTAAATATTTATTTATTAAAATAACAAATTTCTTTGACACACTAATATTTGTGTGAGTTACATAAATGAACGACCTGTATTACATTTGTCATAAATAGCGTGTGATTCATAGTCATATTTCGGTTATCTTTTACCAGATGCTATTTATAAAGCCACTTTACCGTGATATAAAAATAATAATACCCCCGTAGCAGCAAACCTGCGTACTCAGCTAATTTCCAATGCATATTTGTATCTTAATACCACATAAAGCCACATACCAAGTTTCATCAATATACATTCATAAATAAACGATTTATGACATTTTAATTATTCTCCTTAAGATAACATGGCGGCTGAGTATGCAGGTTTGCTGAAGGAAGGAAAACAAAAAATGGGGTTTTATACAAATATCAATATAACTCATTTAGGTAAAGCCACATACCAAATTTCATTAATTTATTTTCATAATTAAGGGAGATAACACGTTACTTATTCTCCATAAGAATAACATGGGGCTGAGTATACAGGTTTGCTGCTACGGGAGCCTTTGGCAAAAAACTGTTTTTTTTAGCAAATATCAATGGTCTACAACCAGATGAAGCCGTATACCAAGTTTCGTCAGTATACGTTCATAAATAAGCGAGATATAAAATTTTTCTTTTCCTCCATAAGAATAACATTAGACAACGTACTGTGTTTAGTACTTTCAATATCTCGGTAACCAATTGACGTAGAGAAATGATCAAAATACCAAATTGTGTGTTTTTTTAAGCTGAATGCAATGGTAAAAACTAAAATTTGACTTTTTCCAAAATTATATGTACAAAATTCAAAAAACCCATTTTTGGGGTACAAAACCCCCCCAAAATACCCCTTCGGACAAAGCGATCTGGCTGGTTTTCGAACTTAAAGTCGTAAATGTTGTTTTACACGTTTATACAAAATTTCATCAAAATCGGATAATTTTTACGACAGTTATCGTGCTCACGGACACATATATATATATATATATATATATATATATATATATATATATATATATACAGTTTTGAACGGATGGTGTTTTTGGGGTCTGGGGACCTCAAAACGAAAAGTTATCATGGTCCCGGGCCTAGGTCTTACCATGCCGACTACGGTAATAGCTTCTTCCCTATAGGGGAAATTTGCTAAAAGTCAACATCTTATAAGTCGAAGAGCCCATGAAACCTTTGAAATACAAAACGACATCAAATGCTTTCGAATTTGTTTTTTATCGATGTATGTTAACTTATTGGTAATATCTCGGTTTATCGTGAGAAACCATAATATTCATTTCAATTAGGGTCTAAAAATAAATATCAATTAGGATCATACTGTATTAACTTAATTTTTTAAATAGTAAAATATAGATAAACTTACAACGGTATAGACAGTAGTTTTAGACATTGGGATTAATTATTCAAAGTTTATGTTATAACTAAACAAGAAGATGTGGAGGGAAAATATCAAAATCATTATATTTCATGGTCCAGAAAATCACATAGAATAAAATAAGCGTCATTTCGTTTACAAAACGCGATTCATTTTGTCCTTAAAGCTTTAGATCTACTGTATTTACACTTACACATTATTGAAAAAAGTCACATAAAAACCTTCGAAATATTTAATAAACTAACTTAAATATATTATTCTTAATCAATTCAAAATGTTATTTTATAATTTTTTTACTTTTCAAAAATTAATTTTTTATTTCTAATTTATTACATATTTTTAATTGAAAACTAATTGTTTAATGATAAGGGCCTCATAATTAGATTAGGGATACGTAACAATGTATACAATAGGTACTGAATAAAACATGCAGAATAAAATCAAATAAATCTTACAAATGCAAACAGTTATTTATAAAAGCCTAGAATTTGTCTTTAATCCTTACTACTAATACAATTAGTTGTGTTCTGTACTTGTTGTACAATATACATGGAGTAATAAGATTTTGGTGTTATTAGTATGTTAACACTAGCCAATGATGATGATGATATGTGTCTATTGTAGTTACAATAACCTTGAATAAAAGGTCCAACCATCTCAACTAACTTTAAGATGAATGAAATTACTATATTTTCAACAATAGATGATGTTTAAAAGCAAAATAATTAAGTGAGTGTTTTATTTATAAATCGAATCCCTTAACTTACTCCATAGAAAGGATACTTTTAATTTGATCAGGCAGGATATACTGATGGACTATCTATCAGTATCTTATAGAAGATTCCCATAAGTTGAATGTTCCTCACCCATGTCAATTATATCGGACCTCAGCTTGAGGAATGATGTACGAAATTACACAGTAGCCCCACAGCTGGGCCCGGTATCATCAGTCTTATCATCTATTTATCAACTAGGAAGTGTCTTTTATTAAGCTATATACAGGGTGTTTCCAAATTAATGGTGCTAACTTCGGGACATTGTTCCTTATAGCAAATGGAACGTAAATCATAATAGAACCGGGGATCTATGTCTTTTCGTTTACTGTCTGTCTGTCTATCTATGATTTTTGCTAGAAAATTTATATTTTAAAAACGGCTTGACCAAATTTAACAAAATTTTGGTTAAGTACTCTTCTTGGTAGTTTCTTCTTTAGAAAAAATACTTTTGCATCAAATCTTTCCGATTAAAAATGGCAGCCATTGAAATTGTTTAACCTCAAATATCTAAAAAACTAGAAACTTTACAAAAAGCTTTTTAGAATAAATAAAGTTAGGAAGTTTAATTTCAAATCCATATATGCTTAAACATTGAAAATCGGGATTAAATTAACTGAACTATGACTGAAAAAAACGGAACAGTTGGCTTAATTTTTCTATCATAACTTCTTTAAAATGATAGCAAAGTTTAGCCAAGTGTTCCGTTTTTCAGTAATAGCTCAGTTAATTTAAACCCGATTTTCAATGTTTAAGCAGATATAGATTTGCAGTAACATTTTCTAACTTATTTTATTCTAGAAAGTGTTTTGTAAAGTTTCTAGTTTGTTTATATTTGAGGTTAAAAACTTTCAATGGCCGCCATTTTTAAACGGGAAAAAGAACCTACCAAGAAGAGTACTTAACCAAACTCTGGTTAAATTTGGTCAAACCGATTTTAAGTTATAAATTTACTAGCAAAAATCGCATACAGACAGACAGTAAACGAAAAGAAAAACACACCCGGTTATATGGTGATTTACGTTCCTTTTGACATTAGGAACAATATCCCGAAGATAGCATTATTAGTTTGGAAACACCCTATATATATTGATATATGGCTGCTTTAAGGTAATTGTATAATCTTTAGATTTACTCTAAAAGTTGTTTCAGAATATGTTTAGTCAGTTTTTGTACTGATATAAATATAGGTTATTATGTTAAGAATTTACATATATTAACCAATTACCAATAACAGTTCTGATGTAGAGTTTTAGTTCAATTATATTTTAAGGTGTTGTAAGATGGTTTTAATTAAAACCCTATTAAAAATTGCATTTGGAAAATTATATGATATTATAAAAAATTGTACAAGAGGTAGTAAATCGTGGATTAAATTGTCCTTAGTAGTAAGATTCTATGTTCCTATGAGAAATTCGCTTAGGTAACTAACAAGTCATCATCTACATAAGTCATCAATCAAGTTGATACCAGCGTATAATGATTACTCATTTATAATCTCTAATAGTTAATAATAATATGTTTTATGTGCAAACTATTTTACTGCGTATTATTAGTTACAATACATTGCATATTAATATTGCATTAAATGCATAACACAGGTCTAGTTATTAAACAGAAAGTTCGAACAATACAAATATGTTTAAATACACCCAACGCAGCAAACCTGCGTACTCAGAGAATTTCCAATGAATATATAACATAACAGGATTCATAAGAAATGTATTCACAAACAAGCGATATTTAAAATATTAATTATTCTCCATAAGAATAACATTGGGGATGAGTACGCAGGTTTGCTGCAACAAGGCACACAAAATAATGGGTTTTTATGCAAATATCAATAGAACTCATCTTAGTGAAGTCACATACCAAGTTTCATCCATATACATTATATAACATTATATACATTATACATTATATAATAAGCGATATATAACGTTTTAAGTATTTTCCATAAGAATAACATGGGGACCAAGTACCTAGGTTTGCTGCTACAGGAACCATAGGCGAAAAATTGTTTTTTTGTGCAACCAACAATAAACCATAACCAGATCAAGCCATATACCAAATTTTGCCAGTTTATGTTCATAAATAAGCGAGATATACAATTTTTCTTTTTCTCCATAAGAATAACATTAGACAACGTACTGTGTTTAGCACTTTCAATATCTCGGTAACCAATTGACGTAGAGCAATGATCAAAATACCAAATTGTTTGTTTTTTTAAGTTGAATTCAATGGTATAAATTAATACCCCCGTAGCAGCAAACCTGCGTACTCAGCGAATTTCCAATGCATATATATGTATATTAATACCACATAAAGCCACATACCAAGTTTCATCAATATACATTCATAAATAAACGATTTATGACATTTTAATTATTCTCCATAAGAATAACATGGCAGCTGAGTATGCAGGTTTGCTGAAGCAAGGAACACAAAAAATGGGGTTTTATACAAATATCAATACAACTCATCTAGGTAAAGCGACATACCAAATTTCATTAATTTATTTTCATAATGAAGGCAGATAACACGTTACTTATTCTCCATAAGAATAACATGGGGCTGAGTACGCAGGTTTGCTGCTACGGGAGCCTTGGGTAAAAAATTGTCTTTTTGAGCAAATATCAATGGTCCACAACCAGATGAAGCCGTATACCAAGTTTCGTCAGTATACGTTGATAAATAGGCGAGATATAAAATTTTTCTTTTCCTCCATAAGAATAACATTAGACAACGTACTGTGTTTAGCACTTTCAATATCTCGGTAACCAATTGACGTAGAGAAATGATCAAAATACCAAATTGTGTGTTTTTTTAAGCTGAATCCAATGGTGAAAACTAAAATTTGAATATTTCAAAAATTATATGTGAAAAATTCGAAAAACCCATTTTTGGGGTACAAAACCCCCCCAAAATACCCCTTCGGGTAGAGCGATCTGGCTGGTTTTCGAACTTAAAGTCATAAATGTTGCTTTACACGTTTATACCAAATTTCATCAAAATCGGATCATTTTTACGAGAGTTATCGTGCTCACGGACACATATATATATATATATATATATATATATATATATATATATATATATATATATATATATATATATATAGATATATATATATATATATACAGTATCGAACGAATGGTGTTTTTGGGGTCTGGGGACCTCAAAACGAAAAGTTATCATGGTCCCGGGCCTGGGTCTTACCATGCCGACTACGGTAATAGCTTCTTCCCTATAGGGGAAATTCGCTAAAATTTGATTTAAATTAAAATTACATGTGAAAACCCCAAAAAACACATTTTTGGGGTACAAAACCCCCCAAAAACCCCCCTTCGGATGGTGCGATTCATCTGGTTTTCGAACTTGTTCAAATAAATGGTACTTTACACATTTGTACCAAATTTCATTAAGATCGGACCTTTTTTACGAGAGTTATCGTGCTTACGGACACATTTATATATATATATATATATATATATATATATATATATATATATATATATACATATATACAAATTTGAACGAATGGTGTTTTTGGCATCTGGGGACCTCAAAATGAAAAGTTATCATGGTCTCGGGCTTAAGTCTTACCACAAGACCTACAGTAATAGCTTCTTCCCTATAGGGGAAATTCGCTAAAAGTATTTTTTTATAGGTTAAATATATGATCCTCAAGACAAGAATCTAAAATCATAGTAATTTAAGCTTTTCTTAAAAAAAAAAATGGAGAGATTGCAAATTTTACATTGAAACTGTTTTAAAATTATCAATTCTATATTTTTGTACTCCAGCATAGTGTACTTTTCTATTAAGATAAATGACTAAGTGTATGCAAATTAAAAAAATACAGTCCTTTAAAAACCCACCAAAACTGCAATAAAAGAATTACATAAAAGAAAAATCAGAAACCCTGAAAATTCAACAGCTAAAAGTATTTCCATGTACACCTCACATTAACGCCCAGTGGCTAAAAGTTAAGTTGAAAGTTATTACCACTTGACCTTAATTTAAATTGATAAGTTTCGCTTTGGGTCCTTCAGCAGTCATTAATTGCATCAGAATTGTATTTATGTTGTCTAAGAATCCTTTTTTATTTAATAAACTTTTAAACTTATTGAAAGTACTACACACAGTACGTTATCAAATGTTACTCCTACGACAACAGTATCAGAATAAACCGCCATAAATGTGGTTATTTGCGAAACGTGAAGATGCGGTCCTTGTAGATGTGGAACTGGTATTTTATTACTCTTACGAAGATTTTTATAAGTGCACAGTTTTACTGGACACAATCTATTTTGCAAAACATTGTAACATTTTTAAATAATTATAAATTTTTACCTTTTGTATCTTTGATCATATACAGACGACTCGCTTTGCTCGCTGGGGGCTCCGCCCCCAGACTTCCGCTTGGGGTCGCTCCAGTTGCTATTATTGGTCAATGACCTTTCAGGTATTTTTTATATAGTATACTTTTTAGATTCATTATGGTTAAATCCACTCTAGATGTTTCCATTTTTCAATAGTTCTATAATTTGTTTATACTCTACCATGTGAAAGTTGCTTTGACAGTTTACTGGATATTTGTTTACAGCTGTTACGATTTCTTTTGTTTTTATTTGAAACTCCATAAGCCCAATGTTAAAATATCCAATTTTCAAGATCAAAATTAGTGGTTTTAAAATTAAAAGTTGTATATTTTGGCAATTTTACTGGGGGTTTTAAGGTACAAGCTACCTGCATGCCAAATATCACGTTTCTAGTTCGTCTGGAAGTGGTCTAGAATTCCTATGTCTGGGTGTGTTACACATGCGGCTGTATATATATTAGATAACTGGTATGTGTCTTCATCTGGTAAATTGATGTTTGCATATAACCAAATTTTTGTGGTCTTCATTGCAGAAACCTACGCACTCAGCTCTAAAGATATTCTTATAAATGTAAAAGAAGAACCAGATTTTATCTTGCTTATTCATGAATATCTTTTGCAATTGGCTTCACATGAAAATTCTGTACATGCATGAGCATTTTGCTGTGTAAGCATGTTTGCTGAAATTTTGGTATTTTTCTACTGTGATGCCTTATAGACATGTCTAACAGCCGTTTCACAAAATTGAAATATACAAGACAACTCTCAACTTTTAAGCAATGGTTCGTACAAAGTAAAAGACAAATATTCTAATTAATACTCTTAAAATGTCCTTTATTTGCAATTTTGTTTTGCTTTTACATTTTAGAAAGCCTTTGTGAAGAATAAAACCATTTTAATAGAATATATACATACCTGTTTATTTTCTGAGGTTTATAATATATGTAAAGAATGTTGTCATGGAGTAGTAGCTGCCTTGGCAGTAGTAATTAATCAAACACATCACATGAACGATGGATAACGTTACACATCGTTGTGTGACGTCATGTGACGGACAACGCCAGTGACTTATGACGTCACTTGTCAGTTTCAGTTGCGGGAGATTACCCGCCTCAGCGGCCTTTGACTGTTGATACATTCCTTCTCACAACAATTCAAAATGAGTATGGTAATGCGGTTACCATATACCATATACAATGAGTTCAATTGATATATGCGTAACAAGTTATTATTTTGCGTTCCATGTTGCAGCAAACCTTCGTATTCATACCCAATGTTATTCTTATGGAGAATAATTATTATTTTATATAGGCCCTATCGCTCATTTGTGATTATATTTTTGATGAATTTTGTTAAGTGGCTTAAAGTGTTATTAAGACATATATGTGCATTGGAAATTCTTTGAGTACGGAGGTTTGCTGCGACGGGGGTATTTTAAGTACCGGGGTATTTTAAGTACCGTAATTTTAGCTAAATTTGTATAATGAAGTAACGCAATACAAAATGCCTGAAAGTCACAACTTTGCTTTCATAAATAAAGCGTTTTTGTTTGTATTTAAACTACTTTCATAAAATTTACTTTTTTACACAACCAGTTTCTTGACCGTGGTGGATAAATAAATTAGATAACTAGAATCAAGTCATTACTACTAAGATTATTAGGAAAATGTCCTTTCTAATAACAGTATTCTTTTCAAAAACAGTGACTTTCTAAAATAGTTATATTTGAAATTCAACCAATAGAAGACACATAACTGAGACTCAATGTATAATGCTTGCATATATATTGCTGTTGTTTATTTAAAATGTTTGTTGCTATATGTCATGTAAAAATGTACTGATACGCCTTATAGAAAAAATCAATAAAGGATTTGAATTTGATTATATTCCAAATGGGGTTCATAAAACAGAAGAGACACGTGCTATTCTACAGAATTCTTTAAAAGTACTGTTCATTATATCTGCTAGCATAAACGCCTGTAAATTCAAGGTTGCATTTCGATGTTAATTGAAACAGTAGTATTTTTAAACAGAATTTTGTTTATATTTTAACAGTTTATTACCGAATTTAATTTGGAAAAATTATCGATTAGCATGTAAGCAAAGGAAAACAAAACTATAGGTTGTCTATATACCTCTACCACTGCCAGTTCTAGTGTTTGGTTGATTGTAGTTTGATAACTCAGTGTTGCCAATTATATTATATTATATTATATTATATTATATTATATTATATTATATTATATTATAATATATTATATTTTATTATTAGCCAGTAACCACAGGAGGATTATAAACTTAAGAGTAATAAGTTATTGTGGTGCTATTGTGGGTATTAAAAGAATTATGTATAATTAAGTAAGGTCATAACAGATTTACATTTCCTCAGTTATTACTGTTCAGTAATTGAATATCGTAATGATGGAAATGATGGTAAAATATAACTTGTCACTTATTAGTGAACGTATTTTAATAATTAACTGTAACATATTAATCAGTCCTGGTATCTAAATAACATTGTTTACTAAACACTTCCATTTAAGTTCCTCATGAGAGAATACACCCTTAAGGAATTAATAAATTGAAGTTTCAAAGTGCTGCTTAAGAAGATTCCCTGATTTAAGAGCCACTTGTTAATAATTGGTCCTCTTCAGCATAATAATGTACACAATATTGGTCTTTGAGTTGGTATTTGTTTGGGATTACGACTCTTACACGTTAATCACACATTTTACTACACCCACTCACCATTGTAGAGCTGTGGAACATTGTTAAATAAGGCACTGCAATTGGAATTAAGTAAACTGAGTCGTCAGACTTGAAACACCGACGTTTTTTAGTTTCCTGTGGGTCTTGTTTAACTACATGAAGCGATGAAACAATTTCACTGGATAAGTTACATAAATATATGTATAAAATATTCAATTTATTCGTAATGTCTGAAACATATATAAGTTCCATTAAGAATCTAGCCAACAGATCCGTTTATGTATAACTGAAGGATATAACTTTGAATACAATACCCCTAAGAAGGTAAGCCTGTAGTAAAATGATACAAAAAAGTTATGCTTTTTTAAACGAAAATTAATAAAAATCTAAAACCTTTGTAAAATAATTGTTTTTACAACAGTTATTACACGTTGCACACTAAAAATCAAACATTACATACCAGGTGTGGAGATATTTCTTTCCCTTTCGTAAATCCTGTTCTATGTGTGACTTTTTGGTGTAATCTTCATTAAAAGTAAACAATTATTGATTTTAATCAAACACCATCAATCAATAAAGGAAAAATGGAGCTGTCAATGACAACCAATTGGGCTTTGTTGCGGTTGTAGTTGTTTAATGCGTGAATACCTGCTGAAATGCACAGCTGATCAATTACAAAAATGTTGTTTAATACAACAAATACGTCTCTGTCTAGTCAAGCTCTGCAAAAGATGTTGGATGAAAACGTATATTTACATTCCAATGCTTGCTAATATATATGTTTTATTGGAGAATTTGTAACAGGTAAAAAGGTACTTGAGAGGGCAGTATTGGTAGTAGTATTAAATAAAGAAACTAGTGTAGAAGAGGTGTTAAAGTTGTCCATTCCTACCAAAATGGAAGACAAATTTTATTTTTTAGTTTGGTACATAGTAAATATTTATATAAAGGAAATTAATTTATATTTAGATATAGATCATCACCGAAAAAGTTTGTACTCACATTTTTATTACATTTTAAGGAATACACAATTATATGATATATGTATTTTTCTTTTATTTATTTTTTAAAATTACACAGAATATAGTAACTAACAAGCAATATAAAAACATGGATTTGTTTGAGAATGATAAAGTTATAAGAGAAAGAAATAAAAAATAAAGTCCAAGGTTTGGACCGTTCCCGATCAAAACGTAAAAAGACACCACTGGTGTGGATACAAAAAATAAAACATTTTGAAAAGAATAGTAATTATGATGAATACATTCCATTAACTTATGATAACTGTAGGACTTTATTAGATTACTTAAAATAAAGATATAAATATGAATTCACATCAGATAGGTAAATAATAAATACTTTCTATGTAAAGACAAGAAATGGGTATGAATAAAATAAAACATTTTTGTTCAACGTACTGTAGGCAAACCATACGGTGGTATCACCACATGATGGCCCTAAATTTCCAATACCACCCTGTTGAAAGTCTCAATTGGATTTCGCTTTCTACAATAAAGTACTGAATAACAAGATGGAGTATGCCTCTCAAAAGGTTTATGCCAAGGAATAAACCGCCTATTGTATAATCGTTACGAATAAGTTGATAGTGTGATATTACTTATTTTGTAAGCAATCGATGCTGTATTAAAATAGTAACGGTTTTTTCACAAAACGGCATTGTAAATCTGATAATTTGACTTATACTGTGTGACAGTCATAGTTGAATGGGTCGAGTACCGGCCAACTGACCAAAGACCCGGGTTCGATTCCCGATGAAATCCATGTGGCTGTTCAAACTCACACTGTTGCCCTTAATCAATTGCACGTTAATCCGTTGGTCCGCCTAGTGAACCGATTTAAATAGCTAAGAAGCATAGTTTCAAAGACGAGACAAACTGATAGGATGATGGTTTCAAATATATTTTAAAATTACAAAGGCTGGTTTGCCATTTTACTATGAACTGAAATGATCTATGACACAACGTATGTAGATATTATTTCTTCAGTCGTTAGATATCATTTTAATTTCATTAACAATTCAAACTCATAGTGAATTGTACAACAAGACTTTAACTAACTAAAATGCCTAGTCTTTCTGTCACATTAAACATTTGAATTATATAAATATATATAAAATATAAGACTGAATAAGAAAATAAGAATATAAAAGTGTATACCGATACAAAAAGGAATTTACATTCGGTCGTGGAAGTGCGTATTGTATTCAATATATTGAAGGAGTTCAAACCCCTAGAGAAGCTACAATGTGTGGGGCTAGTTACATCTACACTGTACGCTGCGAAATAACCACGCACTTGGATTATTTTCGTATTCTTTAGCTATTCAGTTAATATAAACATTAACTAAATACTTATACACTGGCGAATTAAAGATATGTGGGAGGGGAATTTTACAGTTTTGCAAAATGTCCCGGTTGGTAAGTCTCCGTTAATCAATTCTTTTTGTGTTTGTCTTGGCGTAGTGGTCAAGGCAATGGACTCCTTGACCATGGCAGCGGCCCTGTCCTGGGTTCGAATCCCAGCCCTGGCATGTAAATGTTATCAGTACTGATCAACTCGTACTGTAACGGCTCAACCCTCGCTTTGCTGGAAACGTTCCTCGCACATATCTATAGTCTATGTGGACGAGCAAAGTGAGGCATACATTGTCTGCCAACCCCTTTGTTTTAAATAAAGAAAAATAAATAATAATAATAACAATGTTTTATTTTGTTCTATAATTGTTTCATAACATGACTGAAATCCCACATGCCCCTGAATCAATATAATCTTTTCATCATCCTATGAATTAATTCGCTGGTGTTTTTTTCTTCACAGTCATAACTCGATAACGGCTGGAAGGATTTTAACGTTTGAGGTGTCCAATTAAAGGTATTCGTACTATATTTGCCCATACGTCTTAGAATACTAAGAAAGGGCATCACTTAAATACAGGAAAGGGCTGACTATTCGGGACTGTGGTGCTATCTGATGGCGGAAGTCCAAACTATGTGTTGATTGAAAGTACGTTGTTATTATCCGTTTTAATATTAGATGTTTTGTTATGTGTGTTTACAACTGAAGTAACCTGTCGTTGGGTACAAACTTGATCAGATTGGAGCAACAGGACTCCTAGTTCAAATTAACACTCGATTCCATGTTTTATTTTCAACTTTAGCTGAAGAAATATGTATTGGTTGTCTGGTGTGTTAACTGGACTGCTTGGGAAGTATTACCTAACCAACCACTCGTAAGATACAAATGCTGTTTGTCTTTCTTTCTTAATCCTGGCCAAATGATTCTTAAAAACTCAACCATTTATAAAATAGTTTGTAAATTTAAAACGTAGTAATACTTTGTCGCACCTGGTAAAATGACGTAGTTATAAAGTCATAAATACGTTTGGGGTTTATATCGTACTTTAAAGCAATTCCCGATGTATAGTTGAAAATATTAAACATAAGTCTAATAACATTTTCAGGCACTTTATCAGGGCTTTGCAAGTGAATTATGTTTGTGCAATGAAAGTAGCTACAAACTTTTAACAAGACTTTTGATTAACGAGTTTATTTCGCTTAACAAACTTTTCCCTTTTTATGCAGCTACAAAACCCGATTACAGCAAACCTACGTACTTATAAAATTACTTAAACCATAAATAAATTTCTCATTCACTACAATATGTGTTTTTATACTACTGGACGAGACCTTTTGATAACCAGGCTATCATTGATATGCCTACCGAAAATATATTCAGAAGTAATCAAAACGTAAAAATACACGTATTGGTGCTAGTGAGTTCTAAATTCATCATAACATTCCAAGCAAACAATATTGAAACCCATATCATGTGTATAAAGAAAGTTATTAAAAAGACAGAAAAAATATTGCTAAAAATGCACTGTTGTCATTTATTACTTTTTAAAATGATGTTTCACATTTCTGAAAAGGTTTCCCACAAACATTTTCATCATACTTGGTCAAAATATGGGCTTAATATGAAATAAAGTTTAGGTTGGTAAAATTAAAACTAAATGCAATAAATTATGTCGTACAAAATTACAATAAGAGTTACATCGATATTGTACTAATAATAATATATAAGACTGTACATATACGTAAAAACAGTACAAGATATTTAACATAGAGAAACTTACATATAATAAGGCTTAAATAGGGATTGTATATTTTAAAGCAATCTTTAACCTACCAATATATCCTCAGAGCAATAACCAGAACAAGCAAAGCGTGTTTTGTTTAAACAGTTAAGCAGTCCTCTCAATAAGGACAATAAGCAGATTATATCAACCTAAAGATTATAATGGCGCTTAGCTTGGAATGATCTGATGTCAAGCTTCTGTAACACCTTTATACGATTATTTTCATGTTTAAAATTAGTAGTTAATAGCTGTAAAAGCATCTTATCATTCTAGTTCAGTTTACCGTTCTTAAATTATATTATTTTAATAACATTTATTATTTTATTAGATTTAATTTGTTCTTATTATATCTGTCGTAAATAACATTTAAGATACAATCCCAGCTTATTAATCCAGATTCGATAATATATACAAGTGGTTAATAAATCTAAGAAAAACACTCAAATAATAAATACTGTAATTATTTTATTAAAAAAGTTGTTGTTTGTAAATCAGTATTTTCAAAGGATAATTTTGAGAGCTTGGAGTATATAGTCTCGTGTCTTTAAATCGAGTTTTAGTACTGGATATATAGTCCTCAGGTGAAATCTACTTTTTAATCAATTTTTAATTCCAATTTTGCTAACAGAAACGAATATTGAAACCATATTTCTGGACGAAATAAAAACGTTTCCTAAGTCTCTGGGATAGATAATGTGTAAAATATGTGTAAAATTTATTCTAAGAAGGTTTAAATTTGGATGAATTTGTATTTACGGTAATAATTCTAAACACTTTTAAATTTAATGGACTTCATTATTTGTACACTCCCAAATCATGAATAATCCAGAAACCTTCCTTTTACTAAAATATGATGTAGTTATTATTAAGCTAATTATTTCCATAGTATAATGATACTGAACTATATTTTAAACCATATTCTTGTACCCTGTAAGTTTGTACATTATAGTTCACATGAGTAAGGGATACATATAATTTTAACTATTTTATGTAAAAGGTTCATTAGTTGGACTAAAGAACTTAGTCACTTGAGTTGGTTGGACGCTCAACTTTATGACAAGTTGACATCCTCATAGGCTAACCTAAAGGCTTACTGTTACATTGTTAGTTGCAAATAATATAATTACGTAAATATTTATATTTTTAAGACAGTTACAAATTATTTGAAACAGAATCTTGAGATGCTTTCATACTGTTTGTCTTTTGTTTTTGTAGTGACATTTATAACCAAGGAGTGTCAGCCATTACTGTACTCCTCTCCCTACGGACTTTGATCTAAACAGTCAAAGTTTTTGAAATATGCTTTACACTAAAAATCTGACAACATCACCAAAGGTATTTATCAATAGTAAGAATATACTTACTTGGAGTAAGGTAAGGCATTTATTAATATACCGTGGGTTATACAATTGTCGTGCTGAGTATTTATCCCCCCCCCCCAAACAAAAAGGACAATGTTAGTGGTGGTTTTAACTTTCACGAATTAAAATTATTAATATATATTTGCACTTGTTTCAAAACCGGGAATATAAATTAAAAGATTGATGTTACAAACATATTCACTTCTCCAGGACACTGTGTTTGATTTTGGAAAATCTAGAAATACACTAGTAACGTGTAGCAAAAACTTATTATTAACAAACATGTCCTAATGAACATAATCATGTTACATGTGTCTATGGAAATCTCAGACAAATCTAAGACTCTTAGCTGCTGTGTAATTTAGTATATACCGGTAGTTCAATTTCACTATTCACTGTTTGGTGTCTGTAACAAAGAGTTACACCAAGATGTGTGTTATATATCAATAAGCAGTAGAGTAACACTTTTTTTAACTAAACAATAGGCATTTTAAAGCCTCGTCAATCTTATTTTAGGCTTATATACTTATGCATATGATTAGCTTAATTTCATCAAATAATACATTATAAGTCATACTACATAAATATAAATTTCGTTTGTAAATATCCAACTACAAAATGTGTCCACACCAGTTGATGATTCGTCGAGCCATACGTCACCAAACAATAAGCAATAGATCCCCCAAACGATATAAGTAGGTGTTGTGCTAGTTCCTGGTTAAGTGTTCCTTCTAAAACAGCGTCGATGAACCAACATACTTCTCAGAATATTATTTACAGTAGATACTTGATATGTGTTTCTTGTACAGTAGGTTTTAGATATGTATTTAATTTATCTTAATATTACTATAACGGTCAATAAAATTAAGATTAGAAGACAATTTTCAGCTGTATTTATTTAATCTTAAAAATATAGGCTTAAGCAACTGCATTCTGTTCTTGAAATCTAATCGTTGAATAAAATTATGCTACGAGTTTTATTTTTTTGCTAGCTAGTATGATAATGAGATTAAGTGTTTTGTAATTTTGTTATCCTGGTTATCCTGTTATCAGGTAATGTCACTTATTTAATTGAGCTTATAAACTGGATGAAAACGTACATAAATAATACTAAACGTGAAGCAAATCAGAATCTTTTGATGCAATTTTAAATCACTTTAATCTTCAATGGTACTGATAGCCTTTAACCGGTGAGAACCATGAAGCCAGTCTAAGTATAACACAGTGCCATTTTGACAATCTAGTTTTGTATACTTGTATAGCGTGGTTTATATTGCGTCACTTACAAAAATATTTACCGTCTACCTTAATGTTCGTTCTGTTTTATAACATACACTAAAACCAAGAAAGTAATTTATTGGAAAAACTATTCACCTTATTGTGTAATCATATACAGTATCATAAATAACAATATTTACAAGAATTATTTACGATGAATCATAATTTAGTTTTTAACATTTATATTTAAGTCTAAACAAACGTTGTATACGGAATATTCGAAATATGATTTTATCTATATTTTTCTGTACTGATTTTAGTAGATAAATATATTTAAATATAACTCTGCGGGAAGAAGGAGGCCTTACCTCCTTTGGATTCAAATTGAAACCAGCGAAACAAGCTGTTCCCGGCTGATTGTCATTCAAAGCTGAGACGCGGCCCGAGAGAGTAGCGTCTGCAGCGGCCATGATACTTAACAAACAGCAGCTCTTTCTCTAGCAAATCCGATTATGCTTTGGTATTTTGCTGTAATACAGTAAAAGCGACTAAACCTTTGTAATAATGATAGTATTTTAAGATATAGTACTCTCAACCCCTAGTACTCCTGAACACTCAAAATACATACTAAACTGACATGTAACTTCCATGAAAACATTAATGGAATTGATTCGGATTCGCCAATCATTACATTGTAAAACGAGTTCGCACGCAGCACGCTGGCTTGAGGGAAGTGAATTTCCGCATAAAAATTGTTGAAAAATCGAACAGTTTAAAACATAATATTTCAATTTTTATGAAAATCTGAAAACATTTAATACTTTTGGGCTGTTCTGATGCTCCTGGTTCTACTTACCTGCAGAGCTGGGTAAACAATGTGCATAATGAGGTTAGGAGGAGGTCCCGTCAGGAAAAAAAATTGGTATGGGGGTTTCAGGGGTAATAAAACTACAAGACACATGGGAGGCTTTTCTGACCCTTGTTGCCCCCAAAAACTCAAAATTTGAAAACTTAAAATCCCCAAAAACGGGGTTAGAGTTACGATTGCTCTGTATAACGAACTTGTCCAACTGATTATGGAAAGGAATATATCCACCATATATTATTTTATATTCACCCCCTTATTTTTGTTAAAATATTATTTATTAATTATTGTTATTATTATTTATTGATAGATTAATTATTTGCATTACCTAAATAGTTTATTCTAGTAAAATTACGTTAAAAGAGATTTTAAAGTATCCTAAATAATTCTTAAAGATTAAAGTGAGATTATTTAAGTGTAAATGAATGTTTCACAGTGCATATTTGCGATTGAAGGAAAGTATTCCGTTCTTGAGAAAGTAACCAAATCAGCTTACATCTTCTTTGTTATGCAAATCCTAAACCACCCAACGGAGAGTTTTACTTTTAACACCTGTTACAATTGTTGCTGGAATGCCATTTAAACAAAAACTATACACAGATAAAATCAATTAAATTATATATTTTCATTATTATTTATTTTTATATTTTACTAATTGATTTATCTTTTGTGATATAAACTGAAAGATATTCTTTGGTCAGTGTACTGAATTTAAGCTTCCCTTCTTAACGGAATTAAGAAATGTTTTTGACAGGAAGGGTGTTAGTGTATTTGCGGTATCAATATAAAATAGTAGCCAATCGTGGCTTCGCTCGCGATCACAGTACAATATTATTTTTGAGAACTTAGTTACAATTATTGTCAAAGCACCTGGGAAACCGAGCTTTGCTCGAGAAGACAGTTAGCTTGTTCAAAACGCCTAGAGTACTTATGTTCACGGTTCCTCTCCAAGGCGAGCATATTTGCTTTGCTTATTTGCTCGTAGTCTTCATTTTGGACATGTCCGCTTTATATTCAATCTTCAGATTAAATGGTCCTCGCAATTTATACAAAAATATTTCGTTTATATTTAAGGTTATGTATAGATTAGTTCTAATCTCTATTTTCCCAAAAATCACATGATACTTTACCAATTAAGTGTTATTTTTGCAATTGAATGGTTGCATTTGAACAGCTATTATGATTCGTTTTTTTTATTTACAAATCTTTCCAACACCATAACCCTAATGTGAGTTTTTCGAATAATTTTCCATACAAAACTTAATTTATCCAGGGAAGACGCCTAATTAGAACACATTTATTAACCCATAAATTTTATAGTTCCAATATTAGGAGGGCCCTATAGTAAAGCATGTTTGGAGCAGGAGTAGGCCAAGGTTTATATTCTGATGTATTAACTAACTATCCTCCTAATAAATGTATGTGCGATTGGACCAGTTCACTACTAACGACAGTAATGATTAAATTAAAATGTTAAAGGCCAACGTACAGATAAGTCTGTTTCTGTTCGATTGGTCTGTTTTCTTATTGTAGTGCATTGCCTGCTGTATTTCTACCAAATCGTTGCTCAATCGGTCTATATAGTAAATGTTTAACATGGAAGTGTTGACTGTCGCTATCATAAAATATTTAATTTTATAATCACAGTGACTACCTAGATAAACTGAGCTTACCATGTTGCAAGGGATTATGTATTCCGTATCCAATGAATCATTGCCGTGCCGTTATTTTATATGTGTTAGTATACCTTTGTACAGTAGTAAAGCAGACGTGTTTCCTCTGTTCTGTGACAAAAGATAGTTAGCTGGCTAAATGCTCATAAGAACAAATATGGTGCATTCTGTAGTGAAAGATTAGTAACCTAGACCCTTAGGATCGACTTTGTAGTAGTGCCGGACAAAGGTGCATAAATCTAATGACGTACTATTATTTAAAACAGCCAAAGTTTCCTCCTCCATATGAAATTAGGCAAAGTGTTTTATCTCATTGATTGCGTTTTTTGTTTGTTTTTTTAACTGCGTGGCTCATAAATAGATAGACAGATATTATAGATAAATAAATTCCTTTCCTGTAACATCTGGTATTGATAATAATCTGTCCATAATGAGTTATCAGTTGAAATTCAAATAAAATATTTCCCCATTTTAAAATCTTAATGGCGAAAAACAAACTTGAAGGGCGACCCGTGCCGTTCAAATTGAGAATATTGAAAAATGGTAACCGTTATGCACAACTACAAATTAAGACGAATATTTGGTACCTCAATGGTTATATCGGTTCAGAAATAATGGAGGAGTTCTTTTAACATAAATCGGCTTAGCGTATTAATATATAAGATTATTTTTAACAAAACGTAACGCTTTTAATTATACGTTTTGTGCTTTACTTTGCCATATGAAATAAACATAATTTGTTTTAATAATGTAATTTTTTAAATCATTGATATTTACTAAATTTAGATTGTTTTATATCATAAAATAATAATTAATAAATAAGTAATTTGGTTATTCGTTCAAGTGGGGTTTCATATTTATTGCACGGACATAATTAAGACACCGCACATTATTTTGGATTGAATTGCACAAAGCAATGAGTTACTAGTTCATCGTTCTAACGTTTATTTTCAGCGTATGCCTCCCTTTAAACACAATAAAATCAATATAGTTGTGAAATGTTTCTCAACAAAAGTCCAATCTACGGTTTTATGCCGTGGTTGCCACATTGTGACTGAACGAACTTTCCTGACTCTCGTTCTTGGAATGAAATCCAATTTACGTTCTGTGTCAAGAAAAATAAATTTTATTATTTTTAGCCACTTATTTTAAACATAGTTAATTTTTTACGAAAAATGTTATGTATCTTGATTATTCATGTACAAAATTAATCTTAGCAAAGATTATGTAAACCAAAGCTATATTTGGCTGATAAAGTCAAAAACAGCAAGATCTATGTAATAGTTCATGAGTTTCAAATAATATAGTCCAATTTTCTATTTTTATTATAAAATGCAAAGTCAGTTGATGGTCATTGTTTCTATTATTTACCATATCGGGCCTGTGTGTGGAATGTACGGAGCAAAGCAAGGGGCGGGCCGTTGTGGTACAAACTAGACAGTACTGATAAACGTTACCAACCAGGACTGGGACTGGAACCACTACTCGATAACACTGCCAAGGCTCCGGAGTCTGCCGCACTACCAAACTAGACAGTACTGATAAACGTTACCAACCAGGACTGGGACTCGAACCACTACTCAATAACACTGCCAAGGCTCCGGAGTCTGCCGCACTACCAAACTATACAGTACTGATAAACGTTACCAACCAGGACTGGGACTCGAACCACTACTCGATATCACTGCCAAGGCTCCGGAGTCTGCCGCACTACCAAACTAGACAATACTGATAAACGTTACCAACCAGGACTGGGACTCGAACCACTACTCAATAACACTGCCAAGGCTCCGGAGTCTGCCGCACTACCAAACTAGACAGTACTGATAAACGTTACCAACCAGGACTGGGACTCGAACCACTACTCGATATCACTGCCAAGGCTCCGGAGTCTGCCACATTACCAAATTTTACCACAGAGACTTGCCAAACTGATGAAAGTAGAATTATTTCCCATAGTACCCGCGATGTAGCTACTGTATATTGGCGGTTTTAACAAACCTTTACAGGTCTTACACAACTTTAAATACTTCCCAAGATTATATAAATCAACCATAAACTCTGAATTAGTTTTTAAACTCTGAAAACTGTGAATTAGTACCTGAGCTAATCTGGAATTCGGAAATGCTTTGCTAAAACCAAGATTACGTCCAAGCAATTGCTTTATGCATGTTAAGATAGGAAACAGGATTCTCAAAAATGTTCCACTCCCTAACTATCCACTGCACTAACTTGATACTCTTTTGTACAAAATATGTTTTACTACGAGGGTGGTGGGGAGGTGAGTGGACTACCGCACACGCAATCGTGGTGAAGGGGGACCTGTGCTAGGTGCAGTAAGCAAACGTTCTTTACTTTCTGGATGACCCCCGTATAAATTAGATTGTTGCATTAAATTGCATTGTAAAGAAGTATTGCATAATATGGAATACGTGTTTTTTTATATTTCCCAAAATGTTTTATTACAGAAGACATGTCTTATTGTAAATGATTATATTTCATAACAATACACGTAAGAAATTTAATATTTCCCTTGTCTTACTAAGCTAAAGTCTTCCTGAGCTTGTGATGCATTTAGATCTTTTCCAAAATGAAAGTACTATCATATAATAAAGTGGATGTGTTAATATATCTTAATATATCAAAAAGTCAGGCAAAAAAGAAGAGGTTTTTGAAATGGTCTTCATTCTTCATCCTCCTGAATGAAGGTTTAACGAATATTGCAAACTGTTGATAACGATTATAGTTAAAGGTTTTGATTTTTACAGGCGGTTAAAAGCTTAAATGTACACCCACTGCATGTTCAATACCTACGTCAAATCTTTAGATTCTCTTGTCTTTGTCATATATTTAATGAAATCAGCATAGAGAAATATAAAAACCTCTAACCTACCAATAGATGACTATTGGCAGCGGCTGGCAATTCATTGGCGCAATTTCCCCACATTAACACAGGCGGTGGTTTTGGTTCATTAATCAAACTCCAACCGAGGATTGGTTTTATACCCAGTATAGCCAATATAGGGCTTGGTTTGAACACAAAATATACCTACATTAGTCCTTTGCAGATTAAATTCCAGAGTATTATTTTACTTTAGTGTTGTGGGGGGGATTGTTTATAACCCATTAGAATAATTCTTAAGTCCTTCTAGTTGTTTTGAAGCTTTTGATTTATTTCCATTTATCTTCTTTAATTGGATTTAAATTAGAAAAAAATATTAAAACTTAAGTACTAACAGGATACAATAAAACTACGTCTCACAAAACTATAAAATATATTTACACTTATACTGTAACTTACATACAATACGGTAAATATACAAAAAGATCGAACAAGTCGATCGATTTCAACCTGTCACACCGGTCATCATCAGGCCCAATCAGGGAATGACAGAAACAAGATGGCTTACAGCTTATATACTATTGGCTACCGGAAGTTCCGGAAACAATCTGCAATAAGTAACACCACAGTCAAAGTGGAAAAGTTCATTAATCAATTTATTCCTATCCTTTCATTTTTTCTTAAAATTAAACATGCATTCATTACATTTAAGCATCCCTTGGTATCCAAAAGTATATATGTTGTACCGTTGATTATACATCCTACGGGATCTCAGCCAAGCTCGAGGCCAGCGCAGCAATGCTGAGGCACGCCTGGCCCGTAAGCTAGGTTAATCTATTCCGTATGATGTATAATCAATGGTTGTACGCCATCCTGCTTCTGTCATTCGCTGATTGGGCTTGATGATGACCGATGTGACTGGTTGAAATCGATCGCCTAGTACCACCTTTTTGTATAATTTAACGACTTGCATGTAAGTAAAGTATAAGTTTAAATATATTGTTTAGTGTTCTGAGACAAAGTTTGATTTTATCCTGTTAATTATAACAACACATATTGCTACTCAATAAACTATTAACATAAGTGTTGACAAGGGTATGCAATTTCAGTATGCTTTATTACGTTGCTAAAATATTAACATTAAAAATATTGAATTTATTTTCAAAATGATTTTGGATCTGCGATAGGAAATCCGCTGCGATTTATTAAAGCCTAATATTTTTTGCTTACAACAAAAGATGTAATTAATTATTAAAACTAACTATTAAATGTTTATTTGTAAAACTAATCGAAGACTTTAGGACTTTTTCCTTCTATTTTTCTTATGAATCATCAATTCAAAATCTTCTATGAAGACGAAAAACAAAGGAAAATCATTGAGTGAAATCAATTAAACAAAATTAGCAATTGGGTATATAAAATAATAAGTATGACTTTATATCACTGTGTCATACGAACAAATATTCCCAGTTAAATATCCAAACTATGTAATTTCATTTGAAATAAATTTGCTAAGCTTTAATTGTGTATTTTACGTTGGTTTCATCGTTTAATGGGGAGTGGTATAAACAATAACCTTGTCACTATCCAAATTGACTTTTTTAGAAATTTTTATAAATTAAAAATAAATAAAATAATTTAATAAAATATTTTAGCTTGGTTAAATTTACAACTTTTATGAAATTTGCGATAACTTTCCTAAGTTTAAAAACCGTTCTCATAAAATGTCAGTCAAGTCCGCGAGTCAAGATGTAGCTTAAAATATCTACCAGGATAAATTGTATAACAAATGAAATAGGGTTTTTATAAAATGTAATTTTAAAATAGATGCTGTTGAAAATCAACCAAATTTTAATAATCCATCCCCTGGTTACCGTCATGTATTTAAGTATAGATACAAACACAACAGGAACTAGTGTATGACTATTTACTCATGTAATTACTATTTGAATCTTTACTTAAGACTTCAACAACCCAGATTGTGATTAGAACGTGTCCATTAACCAACACAACAGAAACTATCAGCCGGCGAGTCGTCTGTCAACACGAGGACCTCAGTGTATGTGTTTAGTGTTTGCTCTGCGTCCCCAGTGGACCTGGGCAATCAGCTGTTTATAATGTCAGAGAAGATTTAATGCCAAGTATTAAATATCTCGCTATATAATAATTGTTTCACTTTAGAATATAACCTTAAAGTAAAGGTTTTAAGGTTTTTTCATTTTTAAATATAGAAGTGATATGAATTATAAAAGTTTATAAATATCTATTACCAAACGTTTATTTTAACTATGCCTAGTTTAGTGTTAAAACAACCTATTGTTAGGAGTTACAGAAGTTAGTCTTAAGCAAACCATAAACATGCTTGTTTTTAATACGGTTTGCAAATTGGGTTGATTTATGATTTTTCAGTCTCTCTTAAATACTAAAAATTACATTTTTCTAACCGGTTATAAATGTTTATAAAGCTTCCCTTTAACAGGAATCTTCATTTTTATTATAATTTATACTATATAATATAATTTATATTATATTATATAATTTATATTATATTGTATAATTTTAATATATTATGATTTATTATTTTTACGAGTCTTTACAAAATATTTTATTAAAAAATTAACAAAATATTAAGGAGTTGTTTTGTATATTCTATTTCAAAAACTATATTTATCTAAGTATTAATAGTAACAAACTAATTTTCAGTTTTACGTGAGTTTTATTTTTTTCTCGGAGAATTATGCATATAACAATCCCAATAAAATGCTGGTATTTTGACCATGTTCATGTTACTATTATAGTCTATTCGAATTTGTAACATGTATGTAAATATTTTATTTTTTTGGGTTTATAACTTAATACGGAAAATATAATTTTATTATATATGTTTCATTTTATATAGGGAATTATCTAAAATACATTCAATTAATAAATAAATTGTTCTAGGTTTAAATTTGTTTGAAATACAGTAAGGTACAACAAGCAATGAATAGAGAAACTTCCCAAACAAATAAAACTGAGTCCATCGCTGTAAGGCGATTTATTCTCCATAAAACGGCAATAACAGTTTGTTTGTGTTATTCAAACCATAAATTTGAATTTCCTTTAATATTTTTCGAAATTGCTAACTTGTATTTCCTTTTAGTTATAGATATACTATCTATTTACTGTAACTTTTTATAGTAAAGTTCACAAGCACTAAATTAAATTACATGCAATGAGAGACTGGAGTTGCAGCAGATCCATGAGAAGTATCTTACTTTAAACTATTATAATCGTACAGCTTAGTTGGCAGGACCATAATCCGCATGTATTAAAATATTTGACGTACTTAAATATGAGGAGAGAAGTGTACTAATGAAAATTTCCACTGACGAAAACACTAATTTAATATGGGATACAAGGAAGGTTTCAAATAACTCTTTGAAACGATTTTTATTATTTTAAAAATTATTGGAACCCCAGACACTTTTTCTAAGGATATTTAAGCTAAGCAAGAGAACTTTTGATAGCTATTAGTTATCTTTCTTAGCTTTAATTTCTTTAAAGAAAGTGTTGAGTGAGTACTGCCTTTTAGCGAATTTCCCCTATAGGGAAGAAGCTATTACCATAGGTCTCATGGTAAGACTTATTAAGCCCGAGACCATGATAACTTTTCATTTTGAGGTCCCAATATTCCAAAAACACCATTCGTTCAAATTTTTATATATATATATATATACATATATATATATATATATATATATATATATATATATATATATATATATATATATATATATATATATGTGTGTGTGTCCGTAAGCACGATAACTCTCGTAAAAAAGGTCCGATCTTAATGAAATTTGGTACAAATGTGTAAAGTACCATTTATTTGAACAAGTTCGAAAACAAGATGAATCGCACCATCCGAAGGGGGGTTTTTGGGGGGTTTTGTACCCCAAAAATGTGTTTTTGGTGTTTTCACATGCAATTTTAATTTTATTCAAATTTTAATTTATACCATTGAATTAAGCTTAAAAAAAAAATTTGTATTTTGATCATTGCTCTACGTGAATTGGTTACCGAGATATTGAAAGTGTTAAACACAGTACGTTGTCTAATGTTATTCTTATGGAGAAAAAGAAAAATTGTATATCTCGCTTATTTATGAACATAAACTGGCAACATAAACTGGTATATGGCTTGATCTGGTTATAGTTTATTGTTTTTTGCACAAAAAACAATTTTTCGCCTATGGTTCCTGTAGCAGCAAACCTAGGTACTTGGTCCCCATGTTATTCTTATGGAAAATACTTAAAATGTTATATATCGCTTATTTATGAATGTATATGGATGAAACTTGGTATGTGACTTCACTAAGATGAGTTCTATTTTTATTTGCATAAAAACCCATTATTTTGCGTGCCTTGTTGCAGCAAACCTGCGTACTCATCCCCAATGTTATTCTTATGGAGAATAATTAATATTTTAAATATCGCTTGTTTGTGAATACATTTCTTATGAATCCTGTTAAGTGTTATGTTATATATTCATTGGAAATTCGCTGAGTATGCAGGTTTGCTGCGACGGGTGTATTTTATTTGTAGTAAAACTAAATTCTGAAGAGTACTTGAAACCTTTCTCACCTTTCTCATCACTAACAATTAATTAAGTTGTAAGTAAACGGAAACTTTTAGAAATAAAAAAATAAATCGTCTTGCAATAAAATTTACGCATTCTAAATGTATGCCTAATAAAACTATCTTAGCCAGCATTTTAAGTGAAATGCATGGAGAAAAAAAAACAACGGAAATAGTGCAATGCCTTTATTTATGACGCTACAATAATTTACACTTCATTGTTAGCAGTAAATAATGTCTTGCAGTTCTCAGCTAACGGCGCTTTGTGCTTTGAACAATAGACTGTATTGGTTGATCATTTGATACGATATTTCGACGGACATTTACTTTGCCCGTAAACTTTTGACTGTTAAAATATAAGTTAGTTCTCCTAAAACAGGATTAGATCATTCCTTTAAAAGAAAAATTAAATATATACAAAAAAACACATGGATTGAATTGTTTATATTAATTAAGTGAATATATAGGGCCTAATATAACCAATTTATATAGTTATCTAACTAAATTTGTTTGTAAAATGACAGATAAAAAAATAAAGAATAAACTCGTAATCCAATTAAATTATTAAAATTGTTGAAAACTTTTTTTGTAAACAAAATTTAAAAGTTTCAAACGTTCCACCTTTTTTAAAAGATTTTCTGAAGTCAACTTCATATTACTAAGGAGAAAACACATTATGTACCGTGTAATTCCAATGTTTATTTAATTAATAGGGTTTCAAATTAGAGGCTCTTATTTTTCCTGAAATCCCCAAAACACCATTAACCTTCGTTACGCTATTAAAACATGAAATTTTCTTTCATAAACATCTGCAAGACAAAGCGCCCAATAAAAACGTAATATCAATATAATTGTTTACACATTATTAATATCACAGTACCAAAATTGTATATAATATAATTAAATTTTAGCTACTTTTAATTACACAAATTTGACAGTAAGGTTACCGTATTTTAGATTTTAGTTCACTGTAAAAGCGTCACGAGGTGTTATCCAATAAGGAGATCCAAGGGAAACAAGATCCAGTTTGTATCAGCGTGGAACAGTTCCTAGGAGGATAGTTGACGTCGAGCAGTGTTGAGAGATGAAACAGTCCCGCACTCCCTGTACACCACCTTCGTCACCAATGTTGTTGTTGTTTATGGAATTGAGGTTTACTTCTTATTTGTAGTGTAAACTTCCAAAATATATCTATACATTTCTAGAGAAATGACCCTCTAATGATACTAGAATATAAAGTTTTTTTGCTTTAACAGTTTTTCTATTTTTTACATTTTTACTATCTAAACGCATGGTGGAAGTAAACAAATAGGTGTGCTATTCCGCAGGTTTGTGACGTCATTTGGGGTGCAAGCCGGCACATCAGGTGAGCGCCGACTGTCAGCTGATTGTAGAAAAAAACGTTTTATGTCAGCCAATGAGCTCTAATCTGGAGTCACTACTCTTGGTTAAAAAAGCGTGCCGTTGTGAAAGCCCGTTTTTGCTCAGTTATGTTGGCAGTAACTCTGGTGGGACGCTGTCAAAATCTCCCATTTGATTCAATGTAAAAACGGCGATATTCAAAGTCTTTAAATATTTATATCTTGTCGCATTTTAAGTGAAACTTTTGGTTAAACTTAACTTTATAGGCTTGAGACATATTTTAGATGGAATTTGATTGTTTATTGCGAAGTAAATTTATTATTCGAGATAAATAAAAACACCCTTGTAATGTGTCTTTGGAAATAGTGTTGTAAACAAGGTTGAATTACAGCATCCCACCACCAACACGACACCACAACAGAACAAAATACGAAATACGACGGCACGTTTTTTGAAGGTTATTTGACAGAGAGTAGTGACTCCTGTTTATATTTTAACTCATTGGTGTCAACCAATGGGAGCTTGCATTCCGTGTGACGTAGATGCGAGGATTTAACCTATTTTAGGCACTGGAGTAGCACACCTATTTGTTTCCTTCCTCCATGATCTAAACGTTGTCATTAATGCTTTTTATTTATGTGTTGAGTATATTTTGGCTTAGAGTTTCTAATGCAATCTTAGCGTTATAACTAAATTGTTTTGATTGGAGACAATTCTTATTCAGGTCAGTAAACCCACTATTAAATAATAGTTAATTAATAGCTTCATCACTTTATTAAAACATGTAAGTTTGTTTCATAGACATTTGTAAGTCAGAATTTGTAGCAAAAAAGTGCCCAATAAAAAAATAGTATCAATACAATTGTTTACACTTTAATAATAACACCGTACTAGAATTGCGCAAGAAATAATTTAATTTTACCTACTTTTAATTACAAAAATCTCTAGACAGTAAGGTTACCGTATTTTAGATTCCAACTCACGGTAAAAGCGTCACAAGGTTATCCAATAAGGATTTCCAAGGGAAACAAGATCCAGTTTGTATCAGCGTGGAACAGTTCCTAGGAGGATAGTTGACGTCGAGCCGTGTTGAGAGATGAAACAGCCCCGCACTCCCTGTACACCACCTTCGTCACCAATGTTGTTGTTGTTTATGGAATTGAGGTTTACTTCTTATTTGTAGTATAAACTTCCAAAATATATCCATATATTATTAGAGAAATGACTCGCTAAAGATACTACAATATAAAGTTTTTTGCTTTAACCGTTTTTTTCTATTTTTCATTTTTACTATCTAAACGTTGCCGTTAATGTTTTTTTTTTTTATGTATATAATGAGTATATTTTGGCTTAGCGTTTCTAATGCAATCTTAGCGTTATAACTAAACTGTTTTGATGGGAGATAATTTTTATTCAGGTCAGTAAACCCACTATTAATCGCGTTTCAACTATTTATGATATAAGCCAAGATAAATCATGGTGATGAGTGGTTCCAAAATTTACCTGATGATTCATAAACTACTGAAGACCTAAAGGATTCTAATGTCCTAGATGAACAACCATTCTTGGCATAAGAGAATGAATGATTATAAAACGTTTCCCTTTTCTAGTATGTAAAGAAAGAAAGAAAACAACTCAAAATAAGCTACATGAAAATTTAGTTTCCAAATTTTAATCTTACTGACAAATATTAAAAATAAAAAATGCTTTTTATAAAAAATGCTAAACAGGTTTTTTCATACATACAATGTTCTGTATGTACAAAGTGCCATTCATTTTATTGTGCTCAATATTCAGATCTTTAAAACTGTTAGAGATACAGATTATGATCAATGTGGGGGAAACAAATTGCTGTATTCAATAAAACATAATCATTCGCATTTATGAGATGATGAATTTTGAAATTCTTAAAAACATTCCATTCAATTTGTATTCCTGTTTTTTATAATTATTTTAAATTGCAAATAATTGTTGTATCATATTATAGTATTTTACCTTTTCACTCTTCCTAAGTTAGGAGGATTTCGAAACATTAATAGGACCACGTCTGCGGATGTTCAGTTAATTAAGTTCAGACTCTAACTGGCGTTAGCTGCTGACAAGGAGTGGCACTTGGTAACTGCCTGAACTTGCGAATAAAATAGCTGCAACTTGACTATGAGTTTACTAAAACATTTCGTGGGCTTGGAGCATATTCAGAGTAACTTAATCCTTAAAATACAAGAATATATATATTATTTTATTTATATTATTTACTTCTGGTATGTTTGCTTTTTTAAGTCTAAATTATATGTAGAATGTATTTTCTATTGATATTTTACGTTGTATATATAATTATTAAATATAGTCCCACTATAGTTCTAATTTATTATAATTAAACTCAGTAAAATAAGTTTGTAAATGTCACATATCGACCATCATTCTACTGAATTATAGCATTGACTATAAATACTGAAGTAGACTTCTCATTGCCATTACAAAGTATGTCCCTAGTTTTGTGTATGCCAGGATTGAAAGAGGTCGTAGTTTACAATAATCACCAACAGAGTATACTGCTGTCAACTATTACTTATCCTCTCAAGGAGGGGATAATACAACAGTTGGTGTGTCAGGAAGCAAACATAAGTTGATTATCACTTGCTTTCTGGGGTGGAGATATTTTAAAAGTTAACGTAAATAACTAAAATAAATAGTTGACAGCAGCTCAATCTGTCGGTGACCTAATCAAACTACTTCAATTTTAAATTCTAGCATACACTAAAAGTGGGACAGCTGGACCATATGGATGGGATGTCTCCTTCAGTATTTATAGTCAATGATTATAGTCAAGTTTGATTCCAAAATTCTGAACTATTATTTTAAATCGATCCCTGCCAGTCAATAACAGTGGGTTTCCCTGATAAGACTCATTACCATTCAACAGCCGATAACAACTCTGAGCGCTTTTTATTGTCATGAAATATTTACGTTCAACGTTGAAATGTTATATTTTCAGTTGAAATTGTCTTTATGAAAATAATTCCCAATATTTATAACTAAAATATTGTTAGGCTTCAATTTATTGCTCGGTTCAGATAAAATATGAATTCAGTTACGTTTTATAACAAACTGTGAATTACTTAGCATGTAAATCCGTAAAGATTTAAATTGACACGACACGTATAAAATGTACAGTAATGTCTAAAATGTGAATTTGAGATTAATACATCAACTGTTGGTTAAACCTTCCTGTAAAGCAATGTTATGGCAATGTATACTGCAAAGTACTCAAATGTTTGTCTAGCATATTTATAAAGAAGACGAGTGCACGCAAAACTTAATATGTTTATGAATGTGGGACTATCAAACCAGCGATACAAACAGTACGTAGCACAAAAAAAACAACTAAGACATACTTTAATCTGTTTTTAATATCCTTAAAAGATTTTTGAAAAATATTGTAACCTCCTCAGTTTTTTTTTATTTTTGTAACCAAATATTATATAAATTATGAACCAAAGTAATGAGGGTGTGAATACAGTTTTATATCAGTTATTACTATCACATTAGGCTCAGAAACTACAACATGACCAGTTATTGAGCATTGCAATAATGTTAAAGCTTATTTTTATAAATATAACTGGTTTTAAGTGTATTAAAATACAGGGTTTGGCTCAGGCGGAGGAAAATATTTTAATAATTTGTCCCCGAGTTTGCTTGAATTCCATCTGCATTCTAATTAAAATGTTGCCAACTCATATGAGGAAAGTTACTGAGGTCCAACAGAATAGGAAAATGTCACGCGCTCTTTATTAATATAGCGCTTAAACATTTTCACAATGCTGAGTTTTCTTTATTCTTACAAACTTTGAATAAAGAATAACGATTAGAAAATTTAAACATTCTTAAGTTAATTAATCATTCTTTAATCAATGCTTTATTTTATGTTACCTATTACCTCCACAGCCTGAACCGTGGACCAAGTGGCATGGGACCGTCAATAACAACAGACGCGCAGCCGAAGATGGTCTTGTCCAATCAGGTGTTAGGTTAGGTGAAAGAGGAAGGTAGTACCTGGATAGGATCTGGAAACTTGTTCACTCTTGATAATTTAGGAAGGGTGTAGCTCTCTTTTCTAGTAGATATTGTTTCAGTCTCTTCTTGAATTTTAAAGTCTTTAATATCTGGAATTTCTTGTGGCAGCATGGAAAAAACTTAATACCTGCATAGCTAGGTTTAGTCTCGAAGAGTTTTAAACTAGGTTGAAAAGTTGGATTTAAGTTATGGTTTCTTGTGAAATGATGGTGTTGATTGGGCTGTATCAGGTTATTGAGTTTTACATATAAGATTGTTTCAAATATGAAAAGGGAGGGAACCATTACAATCTGTAATTTTAAAAATTTGTCCTTGCATGAGTCTCTGGGCCTAGGCCTAGAGATTCATCTGACTGCCTTTTTTAAGATAAAAATGCGATTTAAATTCAAATTACTCGACAGGCCCCAAAGCACTACTGAATAGCTTATATGGCTTTCAATTAAACTATAAACTTATTTAGGCAAGGATAGATTGATGAAAACGGCTAAATTTCTTAAAACAAAAATATTAGTCGTTTATTTGTTTGCTTCTCTCTCCGATCTCAAATACAGATCATACTCTTTCCTTCAAATTTTTGAAGTTAAAACATTCTGGGTTAAAACAAGTTCTAGATAGGTCTCAACTCCAGGAAAAATAAAATAATATTTAAAAACTAATATAAATATTTTAAGTATTAACATGTGGTTTCCATAGAAGGGTGACTAAAAACATTGAATGAAGATTACATATAGACTGCCACGTAATATTTAAATGAATGAAAGGGACATTGAGTTGTAATAACAAATGGTGTGACCTTAAACATGCAGAAAAGAGGCAAATAAGCTAAGTAAATCTGCTCGTTTGTAGGGAGACGTGGTGACAAAAATACTCCACAGCATCCTATACAAACCTACTGACATTCCCCGACCACAGCTTGGTCCCCAGGTACTATTACTAACTAAAATGTATACATTAATAACAAACTATCTTTGTTGTTACTCTGGAATATGTATAAGATATTAACCTTTAAAATTCTAAATTTTTGAATTGTTAACTAACATCTTTACTGTCTTAATATAGAATACAGTGTATCATATTTTGTTTCTGTGTTACAGTAGTTCTTATAATAGTTTTAATGTGTAGACCACTGTTCTAAATCATTATGTATAGTACTAAACCTTAGTATTTGTAGAAAGTGTAAGCATTGGACGGTAGGGACCTTATACTATACTGTGTCCTATTTTTAAAACAATTTCTCATAAAATTCCACAATTATTTGAAGCCTACGTGATCAAAAACCAAATTTGTCGGCTTAAAACGAACAGTAATTTTTGGAAGTCTTAACCTAATTTTTTAGCAAATTATAGTTCTTGAATAAGTGCTCCATGTGTGACTGTGAAGTGTAAAGTTAATTTACTTTTCGAAGGTAAACTCCACTTACTAGAAGATCAGTTAATACTCTGATCCATTAGTATTATCTGGTCCTACCGAATTGCATTTATTCAGTTAGCTTTTGCATTATGAAATATGCTGGTAATATTTAATATTCACCCCGGCAAAATCGGTAACCTTTCAAAGTATTGCCATACTAATGCGACGTTTGGTTAACGCAATTTTCTTATACGGTTTTTTCTAATGGAAACTTGTTTACATAGAAATGTCTTAGTTACGTGACTTTCAACGCCAAAACTTTGATTGATGAAGGAGTTATAGAGGGGGGAGGTGGTGGGGGGCAAACAGTCACGTGATTAATGGACTTGTCATGTTTTGGTCTCGGCGTTCCGGAACAGGTGGTCACTTAGCCGTGAAACTTGGGCCCGACTCCTGACCGCTGCACTTGCTACGATCTATTTTTGTGACAAGAAAGAATTAAAAGTTCTTATACTTTTTCTATTTAAAACATGGATTAACAGGGATTCTAGAAGAAATTATTTTTTGCATCTAGTACGATAATTTCGTTAATGGGCTATGACCTGTAGTTGAAATAATTTATTTCCAAATTTGTATAAAGAAGTAAGGAATACATGATGATCATACAATGCACTAAGTAGTAATAAATATTATTTGGCAAACATGTTAGTTCAATAATTGTATAAGTATGGCTATATCTTACTATATATGTTCATAGTAGTTGTGTGTTCGGGAAAGTCCTGGGGCTCATGAGGCATTGAAGCAGCATAAACGAATACAAATGTAATGAATCTAAACAAATTTCATTTCTAAACGTTTCAAATTTAAAACGTTTCACATTGTATGTTTTTTTCAAGCCACAGAGTAAAAGTTAAAAGAAAAAACATAGGAAACCTGATTTTCAATATTAATACCACAACGCATTTTACATTTATTGCATAATTCGGAATGTATCCGCATCCGCACTTACAAGGGTGTTTTATATATACATGTATTAGGTAAGTCATATTTATTCTAGTCGAGTTTTCACCTCCCTCTTAAACACCATATTATCAGACAAGAGTTTGTGTGGGCGTCATTTGTCGTTACACAACACAGCTTGGGCTCATAAGACGTACCGGCCTGATGACGTAATGCTTTGTAATAGTCGATGCATATGACCGATCCATACTGAAATGGTTATTAAAACACATAATAACTATTGACGCAATTTGTTTAATTACTTTGGTGTACAAAGTAAAAATTCGGATGGTAATTTTTCACAAAGTTATTAGTGAATTTTCTATGGAAAAGTGGACTATTAGCATGACCTGAAGCTCAGGTCCACCATAGAAGTTCCTAACGTGACCCCCTGAATATTTGTTGGGGGGTCGCTAACAAATGTGTATATATATATATATATATATATGTGTGTGTGTGTGTGTGTGTGTGTGTGTGTGTGTGTGTGTGTGTGTGTGTGTGTGTGTGTGTGTGTGTGTGTGTTTGTCTGAGGGTGTGTTCGCACTCTAGCGGTCGCATTTTTTGTCCGATTTACTTGAAATTTAGTGGCAAACTTAACTTCTCGAAACAGTTGGGCAAGTTTGTTGGGGAAAACAATCGGACAACTCTAACCCCCTTTTATGGGGATTTTAATTTTTCTAATTTTGAATTTTTGGAACCAAAAAGGGTCAGAAAAGCCTCGAATGTAAAGTTAATGCAAGTAAGAAGATGGAGTTTAGTAAGGCAAAATTTGTAAACCCTCTCTCATCATGATAACACAAATATTTACCGTGTTAATAAAGACAATTTTAATTGTCTTACCACAGAGTACAATGTCTTTATGGGGATTTTACACTGGAAAAGGCTGTTTTTCATATCTTGATGTAGTTTATCACCCCCAATATCACTATACCAACCGGTTATCCTAACTATACCTCTTCCTTACCTTATAGTTAACAACATTGCCATCCTAATTGTGAATTCAAGTATAACCAGGAGCATCGGAACAGACAAAAAGAATAATTTTTTAATTTTACAAAAAATGTTACCAGTGTTGTTTTATACCCTTTATTAGAGGTTTTAAATATTTTAATGTGGAAATTTACTTCCCTCACTTCAGCGCGCTGCGTGCAAACTCGTTATTTTTTAATACGAATATAAAAAATAATTTTTGAAAAGCTGCATATGGGAGATTTGTTAACTTATCTATAACCAATGATACACAAATCAGTTAACATTTAATAATTAGTAGGCCTATATCAAAACAAGTGGATTAATATTTAAACGGTTAGTTACAGTATTAGAAAACGGTGATTTTTCCATCGAAACTTTAGAGGGAAAAATAGCTTAACCACCATACAGGAAAACGGGTAAAAAATATTTCGGTTTTGAAAGCACAATTTAACGAAGAGATGGATAAGTGATAATAAATAAGCGGTGTTTTGGGGGAGCAACTAATAAATCATAGCAATTTACCCTCCTTCATTTTCTGTACTATTAACAGTGTAAATGGTCCATATTTAAATATTTTTGTATTTATTTATCTATGACTATTTGTTAGAAATTATGTATTTACAGTTATTTAAAAATGTATAAAGACCACTAAGTAAATAGTTTTGTATATCTTATTGTTAAACCTTGGCTTTGCTTATTATTTGATTTTGGATTTGTTTACCTTCAAAAATGAATATATTAAAGTTAATAGTAGGCGTTTTTTAAAGGTCATGCAATAGTATATTTTGAAAAGTAACTGCAATTTTATTATGTTAATACAAATATATTTCAAAGTTCTTTGACCTCCATTTGGGATTGTTTACAGTTGGAACAAAAATTCTCCTCTTTATAATATGTTCTAATATAAACTCAGGCAGCTGAGCGTTCCCTTACGAAGTGTGTGAAACACGAAGGCCCTATGGGACAGTTTCATCTTAATAACAGCCCACTCTAATTTTCTGAGGATAACCTTATTGAATCAAGTTGTTAACCACTTGTTTATCTTGGTGATGCATGAAAAATAAATAAACAACAGTGAGTGATAGTTCTAAAATATATTTAGAGCTGTAAAATATTTTCCTGTAGCAAAACATGTGTAAAACCTTTTTACTTTAGTTAATTTTGATCTATTAGTAGCAAAACAGTGTTACTTATTGCTCCAAAATGCGTTTGATGTTGAGAAAGGTTTTTTATTAATTCAGTTGTTCATTCTTTACATATATTCCCAAAAAGAGTTCAAAAAACTTCCAGGTTGGAAGGTAGTTAAGTGTGTATGGACATAGCAAGTCGTAATTTATCCAGTTTGCTCACATAAGCGTTTACCACTTTACTAAATAAAAACCGTAACAGTCAGTCCAGCTGGCTGATTCATGTTTGATACTTTACCCAGGGATAGAGTGTTATAACCGTCAACGTTCGTTATAAAATCGCGATTTTACAAGCTCCAGTTGTTTTATAACCACCCTGATAGAATATTATTGTTTTATATTTGTATTTATAATAAGAGTGAATCGAGTGTAGTCCTATGGTGATGGGCTTATATAGTGAAAACTAAAGTTTAGACCGTGTTTTAGTTATTACTGATTTTATAAATCTACTATCTGTTACCGGCGGGCTTCGCCCTGTAAATTATTTATAAAAACTGTGACGGTTGTGTGTGTGACTATATTCTGTGGTTAGCCCGTGGAACTACTACGAATCAAGATCAGCTGCTATTTTCATTAGCTCAAACAAAAAATAATGTCCATAAGGAATACATGGAACTTTTGCGGTGTCTCTGGCGGGGCCCTGAGGTTAGATCAGGATAAAAAGCATTTAATTTTCCTATTTTATGCCTAAAGAATCAGTGTACAAAATTTCAACTTTCTAGGTAAATGAAAATTAGGAGAAATTCGTGATGAGTGAGTGAGTTAGTCAGTGATTGAGGGCTTTGCCTTTTATAGATTTAGATAACAGAATGGGATTAACCAAATAATTAGCAGTTAGACTCAGTGTCACAGGCTTGCAGTTGTATACAAATTGAAGCTTGAACAGAAAGCATTATTTGCTTAACCCCTCACCTTGCCATTTTACTGTTTCCCCTCACATGTAACAATGAGTATTTTTTATAGGCTTTCAGTTTTTCTTTTGGTTTTTTTTTACATACGTTAAAATACACTTTAAATAACTATTATTGAATATTTATTTAATTTTTTATATGACAAAATTTAAACAAATAACAAGATTACTAAGATTTGCTAATACGTCTCAGATTTTTAAGAAAGGGCATCACTTAAGTACTGTAAAGGGATGAATTTTCGGAACAGTGGCGCTATCTGACGGTGGAAGTCTAAACTACGTGGTAATTAAAAGTACGTTGTTATATTCCGTTTTAATATCAGATGTTTTGTGATGTTTGATTGTGAAGTAATATTTCGTTGGGTACAAACTTGCTCTGATTCGAAAAACATGACAACTAGTTTTATTTTCATTATATTAATGGCTTATTCAAATTTAAAACTATATTTATTGTTATTTTTCGTTAAAAAAGATTGTTAAATTACAATTAACATCAAAAATGTTAATTATATTAGCTTAGGCTAGATATAAAGTTATTAAAAAACTATTTAGCAAACCTTCATACAAGTATAAAGGAAAAATAAGGAAAATAATTACTGTAATTGGTCCAAATAAATCTAAATCATAAGAATTAAAACGTTCAAAAATAATATATGTAACATACTTCGGTTTCTGCATTGTAAGCAGTTCCAAGGTGGATGGGGAAGAAAGACCGAGATTCACATTTAAGAGAGCACTGTTATTTTCAAAGTTACACAAAAGTTGGTCAAGTATAATGACCCTCAATGCTTCTACGTTATTTATTTAACAGACATTTCAGGAAAACCTTCTTTAAAATACTCTGCAATATCTTTCTTATTTATGTGGACATGTGTTTATTTTTAACACATTAGTTTAGCAGAGATGTATACTTACTTTTTTCACTAAAACCTACTTGTAACTTATAATAATTATTCAATTAAAAGAATTTTCCCTCTAAGAAGTTCCCTCCAATTACGATTCAAATTGAACAACATAATAAATAAATACCCCCGTCACAGCAAACCTACATACTCAGGGAATTTCCAATGCATAATATATGTCTTAATACCATATAAAGCCGCATACAAAGTTTCATAAAAATATATTCATATATAAGCGATATATAAAATTGTAATTATTCTCTCCATAAGAATAGCATTGGTGATGAGTACATAGGTTTGCTGAAACAAGGAACATAAACAATTGGTTTTTATGCAAATATAAATGTAATTTAACTAGGTGAAGCCACATACCAAGTTTAATCAATATTCAATCATAAGTAAGCACTATATAACATTTTAATTATTCTCCATAAGAATAACATGGGAGATGAGTAAGCAGATTTGCTGCAACAAGGAACTAAAAAAATGGGGTTTTATACAAATATCAATAAAACTCAACAAGGTGAAGCCACATACCAAGTTTTATTAATTTATGTTCATAATTAAGGGAGTCATTACATTTTACTTTTTCTCCATAGGAATAACATGGGGGCTGAGTACGCAGGTTCGCTGCTACGGGGATAATCAACAAAAAATCAATTTTTTTGTGCAAATATCAATATACCAGTACTACGTGACCCCACGTGCCAAGTTTCATCAATATACATTCATTAATAATGGAGATATCAAATTTTATTTATTCTCCATAAGGATAACATTGGACAACGTACTGTGTTTAGCACTTTGAATGTCTCTGCAACGGTTGGACGTAGAATCACAATTTAAACACCAAAATGATTGTTTTGTAGAGCTGAGTTGATTGGTAAAAGCAAATGTGAAGTTTACATTAAAATTAACATAGTAAAAGCCAAAAACCTTTTTCCCATAAGATTAACATAGGAGATTTTATGAACAGGTTTTTTTGGATTTTCTCCGCAAAAACTTAGCTTAATAATTCAAAATACCATATTATTTGTTTTTTTAAGCTCTATAACATGGTCTAAACCAAAATTAAGTGTTTTAAAAAATTTAGACACACACACATATATATTGCTCATATATATCGATATATATATATATATATATATATATATAAATTTTAACGAATAGTGTTTTAGTCATCTGGACCCCCAAAAAAATTTGTCATGGTCTCGGGCTTAAATCTTACCATGAGCCCTACGGTAATAGCTTCTTCCCTATAGGGGAAATTCGCTAAAAACAGAATCTCGTGTTTCATTCCGTTATAACAGAACTATAAGTTTTCAGCTAATCATAATAACAAAGGGCGATAAATCCAAGAACAATGTCAGTAGCTGGCGCACTAGAACTGTGTATTGGACTTGCTGTAACCCAATGTCAGTAAATCTGGTAGAAGACATTCCAAGTGTCGTGTCTACAACAGTGCAGTTGTCTGTCTCAGACACAGAGTTGTTTATATCCGATGTCTTACATGGATTAAACATTGTTTTATGTCTTCTTTTTAAGTATCGAATACATTTAGAAGATTTTGCCCCATGTAAAACCGATATTTAAAATTAAATTTTTGGATCAATGAATTTTCGTTCCTAAACCATAATAGTTTAGTACTTGGGTCGAAACAATAATTCCCTACAAGCAATTATATTTAATCCTAGCTTAGTTGGAAGTTATACGGTTCATAATAGATCATATTTACACGATGCTTTTCCTATTTAGTGTCAGGCTACAAATCTCTAAAATGTATTGAAACAAAGAAAATTAAAAATGAATACACATTCTTTCCAATATATTTGAGTGTTCCCAAACATCTATCATTTAGTATTGTGTTTTCTATTTTTCCTAATGCCATCGCACAACACACCAGTCTTGACGGTGATACCGTCTCAAATTACATTATTAGTGAATTTCCTTTGGAAAGTGAACTATTAACATGACCTGCACGGTGAAACTTAAGCCCGGGACCACCATAGAAGTTCCTAACGTGACCCCCTGAACACGTTTTGGGGGGTCGTTCAAAATTGTATATATATATATATATATATATATATATATATATATATATATATATATATATATATATGTGTTTGCACTCTAGCGGTCGCATTTTTTGTCCGATTTACTTCAAATTTGGTAGGGACGTTCCTTTCTGTAATTAGTTGGACAAGTTCGTTGGGCAAAACAATCGGAAAACTCTAAACCCCTTTTTAGGGGATTAATCTTTCAAATTTCGAGTTTTTGGGCCCAAAAAGGGTCATAAAAGCCCCTGATGCAAAATAAATGCATGTAAAAAGATGGGAATTAGTGAGGCGAAAGTTTTAAGCCCTCTCTCGTCAATTCTAGCATAAATATTTACCGAGTTATTAAAGAAAATGTGTATCGACTAAACACAGTACGTTGTCTTATGGGGGTTTTACACTAGAAAAGCCTGTTATTCCTTTGTTAGAGTACTTTTATCATCTCCAGCAACCTCACGCCTACTTTCAAGCCTGCCTGGACCTTCTCCTAACCTTATAATGTGCAAAATTGTATTCCCAGCTTTGCAAGTAAATGAAACCATGAAACCAGGAGTATCAGAACAGCCAAAAAAATCAATATTTTCAGATTTCAATAAAAATTGGAAAAATGTAAGTTTTTACACTTATTTTGAGTTTTACAAGTTTTTATGTGGAAATTCACTTCCCTCACGTCAGCGTGCTGCGTGCGAACTCGTTTTTATGTTCAGGATAGCATTTGTTGATATAGTTTAGAGTGTTTAATGTAAAGAGTTGTGAAACAACACATGCTATTTTCGAATATTGCTCATTATCTTCACTAGTTTTACCTTCTAGTTCTCTTAATTTTATTTAGTTTAAATACTTAAAAAACACGATCTTTAACGTTATTTAGAAAATAAACGTAAATAATGTTCAATATTGTGGTTAACTATTAATTAAATAATTTATATCGATTGAATTTAAACCATAATTAATTATACCATCTTCACTGCTGTGTATTAAATGTTGGTTATAACTCTGATAGGACAAGTATTTTGGTATATTTAAAGATAATCTTTGACATTATAACGATACAGAAACTTTCAAAACTATACAGGTTTATAGACACCACAAAAAAAGACAAGGGTTAGTAATTGTTTTTTAATTGACGTATCAAAAACATATGTAAAACCAAAATTTATAATTTTTATTTTTCACATTAATACATTTAGTTAGTTTAGTCTAAAATAACTAAAAGTTAAAATAAAATAATATAAAGTCTATAAAGTGTATAAACACAATTTAGAGAGAGGAAAAGGCAAATAAATCAGCGTAGTTGGGAAGGTGTGCAACGAATAAGTCGAGAACCTCGCCCCTCTCATTTCCGGAATTCAGACCTGTTTAACTAGTTAACAACTGTTATTAAATGTTGGGTTTCTTGCATATTATTTGACCTGTAATAGTTTAGTTAGTTAAATGTTACTACGTCTCTTTGAAATAGATCATAATAGGGCAGTCCAAATCTAAAATTTTAATGTTTACTCCCAGATATTAACAAAAATATTTTTAAAGCTTAAGGACTGTTTTTTCTTTTCAAAAGTTAAACGGAGCTAAATGAAAAATGTCAATGTATTCACCTACTAACGTCTTTGTTGCACGACGCCAACCACAAATTTGTTTGACATTAAAAGTAATAATCAGGTAAAATGTAGTTCGCTACGGTGTTTTGAAGACACACCAAAATATGTATTAAAAGTTAAATCCTACATTGGGAATCTCAGAAAGTATTCATACCCTAACAAAAATTAAAGGGCAAAGTAATATATTTTGTATTAAAAAACTCCCACTGCATGACCACAAGTCCAAATTTTACTTTAGCTCTAACCATTACGAAAAAGTTCTTTTGAAGTATAGATTCAAACGAGGGAGATTATACTAAACATATTATCCAACATAATCTTTTGGAAAACTCGGTAGCTTTACTTTCCTTTGAGCCCTTGCTCTAGCTTGTCTTTTGACTGGTCCTCCTGTTTCCCTACTTTATATGAGGACTTCTTTTATCAAAGTTCGATCACTTTTTCCAATTACTTCATCATCAGCATAGATCAGTTAATTTTTCTCGACTCATTTTTCACCAACTCTTCTCTAAAGATTCAACCATGTGACTTGCTGTTCGGGGCGCAAACCTGCTACGAGGCTATAGAGTATACTTTAGCTCAGATTCTTCTATTAATACAAAAGTAAAATCTGGAAAAAACTGTCTACATAATTAAATATTATAAACAAATATTTTTGGTCCAACGAAATCGTAGAGAGTATTTATTTAATAGTGATAAAACTTTTGAAGAGATTTATTATTAATTAGTTTGGTTTTTACTTAAGTATACCACATAAAACGTACTTTTAATTTGGTACTATTTATTCATTAGCTGTTTAAGTAAAAGAACCAGAAGCGCTTTGGACTACTATCAATTGTCTACCATCTTAGAAAATACAAATTTCGTTAGTTTAAACAATATTCCATGATAAATATTAAAAGAAACAGTATTTTTCTAAAGAACTTTTAAGCCAACTAAACAAATTTAATATTACCTAAAAAAAAATAAAAAAGGCGTTAATAAAATAGAAATAAAACAAAATCAAATACATGTACGGTTTACAATTAACCATTTTCTATTTTCTATCCATGACTGAACTTCAGTCAGTCCCCTGAAAGTACTGAAGAGCCCCTAGAGGTATTGGCGGTAGTACAGTGAGATCCGCTCATTGTGGAGCGACTGGGGAGTTGAAAAGTGAGCCCCTGAAGGTGTTTTTGGGGGTACAGTGAGAGACGCTCATTGTGGAGTGACTGGGAGTTGACAAGGGAGCCCCTAAAGGTTATGATGGTGATGTAGTGAGAGACGATCATTGTGGAGTGACTGGGGAGTTGACAAGGGAGCCCTTGAAGGTGTTGGCGGTGGTGCAGTGAGAAACGCTCATTGTGGAGTGACTGGGGAGTTGACAGGGGAGCCCTTGAAGGTGTTGGTGGTGGTGCAGTGAGAGATTCTCTTTGTGGAGCGACTGGGGAGTTGACAAAGGAGCCCCTGAATGTAATGGTGGTGATGCAGTGAGAGGCGATCATTGTGGAGTGATTTGGGAGTTGACAAGGGAGCCCCTGAAGGTGTTGGCGATGGTGGTGCAGTGAGAGACGCTCATTGTGGAACGACTGGGGGGTTGAAAAGGGAGCCCCTGAGGGTGTTGGCGGTGGTGCAGTGAGAGACACTCATTTTGGAGTGACTGGGGAGTTAACAAAGCCAACGGGAAGCCTGTTACTAGAAGAAGGCGTCACATCATTTAATGTGATGTTGCTGTTGTCTTTACTTTAATCATGTTACTCAGCTTTTGATTATTATGTGTTTAGGTTGTGTCAACAACGGAATTAAAGTATATGATATTTATTTAAGCTTAAAATTAAATTTAATCACAAATATCCGACTGCAGTAAAGGTTTCTCGAATTAAAAAGTTTTTCATTTGATGTGCCTCTTACCTTAAAAAGACCACATGGCTGTTTCTGTGATTTATTTTTTACATATACTGTCTAATTGTCATTGAATTTGAAAAGATGTAGGTTGTTGTCAGTTTTATTAAATGAAAACCAGAACCAATATGGTTGGATAAGAAATATATTTATAAAACCGATGGGGAGCTCAGATTGTCAACCTATCCAAAAGCTTTGTTATATTTTGGAGTAAAATGCTTTTCCAAGAAGCTAAAATATATTTATGATGAATTGTTTATATTCTATTTTATAAAACCGATACGTAAAATAGAAGGTAAAAATCAAAGGCTATAATGCAATTATAAATACTGAACTCATAACTAAGTTTAAACAATCTTTATGCATTTATTCCGTTTGGAAATCATATTCTTTTGATAATGAAAACCTAATTACTCTTGAACAAAAACTATAAAAACTGCCCACGGAATAATTAGTTGATATGGTATCAAAATCCATCCTAGTACAGTATATGAATGTCTTACTAATGTCAATTTCCTGTTGAATACAATTTCAGGCCAAACTATCTGTCGTAAATTGACCTAAAAATAATACTGAACATCCTGCATTAGATCCGTCGTAAGTCATAACCGACAATTTCCCCGAGGGTGAGAAATGACCCCTAAAATAACAGCTTGTCGCCGCCTCAGCCGGGCGGTCTTGTTAGGCCCACCATCAATCACTTGACTGTTATCGTGGGCTGATTGACGGGGAGGGGCGATTGGTGGGAAATAAACGTACATATTTGTCACTCATTTTGGGAACGTAAAATAAAACTGGCCATTATTGAATTTGGGAGTGTTCAAAAATAAAAATTTTACGAAACCCTGCAGGGCTGTTCCGAAAAAAAGCTTTGCAAATAAACAGAGGCAATTTACTAAGAGCAATTGGCTGACTCGTCACTCGTGACTTAACTGTGCTTGAACCTGCTGATAACCCACGGTCTGTGGTGGTAGAGCAAATACGCCGTCCATTCCAACTTTCTTATCTGTTACACAAGATTTATTTGCAGAAACTTGTTTTGTTCACTATTAATCTTTTCGGATTTAAAACTAAGTTCTAGTTAAAAGTCGTTAGTAATAAATGTTTAAACCGCAATGACTTATAATAAGCGCAAACCCGGAATGTGAGGTATTAAATAAAGTTTAAATATACTAAACGAAGTAAGATCACGATATAGATGAACCGTCCCATAATGCATTTACATCGAGTTACCGTGTTCTTGTTATCCTAGACATTATGTAAAACACTCTAAAAGCTACGTTTCATCGTTTTTACATGTTTTTTTATTTATTTGTTAAGCTATTGTGAACTATATAGGAACTATAATATGTAGTAATGAATTTCTTAAAAGAAGCTAGTTTAACTATGTATACAGTTAAACTAAGGAAAACGTTTTAAATGTAACTTTGCACAGGTTTTTAAATAAATCTTACGATCTAGAAGGCTGAAACTTGGAACATTATATGAGGACAACAATTAAAATTATATGAGGATATTATAACCGGAGCCCGATTTATTTATTTTTGCTTCTATTTTACTTAGATCAATTTCCTTGAAGTACAAAACCCCATTTCAAAACTTCTAAATGAAATAATAATCACTTGTGATTATTTATAACGTGATTTAAGCTTCTGCTTTGTTCACGTACTAACACGTGTTCATGCTTCATATTGTTTTATTTTCCTTAGCATGTCAACATTCAATACACGCACACACAAAAACAAATATTACGGGATATAAGCCCTCCAGGCAACTAGTCAAATATAGTTGATTAATTTACAAACGTTAATCGTTAATGTTACTACAGTTGGGCTAAAAATTCATAAAACCAGTTAAGTTGAACTCAACACATTTTTCTCACTTTTGGTGTAACACTATGGCCAATCGCAGGTTTAATATCCAAACATTTGTTAATGTTAGTGATTATGTATGAGCCACTCAAGCCTCAGCCACAGTCAAGAGCCACAACTCGACAGCTGTGCCGCTGACAGGGTCCACTTGCTGGCGAAACAACCGTTCTCATTTATACTTTAGAGCTACTTCACTGGATTTGATATTTCAGGGAGATTTTAATATAAAAACTGCATATTTTTCTGCACCAGATTTTTCCCTGGGAAAATTTCATATAGAACGAATTTATCTAACCGAAAGAAAATGTTGCTTAATCTTTTGTCCTGTGTTCGACTTCTGCTGTATTAAGCTACAACGTGAATTATTACAAAGAACTGGAAAATCCATCTGCTCGAATTCAAGCAAATATTTGTTATATATTTCACTTTGGGAATATCCAGCTAATATACCATTTTACTACTTTTCATTGAGATGCCATACCAGAAGTAATCTTAACAGCTGCTCTTGCTTCTGTACTTTTTGTTAGTATTAACAGCTGCTGTTATAGGGTCAGTTACATTTATGTCTTTTCTTCCATAGATTAGCATTGGAACAATGAAAGTCCGGGGGGCAGAGCCCTTGATGTTGGGCATCTTCCAAACCCACACAAGGCGCAATTAGACGCCAAGGGCTTTCAAATAACACATCAAATACACTATCAATAAACTGCCCCAACATAATTTTAAATCTAACAATTTCGCCGGTAGCCCGTTCACAAATATCACTTCTCTGTAATATGATAATTACATCAAAGTCTAACAGAAAACTATATTGAATGAAAGCAAACAGAAAAAACTAAACGTTATAAATGTTCTTTTTTTATGCAGAGAAAGAACTGAACATTTCAATCATGTGCTTGTTGTATCTTATCTTAACGCATGTAAATTTAATATAGATAAGTATGTTAATAATGTATTTATAACATCAATTTCTCATATTTAGTGTTCGTTTGTCTCTTCATTTAAAAAGGAAGGGGAGCCTCTGGCCAGATTCTCTCCTGATTTCGAATTGTCGTCAAGTTGAGCTTCCACCCAACAAAGTTTGACTCAAGTTTGCCAACTGTCTTGGTTAATAATTGTCTCCTCTTGGCTATCTTCTGTGTACAACGTACACAAGTTATAAATATTCTTCATTATTAAGAATATAAAAACACATTAAAGCTTTAGCAAAGGTACAGGAGTAAAATTTTGCAGTTCCAATTTAATAATTTGTAATTTTTATTAATGTGTCATTTTGGTAATGGTTCAGGTTATTTATTTTAAAATATAGCATTATGTTACTGAACCACGTATATTTGTTTTTCCATTACGTTTATGGTCTTCCTCTCTCACGTAATCAGAGGCAAGGTTTAAAAGGATTAAAATGTATAGGTTCCTTTTCAATCTTAAGACTGAATTCAGAATCGTAATATAAAATTTCGGAAGGAAAAACTGGAAAATTTGTGTAAGCTTACTTACGACTATAAACAGAAATAGAAGCCTACAACTTTCATATTATTATTTGTAAAAGAATTCAACTAAGTCCGTTTTGAATTTTTCCCTTTTTTCTTTTAAAAATCGTATAAAGTAAAAATACATGTCAAAACTTTAAAATCAATTACAGCTGCAATTACGTATCACATACATTTATTAGTTTTAATATAATCTGGAGTGAAATTTAAATATCCATTGCTTTATTTTCAAGGAAACAACATATTTAACAGGTCAGAAGTCATTACCTCTACAAACCACTAGTTTCAAATATAAGAACAGACAATCTGTTTCTGTTCATTTCAAATACCAAACTTATGTTTACAACTCAATTCATTACCGCAATAAATAACCCATTATTCACTGCACCTTAAACGAAACTTTATTAAAAATCATGTACATAGCTTTTGGCTATGTTTAAGACAAAAAACTGGTTATCTTACTTTCTAAGGCATCTAGTTAAGAAAAATAAAAATAAACTATATGATTGGAATTGAATCGACATGTCTAAGTAAAATATTATGAAATCAGGCCGTTTTCATGGTTTAAAGACTTATTATATCTCCAGCAGTCTACCTCCTGTACACTTGTCCAACACACGATTACCACACAGATGAGGACAGCAGCTGTGGCCAATGTGGCGATCTCTGATATGGTTTCATGACATATTATATCTCCTGCAGTCTACCTCCTGTACACTTGTCCAACACACGATTACCACACAGATGAGGACAGCAGCTGTGGCCAATGAGGTGATGCCTGATATGGTTTCATGACATATTATATCTCCAGCAGTCTACCTCCTGTACACTTGTCCAACACACGATTACCACACAGATGAGGACAGCAGCTGTGGCCAATGTGGTGATGCCTGATATGGTTTCATGACATATTATATCTCCAGCAGTCTACCTCCTGTACACTTGTCCAACACACGATTACCAGACAGATGAGGACAGCAGCTGTGGCCAATGTGGCGATCTCTGATATGGTTTCATGACATATTATATCTCCAGCAGTCTACCTCCTGTACACTTGTCCAACACACGATTACCACACAGATGAGGACAGCAGCTGTGGCCAATGTGGCGATCTCTGATATGGTTTCATGACATATTATATCCCCAGTAGTCTACCTCCTGTACACTTGTCCAACACACGATTACCACACAGATGAGGACAGCAGCTGTGGCCAATGAGGCGATCTCTGATATGGTTTCATGACATATTATATCTCCAGCAGTCTACCTCCTGGACACTTGTCCAACACACGATTACCACACAGATGAGGACAGCAGCTGTGGCCAATGAGGTGATCTCTGATATGGTTTCATGACATATTATATCTCCAGCAGTCTACCTCCTGGACACTTGTCCAACACACGATTACCACACAGATGAGGACAGCAGCTGTGGCCAATGTGGCGATCTCTGATATGGTTTCATGACATATTATATCCCCAGTAGTCTACCTCCTGTACACTTGTCCAACACACGATTACCACACAGATGAGGACAGCAGCTGTGGCCAATGTGGCGATATCTGATATGGTTTCATGACATATTATATCTCCAGCAGTCTACCTCCTGTACACTTGTCCAACACACGATTACCACACAGATGAGGACAGCAGCTGTGGCCAATGTGGCGATCTCTGATATGGTTTCATGACATATTATATCTCCAGCAGTCTACCTCCTGTACACTTGTCCAACACACGATTACCACACAGATGAGGACAGCAGCTGTGGCCAATGTGGCGATCTCTGATATGGTTTCATGACATATTATATCTCCAGCAGTCTACCTCCTGTACACTTGTCCAACACACGATTACCACACAGATGAGGACAGCAGCTGTGGCCAATGTGGCGATCTCTGATATGGTTTCATGACATATTATATCTCCAGCAGTCTACCTCCTGTACACTTGTCCAACACACGATTACCACACAGATGAGGACAGCAGCTATGGCCAATGTGGCGATCTCTGATATGGTTTCATGACATATTATATCTCCAGCAGTCTACCTCCTGTACACTTGTCCAACACACGATTACCACACAGATGAGGACAGCAGCTGTGGCCAATGTGGCGATCTCTGATATGGTTTCATGACATATTATATCTCCAGCAGTCTACCTCCTGTACACTTGTCCAACACACGATTACCACACAGATGAGGACAGCAGCTGTGGCCAATGTGGCGATCTCTGATATGGTTTCATGACATATTATGTCCCCAGTAGTCTACCTCCTGTACACTTGTCCAACACACGATTACCACACAGATGAGGACAGCAGCTGTGGCCAATGTGGCGATCTCTGATATGGTTTCATGACATATTATATCCCCAGTAGTCTACCTCCTGTACACTTGTCCAACACACGATTACCACACAGATGAGGACAGCAGCTGTGGCCAATGTGGCGATCTCTGATATGGTTTCATGACATATTATATCCCCAGTAGTCTACCTCCTGTACATTTGTCCAACACACGATTACCACACAGATGAGGACAGCAGCTGTGGCCAATGTGGCGATCTCTGATATGGTTTCATGACATATTATATCTCCAGCAGTCTACCTCCTGTACACTTGTCCAACACACGATTACCACACAGATGAGGACAGCAGCTGTGGCCAATGTGGCGATCTCTGATATGGTTTCATGACATATTATATCTCCTGCAGTCTACCTCCTGTACACTTGTCCAACACACGATTACCACACAGATGAGGACAGCAGCTGTGGCCAATGTGGCGATCTCTGATATGGTTTCATGACATATTATATCTCCAGCAGTCTACCTCCTGTACACTTGTCCAACACACGATTACCACACAGATGAGGACAGCAGCTGTGGCCAATGAGGTGATCTCTGATATGGTTTCATGACATATTATATCTCCAGCAGTCTACCTCCTGTACACTTGTCCAACACACGATTACCACACAGATGAGGACAGCAGCTGTGGCCAATGTGGCGATCTCTGATATGGATTCATGACATATTATATCTCCAGCAGTCTACCTCCTGTACACTTGTCCAACACACGATTACCACACAGATGAGGACAGCAGCTGTGGCCAATGTGGCGATCTCTGATATGGTTTCATGACATATTATATCTCCAGCAGTCTACCTCCTGTACACTTGTCCAACACACGATTACCACACAGATGAGGACAGCAGCTGTGGCCAATGTGGCGATCTCTGATATGGTTTCATGACATATTATATCTCCAGCAGTCTACCTCCTGTACACTTGTCCAACACACGATTACCACACAGATGAGGACAGCAGCTGTGGCCAATGTGGCGATCTCTGATATGGTTTCATGACATATTATATCTCCAGCAGTCTACCTCCTGTACACTTGTCCAACACATGATTACCACACAGATGAGGGCAGCAGCTGTGGCCAATGAGGTGATCTCTGATATGGTTTCATGACATATTATATCTCCAGCAGTCTACCTCCTGTACACTTGTCCAACACACGATTACCACACAGATGAGGACAGCAGCTGTGGCCAATGAGGTGATCTCTGATATGGTTTCATGACATATTATATCTCCAGCAGTCTACCTCCTGTACACTTGTCCAACACACGATTACCACACAGATGAGGACAGCAGCTGTGGCCAATGTGGCGATCTCTGATATGGTTTCATGACATATTATATCTCCAGCAGTCTACCTCCTGTACACTTGTCCAACACACGATTACCACACAGATGAGGACAGCAGCTGTGGCCAATGTGGCGATCTCTGATATGGTTTCATGACATATTATATCTCCAGCAGTCTACCTCCTGTACACTTGTCCAACACACGATTACCACACAGATGAGGACAGCAGCTGTGGCCAATGTGGCGATCTCTGATATGGTTTCATGACATATTATATCTCCAGCAGTCTACCTCCTGTACACTTGTCCAACACACGATTACCACACAGATGAGGACAGCAGCTATGGCCAATGTGGCGATCTCTGATATGGTTTCATGACATATTATATCTCCAGCAGTCTACCTCCTGTACACTTGTCCAACACACGATTACCACACAGATGAGGACAGCAGCTGTGGCCAATGTGGCGATCTCTGATATGGTTTCATGACATATTATATCTCCAGCAGTCTACCTCCTGTACACTTGTCCAACACACGATTACCACACAGATGAGGACAGCAGCTGTGGCCAATGTGGCGATCTCTGATATGGTTTCATGACATATTATGTCCCCAGTAGTCTACCTCCTGTACACTTGTCCAACACACGATTACCACACAGATGAGGACAGCAGCTGTGGCCAATGTGGCGATCTCTGATATGGTTTCATGACATATTATATCCCCAGTAGTCTACCTCCTGTACACTTGTCCAACACACGATTACCACACAGATGAGGACAGCAGCTGTGGCCAATGTGGCGATCTCTGATATGGTTTCATGACATATTATATCCCCAGTAGTCTACCTCCTGTACATTTGTCCAACACACGATTACCACACAGATGAGGACAGCAGCTGTGGCCAATGTGGCGATCTCTGATATGGTTTCATGACATATTATATCTCCAGCAGTCTACCTCCTGTACACTTGTCCAACACACGATTACCACACAGATGAGGACAGCAGCTGTGGCCAATGTGGCGATCTCTGATATGGTTTCATGACATATTATATCTCCTGCAGTCTACCTCCTGTACACTTGTCCAACACACGATTACCACACAGATGAGGACAGCAGCTGTGGCCAATGTGGCGATCTCTGATATGGTTTCATGACATATTATATCTCCAGCAGTCTACCTCCTGTACACTTGTCCAACACACGATTACCACACAGATGAGGACAGCAGCTGTGGCCAATGAGGTGATCTCTGATATGGTTTCATGACATATTATATCTCCAGCAGTCTACCTCCTGTACACTTGTCCAACACACGATTACCACACAGATGAGGACAGCAGCTGTGGCCAATGTGGCGATCTCTGATATGGTTTCATGACATATTATATCTCCAGCAGTCTACCTCCTGTACACTTGTCCAACACACGATTACCACACAGATGAGGACAGCAGCTGTGGCCAATGTGGCGATCTCTGATATGGTTTCATGACATATTATATCTCCAGCAGTCTACCTCCTGTACACTTGTCCAACACACGATTACCACACAGATGAGGACAGCAGCTGTGGCCAATGTGGCGATCTCTGATATGGTTTCATGACATATTATATCTCCAGCAGTCTACCTCCTGTACACTTGTCCAACACACGATTACCACACAGATGAGGACAGCAGCTGTGGCCAATGTGGCGATCTCTGATATGGTTTCATGACATATTATATCTCCAGCAGTCTACCTCCTGTACACTTGTCCAACACACGATTACCACACAGATGAGGACAGCAGCTGTGGCCAATGTGGCGATCTCTGATATGGTTTCATGACATATTATATCTCCAGCAGTCTACCTCCTGTACACTTGTCCAACACACGATTACCACACAGATGAGGACAGCAGCTGTGGCCAATGTGGCGATCTCTGATATGGTTTCATGACATATTATATCTCCAGCAGTCTACCTCCTGTACACTTGTCCAACACATGATTACCACACAGATGAGGGCAGCAGCTGTGGCCAATGAGGTGATCTCTGATATGGTTTCATGACATATTATATCTCCAGCAGTCTACCTCCTGTACACTTGTCCAACACACGATTACCACACAGATGAGGACAGCAGCTGTGGCCAATGAGGTGATCTCTGATATGGTTTCATGACATATTATATCTCCAGCAGTCTACCTCCTGTACACTTGTCCAACACACGATTACCACACAGATGAGGACAGCAGCTGTGGCCAATGTGGCGATCTCTGATATGGTTTCATGACATATTATATCTCCAGCAGTCTACCTCCTGTACACTTGTCCAACACACGATTACCACACAGATGAGGACAGCAGCTGTGGCCAATGTGGCGATCTCTGATATGGTTTCATGACATATTATATCTCCAGCAGTCTACCTCCTGTACACTTGTCCAACACACGATTACCACACAGATGAGGACAGCAGCTGTGGCCAATGTGGCGATCTCTGATATGGTTTCATGACATATTATATCTCCAGCAGTCTACCTCCTGTACACTTGTCCAACACACGATTACCACACAGATGAGGACAGCAGCTATGGCCAATGTGGCGATCTCTGATATGGTTTCATGACATATTATATCTCCAGCAGTCTACCTCCTGTACACTTGTCCAACACACGATTACCACACAGATGAGGACAGCAGCTGTGGCCAATGTGGCGATCTCTGATATGGTTTCATGACATATTATATCTCCAGCAGTCTACCTCCTGTACACTTGTCCAACACACGATTACCACACAGATGAGGACAGCAGCTGTGGCCAATGTGGCGATCTCTGATATGGTTTCATGACATATTATGTCCCCAGTAGTCTACCTCCTGTACACTTGTCCAACACACGATTACCACACAGATGAGGACAGCAGCTGTGGCCAATGTGGCGATCTCTGATATGGTTTCATGACATATTATATCCCCAGTAGTCTACCTCCTGTACACTTGTCCAACACACGATTACCACACAGATGAGGACAGCAGCTGTGGCCAATGTGGCGATCTCTGATATGGTTTCATGACATATTATATCCCCAGTAGTCTACCTCCTGTACATTTGTCCAACACACGATTACCACACAGATGAGGACAGCAGCTGTGGCCAATGTGGCGATCTCTGATATGGTTTCATGACATATTATATCTCCAGCAGTCTACCTCCTGTACACTTGTCCAACACACGATTACCACACAGATGAGGACAGCAGCTGTGGCCAATGTGGCGATCTCTGATATGGTTTCATGACATATTATATCTCCTGCAGTCTACCTCCTGTACACTTGTCCAACACACGATTACCACACAGATGAGGACAGCAGCTGTGGCCAATGTGGCGATCTCTGATATGGTTTCATGACATATTATATCTCCAGCAGTCTACCTCCTGTACACTTGTCCAACACACGATTACCACACAGATGAGGACAGCAGCTGTGGCCAATGAGGTGATCTCTGATATGGTTTCATGACATATTATATCTCCAGCAGTCTACCTCCTGTACACTTGTCCAACACACGATTACCACACAGATGAGGACAGCAGCTGTGGCCAATGTGGCGATCTCTGATATGGTTTCATGACATATTATATCTCCAGCAGTCTACCTCCTGTACACTTGTCCAACACACGATTACCACACAGATGAGGACAGCAGCTGTGGCCAATGTGGCGATCTCTGATATGGTTTCATGACATATTATATCTCCAGCAGTCTACCTCCTGTACACTTGTCCAACACACGATTACCACACAGATGAGGACAGCAGCTGTGGCCAATGTGGCGATCTCTGATATGGTTTCATGACATATTATATCTCCAGCAGTCTACCTCCTGTACACTTGTCCAACACACGATTACCACACAGATGAGGACAGCAGCTGTGGCCAATGTGGCGATCTCTGATATGGTTTCATGACATATTATATCTCCAGCAGTCTACCTCCTGTACACTTGTCCAACACATGATTACCACACAGATGAGGGCAGCAGCTGTGGCCAATGAGGTGATCTCTGATATGGTTTCATGACATATTATATCTCCAGCAGTCTACCTCCTGTACACTTGTCCAACACACGATTACCACACAGATGAGGACAGCAGCTGTGGCCAATGTGGCGATCTCTGATATGGTTTCATGACATATTATATCTCCAGCAGTCTACCTCCTGTACACTTGTCCAACACACGATTACCACACAGATGAGGACAGCAGCTGTGGCCAATGTGGCGATCTCTGAAATGGTTTCATGACATATTATATCTCCTGCAGTCTACCTCCTGTACACTTGTCCAACACACGATTACCACACAGATGAGGACAGCAGCTGTGGCCAATGTGGCGATCTCTGATATGGTTTCATGACATATTATATCTCCAGCAGTCTACCTCCTGTACACTTGTCCAACACACGATTACCACACAGATGAGGACAGCAGCTGTGGCCAATGAGGTGATCTCTGATATGGTTTCATGACATATTATATCTCCAGCAGTCTACCTCCTGTACACTTGTCCAACACACGATTACCACACAGATGAGGACAGCAGCTGTGGTCAATGTGGCGATCTCTGATATGGTTTCATGACATATTATATCTCCAGCAGTCTACCTCCTGTACACTTGTCCAACACACGATTACCACACAGATGAGGACAGCAGCTGTGGCCAATGTGGCGATCTCTGATATGGTTTCATGACATATTATATCTCCAGCAGTCTACCTCCTGTACACTTGTCCAACACACGATTACCACACAGATGAGGACAGCAGCTGTGGCCAATGTGGCGATCTCTGAAATGGTTTCATGACATATTATATCTCCTGCAGTCTACCTCCTGTACACTTGTCCAACACACGATTACCACACAGATGAGGACAGCAGCTGTGGCCAATGTGGCGATCTCTGATATGGTTTCATGACATATTATATCTCCAGCAGTCTACCTCCTGTACACTTGTCCAACACACGATTACCACACAGATGAGGACAGCAGCTGTGGCCAATGTGGCGATCTCTGATATGGTTTCATGACATATTATATCTCCTGCAGTCTACCTCCTGTACACTTGTCCAACACACGATTACCACACAGATGAGGACAGCAGCTGTGGCCAATGTGGCGATCTCTGATATGGTTTTATGACATATTATATCTCCAGCAGTCTACCTCCTGTACACTTGTCAAACACACGATTACCTTACAGATGAGGACAGCAGCTGTGGCCAATGTGGCGATCTCTGAAATGGTTTCATGACATATTATATCTCCTGCAGTCTACCTCCTGACACTTGTCCAACACACGATTACCACACAGATGAGGACAGCAGCTGTGGCCAATGTGGCGATCTCTGATATGGTTTCATGACATATTATATCTCCTGCAGTCTACCTCCTGTACACTTGTCCAACACACGATTACCACACAGATGAGGACAGCAGCTGTGGCCAATGTGGCGATCTCTGATATGGTTTCATGACATATTATATCTCCAGCAGTCTACCTCCTGTACACTTGTCCAACACACGATTACCACACAGATGAGGACAGCAGCTGTGGCCAATGTGGCGATCTCTGAAATGGTTTCATGACATATTATATCTCCTGCAGTCTACCTCCTGTACACTTGTCCAACACACGATTACCACACAGATGAGGACAGCAGCTGTGGCCAATGTGGCGATCTCTGATATGGTTTCATGACATATTATATCTCCAGCAGTCTACCTCCTGTACACTTGTCCAACACACGATTACCACACAGATGAGGACAGCAGCTGTGGCCAATGAGGTGATCTCTGATATGGTTTCATGACATATTATATCTCCAGCAGTCTACCTCCTGTACACTTGTCCAACACACGATTACCACACAGATGAGGACAGCAGCTGTGGTCAATGTGGCGATCTCTGATATGGTTTCATGACATATTATATCTCCAGCAGTCTACCTCCTGTACACTTGTCCAACACACGATTACCACACAGATGAGGACAGCAGCTGTGGCCAATGTGGCGATCTCTGATATGGTTTCATGACATATTATATCTCCAGCAGTCTACCTCCTGTACACTTGTCCAACACACGATTACCACACAGATGAGGACAGCAGCTGTGGCCAATGTGGCGATCTCTGAAATGGTTTCATGACATATTATATCTCCTGCAGTCTACCTCCTGTACACTTGTCCAACACACGATTACCACACAGATGAGGACAGCAGCTGTGGCCAATGTGGCGATCTCTGATATGGTTTCATGACATATTATATCTCCAGCAGTCTACCTCCTGTACACTTGTCCAACACACGATTACCACACAGATGAGGACAGCAGCTGTGGCCAATGTGGCGATCTCTGATATGGTTTCATGACATATTATATCTCCTGCAGTCTACCTCCTGTACACTTGTCCAACACACGATTACCACACAGATGAGGACAGCAGCTGTGGCCAATGTGGCGATCTCTGATATGGTTTTATGACATATTATATCTCCAGCAGTCTACCTCCTGTACACTTGTCAAACACACGATTACCTCACAGATGAGGACAGCAGCTGTGGCCAATGTGGCGATCTCTGAAATGGTTTCATGACATATTATATCTCCTGCAGTCTACCTCCTGACACTTGTCCAACACACGATTACCACACAGATGAGGACAGCAGCTGTGGCCAATGTGGCGATCTCTGATATGGTTTCATGACATATTATATCTCCTGCAGTCTACCTCCTGTACACTTGTCCAACACACGATTACCACACAGATGAGGACAGCAGCTGTGGCCAATGTGGCGATCTCTGATATGGTTTCATGACATATTATATCTCCAGCAGTCTACCTCCTGTACACTTGTCCAACACACGATTACCACACAGATGAGGACAGCAGCTGTGGCCAATGTGGCGATCTCTGAAATGGTTTCATGACATATTATATCTCCTGCAGTCTACCTCCTGTACACTTGTCCAACACACGATTACCACACAGATGAGGACAGCAGCTGTGGCCAATGTGGCGATCTCTGATATGGTTTCATGACATATTATATCTCCAGCAGTCTACCTCCTGTACACTTGTCCAACACACGATTACCACACAGATGAGGACAGCAGCTGTGGCCAATGAGGTGATCTCTGATATGGTTTCATGACATATTATATCTCCAGCAGTCTACCTCCTGTACACTTGTCCAACACACGATTACCACACAGATGAGGACAGCAGCTGTGGCCAATGTGGCGATCTCTGATATGGTTTCATGACATATTATATCTCCAGCAGTCTACCTCCTGTACACTTGTCCAACACACGATTACCACACAGATGAGAACAGCAGCTGTGGCCAATGTGGCGATCTCTGATATGGTTTCATGACATATTATATCTCCAGCAGTCTACCTCCTGTACACTTGTCCAACACACGATTACCACACAGATGAGGACAGCAGCTGTGGCCAATGTGGCGATCTCTGATATGGTTTCATGACATATTATATCTCCAGCAGTCTACCTCCTGTACACTTGTCCAACACACGATTACCACACAGATGAGGACAGCAGCTGTGGCCAATGAGGTGATCTCTGATATGGTTTCATGACATATTATATCTCCAGCAGTCTACCTCCTGTACACTTGTCCAACACACGATTACCACACAGATGAGGACAGCAGCTGTGGCCAATGTGGCGATCTCTGATATGGTTTCATGACATATTATATCTCCAGCAGTCTACCTCCTGTACACTTGTCCAACACACGATTACCACACAGATGAGGACAGCAGCTGTGGCCAATGTGGCGATCTCTGAAATGGTTTCATGACATATTATATCTCCTGCAGTCTACCTCCTGTACACTTGTCCAACACACGATTACCACACAGATGAGGACAGCAGCTGTGGCCAATGTGGCGATCTCTGATATGGTTTCATGACATATTATATCTCCAGCAGTCTACCTCCTGTACACTTGTCCAACACACGATTACCACACAGATGAGGACAGCAGCTGTGGCCAATGTGGCGATCTCTGATATGGTTTCATGACATATTATATCTCCTGCAGTCTACCTCCTGTACACTTGTCCAACACACGATTACCACACAGATGAGGACAGCAGCTGTGGCCAATGTGGCGATCTCTGATATGGTTTTATGACATATTATATCTCCAGCAGTCTACCTCCTGTACACTTGTCAAACACACGATTACCTCACAGATGAGGACAGCAGCTGTGGCCAATGTGGCGATCTCTGAAATGGTTTCATGACATATTATATCTCCTGCAGTCTACCTCCTGACACTTGTCCAACACACGATTACCACACAGATGAGGACAGCAGCTGTGGCCAATGTGGCGATCTCTGATATGGTTTCATGACATATTATATCTCCTGCAGTCTACCTCCTGTACACTTGTCCAACACACGATTACCACACAGATGAGGACAGCAGCTGTGGCCAATGTGGCGATCTCTGATATGGTTTCATGACATATTATATCTCCAGCAGTCTACCTCCTGTACACTTGTCCAACACACGATTACCACACAGATGAGGACAGCAGCTGTGGCCAATGTGGCGATCTCTGAAATGGTTTCATGACATATTATATCTCCTGCAGTCTACCTCCTGTACACTTGTCCAACACACGATTACCACACAGATGAGGACAGCAGCTGTGGCCAATGTGGCGATCTCTGATATGGTTTCATGACATATTATATCTCCAGCAGTCTACCTCCTGTACACTTGTCCAACACACGATTACCACACAGATGAGGACAGCAGCTGTGGCCAATGAGGTGATCTCTGATATGGTTTCATGACATATTATATCTCCAGCAGTCTACCTCCTGTACACTTGTCCAACACACGATTACCACACAGATGAGGACAGCAGCTGTGGCCAATGTGGCGATCTCTGATATGGTTTCATGACATATTATATCTCCAGCAGTCTACCTCCTGTACACTTGTCCAACACACGATTACCACACAGATGAGAACAGCAGCTGTGGCCAATGTGGCGATCTCTGAAATGGTTTCATGACATATTATATCTCCTGCAGTCTACCTCCTGACACTTGTCCAACACACGATTACCACACAGATGAGGACAGCAGCTGTGGCCAATGTGGCGATCTCTGATATGGTTTCATGACATATTATATCTCCTGCAGTCTACCTCCTGTACACTTGTCCAACACACGATTACCACACAGATGAGGACAGCAGCTGTGGCCAATGTGGCGATCTCTGATATGGTTTCATGACATATTATATCTCCAGCAGTCTACCTCCTGTACACTTGTCCAACACACGATTACCACACAGATGAGGACAGCAGCTGTGGCCAATGTGGCGATCTCTGAAATGGTTTCATGACATATTATATCTCCTGCAGTCTACCTCCTGTACACTTGTCCAACACACGATTACCACACAGATGAGGACAGCAGCTGTGGCCAATGTGGCGATCTCTGATATGGTTTCATGACATATTATATCTCCAGCAGTCTACCTCCTGTACACTTGTCCAACACACGATTACCACACAGATGAGGACAGCAGCTGTGGCCAATGAGGTGATCTCTGATATGGTTTCATGACATATTATATCTCCAGCAGTCTACCTCCTGTACACTTGTCCAACACACGATTACCACACAGATGAGGACAGCAGCTGTGGCCAATGTGGCGATCTCTGATATGGTTTCATGACATATTATATCTCCAGCAGTCTACCTCCTGTACACTTGTCCAACACACGATTACCACACAGATGAGAACAGCAGCTGTGGCCAATGTGGCGATCTCTGATATGGTTTCATGACATATTATATCTCCAGCAGTCTACCTCCTGTACACTTGTCCAACACACGATTACCACACAGATGAGGACAGCAGCTGTGGCCAATGTGGCGATCTCTGATATGGTTTCATGACATATTATATCTCCAGCAGTCTACCTCCTGTACACTTGTCCAACACACGATTACCACACAGATGAGGACAGCAGCTGTGGCCAATGAGGTGATCTCTGATATGGTTTCATGACATATTATATCTCCAGCAGTCTACCTCCTGTACACTTGTCCAACACACGATTACCACACAGATGAGGACAGCAGCTGTGGCCAATGTGGCGATCTCTGATATGGTTTCATGACATATTATATCTCCAGCAGTCTACCTCCTGTACACTTGTCCAACACACGATTACCACACAGATGAGGACAGCAGCTGTGGCCAATGTGGCGATCTCTGAAATGGTTTCATGACATATTATATCTCCTGCAGTCTACCTCCTGTACACTTGTCCAACACACGATTACCACACAGATGAGGACAGCAGCTGTGGCCAATGTGGCGATCTCTGATATGGTTTCATGACATATTATATCTCCAGCAGTCTACCTCCTGTACACTTGTCCAACACACGATTACCACACAGATGAGGACAGCAGCTGTGGCCAATGTGGCGATCTCTGAAATGGTTTCATGACATATTATATCTCCTGCAGTCTACCTCCTGTACACTTGTCCAACACACGATTACCACACAGATGAGGACAGCAGCTGTGGCCAATGTGGCGATCTCTGATATGGTTTCATGACATATTATATCCCCAGTAGTCTACCTCCTGTACACTTGTCCAACACACGATTACCACACAGATGAGGACAGCAGCTGTGGCCAATGTGGCGATCTCTGAAATGGTTTCATGACATATTATATCTCCTGCAGTCTACCTCCTGACACTTGTCCAACACACGATTACCACACAGATGAGGACAGCAGCTGTGGCCAATGTGGCGATCTCTGATATGGTTTCATGACATATTATATCTCCTGCAGTCTACCTCCTGTACACTTGTCCAACACACGATTACCACACAGATGAGGACAGCAGCTGTGGCCAATGTGGCGATCTCTGATATGGTTTCATGACATATTATATCTCCAGCAGTCTACCTCCTGTACACTTGTCCAACACACGATTACCACATAGATGAGGACAGCAGCTGTGGCCAATGTGGCGATCTCTGAAATGGTTTCATGACATATTATATCTCCTGCAGTCTACCTCCTGTACACTTGTCCAACACACGATTACCACACAGATGAGAACAGCAGCTGTGGCCAATGTGGCGATCTCTGATATGGTTTCATGACATATTATATCTCCAGCAGTCTATCTCCTGTACACTTGTCCAACACACGATTACCACACAGATGAGGACAGCAGCTGTGGCCAATGAGGTGATCTCTGATATGGTTTCATGACATATTATATCTCCAGCAGTCTACCTCCTGTACACTTGTCCAACACACGATTACCACACAGATGAGGACAGCAGCTGTGGCCAATGTGGCGATCTCTGATATGGTTTCATGACATATTATATCTCCAGCAGTCTACCTCCTGTACACTTGTCCAACACACGATTACCACACAGATGAGAACAGCAGCTGTGGCCAATGTGGCGATCTCTGATATGGTTTCATGACATATTATATCTCCAGCAGTCTACCTCCTGTACACTTGTCCAACACACGATTACCACACAGATGAGGACAGCAGCTGTGGCCAATGTGGCGATCTCTGATATGGTTTCATGACATATTATATCTCCAGCAGTCTACCTTCTGTACACTTGTCCAACACACGATTACCACACAGATGAGGACAGCAGCTGTGGCCAATGTGGCGATCTCTGAAATGGTTTCATGACATATTATATCTCCTGCAGTCTACCTCCTGTACACTTGTCCAACACACGATTACCACACAGATGAGGACAGCAGCTGTGGCCAATGTGGCGATCTCTGATATGGTTTCATGACATATTATATCTCCAGCAGTCTACCTCCTGTACACTTGTCCAACACACGATTACCACACAGATGAGGACAGCAGCTGTGGCCAATGTGGCGATCTCTGATATGGTTTCATGACATATTATATCTCCTGCAGTCTACCTCCTGTACACTTGTCCAACACACGATTACCACACAGATGAGGACAGCAGCTGTGGCCAATGTGGCGATCTCTGATATGGTTTTATGACATATTATATCTCCAGCAGTCTACCTCCTGTACACTTGTCAAACACACGATTACCTCACAGATGAGGACAGCAGCTGTGGCCAATGTGGCGATCTCTGAAATGGTTTCATGACATATTATATCTCCTGCAGTCTACCTCCTGTACACTTGTCCAACACACGATTACCACACAGATGAGGACAGCAGCTGTGGCCAATGTGGCGATCTCTGATATGGTTTCATGACATATTATATCTCCTGCAGTCTACCTCCTGTACACTTGTCCAACACACGATTACCACACAGATGAGGACAGCAACTGTGGCCAATGTGGCGATCTCTGATATGGTTTCATGACATATTATATCTCCTGCAGTCTACCTCCTGTACACTTGTCCAACACACGATTACCACACAGATGAGGACAGCAGCTGTGGCCAATGTGGCGATCTCTGATATGGTTTCATGACATATTATATCTCCAGCAGTCTACATCCTGTACACTTGTCAAACACACGATTACCACACAGATGAGGACAGCAGCTGTGGCCAATGTGGCGATCTCTGATATGGTTTCATGACATATTATATCCCCAGCAGTCTACCTCCTGTACACTTGTCCAACACACGATTACCACACAGATGAAGACAGCAGCTGTGGCCAATGTGGCGATCTCTGATATGGTTTCATGACATATTATATCCCCAGTAGTCTACCTCCTGTACACTTGTCCAACACACGATTACCACACAGATGAGGACAGCAGCTGTGGCCAATGTGGCGATCTCTGAAATGGTTTCATGACATATTATATCTCCAGCAGTCTGCCTCCTGTATACTTGTCCAACACACGATTACCACACAGATGAGGACAGCAGCTGTGGCCAATGTGGCGATCTCTGAAATGGTTTCATGACATATTATATCTCCAGCAGTCTACCTCCTGTATACTTGTCCAACACACGATTACCACACAGATGAGGACAGCAGCTGTGGCCAATGTGGCGATCTCTGATATGGTTTCATGACATATTATATCTCCAGCAGTCTGCCTCCTGTACACTTGTCCAACACACGATTACCACACAGATGAGGACAGCAGCTGTGGCCAATGTGGCGATCTCTGAAATGGTTTCATGACATATTATATCTCCAGCAGTCTACCTCCTGTATACTTGTCCAACACACGATTACCTCACAGATGAGGACAGCAGCTGTGGCCAATGTGGCGATCTCTGAAATGGTTTCATGACATATTATATCTCCAGCAGTCTACCTCCTGTATACTTGTCCAACACACGATTACCTCACAGATGAGGACAGCAGCTGTGGCCAATGTGGCGATCTCTGAAATGGTTTCATGACATATTATATCTCCAGCAGTCTACCTCCTGTACACTTGTCCAACACACGATTACCACACAGATGAGGACAGCAGCTGTGGCCAATGTGGCGATCTCTGAAATGGTTTCATGACATATTATATCTCCAGCAGTCTGCCTCCTGTACACTTGTCCAACACACGATTACCACACAGATGAGGACAGCAGCTGTGGCCAATGTGGCGATCTCTGATATGGTTTCATGACATATTATATCTCCAGCAGTCTACCTCCTGTACACTTGTCCAACACACGATTACCACACAGATGAGGACAGCAGCTGTGGCCAATGTGGCGATCTCTGATATGATTTCATGACATATTATATCTCCAGCAGTCTACCTCCTTTACACTTTCCAACACACGATTACCTCACAGATGAGGACAGCAGCTGTGGCCAATGTGGCGATCTCTGATATGGTTTCATGACATATTATATCTCCAGCAGTCTACCTCCTGTACACTTGTCAAACACACGATTACCTCACAGATGAGGACAGCAGCTGTGGCCAATGAGGTGATGCCTGATATGGTTATTGGGTGTGGCTTGGCGGAGAACATGACCCAGGTTGTAAGTTGGGGTGGGGTCTTGTAAGTCGGGGTGAACTGCTAAAATCTTAGATACATTTATTAGTGTTGAAATGCCAACAACACAGGAAACCTACGTCATCTTCGAATGTGAAATGCATTTATTGTTTTATATATATATATATATATTGATATTTTCAGTTCATTTAATAAGGCTACTATAATTATAATTCTAAATAGATTTAAAATACCTGAGTACCCTTTTAATTTCATTTATTTTGCTGACACGTGTTTCGGCTATAATGCCATGTTCACAGCGTCTGAACATTTTTATACTTCAACTTATATAATTATAATAGGTTAAAGTATAAAAAATTTAAGACGCTGTGAACATGGCATTATAGCCGAAACACGTGTCAGCAATATAAAATGAAATTAAAAGGGTACTCAGGTATTTTAAATCTATTTAGAATTATATATATATATATATATATATATATATATATGTGTATATATATATATATATATATACCTTGACAGTACGTAAAGCAATTTACAAAGTTCCATCAAAATACATTTATGAATAAAATCATTGTGACGTTTTCTTTATTATCCATAAGAATTAGGTCTGAGTAGGCTTGTTTGCTGCATTAGAGACAAAAAATGAGTTTTCTTTGCAAGTTTTGATGAACCATATTTGTTTTGATGAAGCAACATACCAAGTTATATCAATATACGTTTATTTACAACCGATATATAATATTTGGCTTATGCTCCACAAGAACATCGTTAGAGCTTAGCTCGCAGGTTTGCTGCCCCAAGAACAATAAGTAATGGAATGTTTTCAATTATCAAAATACCACAAAACTACGAATCAGCAAACGAAGTTTCATAGATAAATGTTTATATTACGCGAGATATGCAGTTTCACTGAAAAACGATCTGTTTTTAGCACTTCCAATGCTTAGCATAACAATAATTGAATGTAAAAAGCTTTTCAGCTGAATACAAAAGATAATTTTTTTATCGTGGAAAAAACCTTTGTTGGACTACAGTACTTTCTGGTATTTCAGAAAAATAGTGTAAATCTTTCATAAAACCTTAAACTTGAAAGTAAACTTACTTACATAACAAATATAACAAACTAAATAAATAAGTATTATAAATAATTATTTTACGAGTTGCAGGGATAAATTGACATTTTTATTTAGCGTTAAACGCAGTTGCTTGCCCAATGTTTTAGGGAACAAGATTTACAATTTCTTTCTTTTTTATTGATAAACTTAAATTCAACTTGGTATGTAGGTCAACTTAGCATTGACAACTAATAGAAGATATTTCGAATATTTTGCCCCGTAAGCCACTTAAGCGGTGAGGCAGCGGAATTTACCTTCTTAAACAACTGTGTGTAGCAAATGAGTCCGCAGTGCCTCCAAAAACATATTTGGATGGATTTTTCTAAAAAAGTCTTTAGAAAATGTTGTATATATTCTACTGTACTTTATTTTCTATATATAGTAATTCAAAATTAATTGATGCTATACTTTGATGCGAGTAAGATTTTTTTGTTTCCTTCCAATTATGATATAATAAATGGCTTAAATAATTTTCTTCAAAAATGTTGTAATGAACTGGTTTTTGGCTAAAAATAAGTTCTAGACAGGTTTCAACCCCAGGAACAATCTTATTTCGTAAATAAATGAATTTAAAAAATAAAACCATCAAATGAAAATTTGATATAGAGTGGTTACTTCCAAGATGACTCTAATGTTCATAAATTAAAAATACTACCTAAATGGCTCAATAACATCGCTGTAAATGGCTAAATACATCGGGCTTCAATATCAACTAGAGTGAATGTTAACACACAGGAAAGAGGAAATAAGCTAAGCAAATAGGCTTACCATTGGTCACACACAATTTACTCTAAGCATTTAAACAAACTGACAAACCTTCTCCGAGCATAACTCGGTCCCCACGGTCCCAAAGTTGGTTAAAATAGAGGAAGTATGTGTTAGCTTCCTGATATCGTTTATTATGAATAATCTTTCCAAAATGTAATTACAATGAATGTTTTAATCAAGCTGCAACTCAAATAATTAGTGATAAAAACACATTTCAAACATTACACTTTATTAATATCATCTGTTTAGTGATTGTCAATAACAGTGCGTTCTAATGATAAGGCTGGCTTTGTCAACAGCTAATAGTAATGTAAATAAACTGTTGCCTTTATAATATTTGCCAACAATATCAGATAGGTTTAATTTCGCAAATGGAACATATTAAATATATATTACATGATATATTGTATTTACAGTTTGGCATGATCAACATTGCCTATTATGACCTGAATATCTTAAAAATGTTGAGTACATAGTTGTTTTTAACGTTGCATACTGTAATAAAATTATTTTTTTTAATAAATTCTGACTATACTGAACCGATTTCTTGTTAAATAAACAAATATATTCTAAAGGGCACTAATTACAAAATATTAACTACCGAGGGAAAAACTATTTGAACCTAGGCAAGCATTAAATACCAATTCGATATAATACAACAACATAAATGTTTTTATGTCAAGTTTTTTAGGCTAATACGAATACATGATCAGTATAGAATGAGTTAGATGCTTTGAGTAGTCTCGTTACTGAGCGCGCCTGACTGATTCTTTATCCGTGACTATAATTTAATAACACAATGACCAAAGGCAGCTAGGTCCAGTTTTTAATCATGACAATATTTCTCGACTTTGCCCAGGATCGATCAGGCGAACCCAAGGTTGTGAGGAAAGCGCCCTAATCACTTCGTTTCTAAGCCTATTAGTTTAACAGTTTGGTTTTATTATTTTTACTTTATACTAATATTTGTTGTCTATATGAGTCTGATGAAAAAATGTTTTGTCTGTATGCGTCCAATGGAATTATCCCGTAAGGAATAACAACACGTAATATGCTAATCAAAAAGTTCCTTATATTTTTCCAAAAAGAAAAATTTCGTTCTTAATATATACTGTTTGATATGAATCGTGCAGTACTTTTCGACATGGTGAGTAGGTTTACTCTCTAAAAGGTTTTAGTTTGACTTTTAATTGTTTAAAAAAAATACTAGACAAAAGCGCTTAGTTCATCAGCATTTCTTGCCCTGGTACCCCGATGACCACTAAAAGTCCAATGACGTATTAATCCAATTCAAGACAAATCGTTTGTTGCTTAAATGTATGCATGCATAAAAAAATCGGCTAAATTAAGTAATTTGGAAGAATAATACTTTCCTAAACTATTTTAAGGTTCACCGGATACAAAAATCTGCGAAGATAAACTTCTATTTTGTATGTAAAATAAATAATGAAAACATAAACTGATGCAAGAACTTTTATGATAATGGCTTTTGTTTTTAGTGAACTACGTTGACGTTGATGGTGAGACATTGTCTGTATTCCCAAACAAAGCGTGTCCAGACACTGATGCTCTTATCATTAACGTGCAGCCGCAAGTGTGTCTGACACTCGTTATTACACCCCCAGTGTATTGATATGGTAACTTGTGTTGGTCTACTTGGCTACCTTGCGTCGAGTGAGAAATAATAATGTGAGAAGTTACTCCGGTAATTTCTCTGAATTGATTTGTTATTAAGTATTAATATACTTTACATTCCCTGTTCCATCGGTGTGATTCCTGCCCACTTCCATTTCTTAAGTGAGAAAACATATTTTCAGTGCATTAGGTGGACTCACTTAAGGACTCATAAACATGTGTTTAACTATTCATGTAATCACCTAATCAAATCAAATATCTTCATAAGGTAAAACTTGAAACTTTAAAAATATCAAAGAGTAAATATCTTGGGAAATATTTTATGAATTACGAGAATAAAATGGACATATTACTGTACAAAATGAGTAGTTTGTCACGATAACATCATTACATTTTGTAATGCAAATTTGTCTTTTAGTTACAGACGTTTACAAAATTTCGTTTTCAAATATATTTGCTATTTTCCTGATTTTTTTACAAGAGTAATAATATGTTTCAATAGTAATGTTTTCCCACAATTTATTTTCTTTTAAAATAATATGAGTTATTATTAATATTATCAACAAAGGTAAATTTATTTGAAGCTCAAGTATTTGTCACGAATCCTCTGGTTATATCACTAGATTAAAATGCTAGAAACCCCCAGAGTTAATATCAAGAAAATACTAAATTGTGGTATCGGAATGGAAAGGATATTTCCGGTTCAGATATTTACCGAAGATTTCCTTTTCCGGCAGAATTAAATTTATTTGGGTAAGACGCGTCCAAAAAAATCCTAACATAACATAACATAAAATAAATTTAATAGTTTATTTCCAATCGCATTGCAAATGTTATTAAAAATCGCTGATGTTAACATACAAATTATTTGTAAGCAGCCTCTGTAATATTAATTAATTACGAAAGACGTAGGTTTGCAATCATTCATGCAATTCACTAATCACATGTAGCAAATCATAAATGTTAACAATTGAACAAATGTTGGTTAATGTTTAATCATTTGTTGAATATTTATCTACGAACAAATTTTATCATTTTGTTTTACTAAGTTTTAAAAATTAAACAACTTCGTATTTCTACTCATAATGAAAAAATAATATTTAATATTAGGTACTTCGTAAATTGCACATAACAAATATCGTGTAGTTTAATTTTGTTTTTTTAGGCCTATTAATCGTGATTACATTTAATTAATATTCAATATATAAATCCAAAGAACAAAGCAACTCATAATGTTGCTAAATGGTATGCAAATGCTTTGCAAGAATGTCTACAACGACAACGCTCACTTTATTTATATTTATACAAATATGTCATAAACTTGTATTTACACAACAGTTTCTGTGAGGTTCCACAAGAGCTTTACCTAGATGGTCACTTAACTAGACTATAATTTCGAGCTGAACCATCTTTCAACACAAAATTGTATATATTCAATTTCAACTTTTCTTATTACAATAATATATCTATTTATTTCATTTAAGGTTATTTCTCAAGGAAATATCAAGAACGCAACTTTTATAATGACAATATGTTTTCCCTTTTATTGCTGGTCATATTTTCTTTCAACACAATTGAAATATTTATCTTACTTTAACTGTAATTTATAATTCTCGTCCCAAGCTTTCAGAAGATAACAATGTTTCTTTTGAAAGGAAAACGAATGGTGGAAGCCCGCGCGGTTTTATATTTTTCCTTGACTCATATCTCACCCTATTCAAAGCGACTCCAGGAACTTCCTCAAAATATTGTCTGCATCATGTATAGAGACTGTCATTAGTTTCAACTTCTTATTAGTTTAGCAAAGTTTTTAAATAAACATTACCAAATAAAACCCTGAAAAAGCGGTATTTTAAATTTGTAATACTAAATTAGATCTAATTGAGTGATGATAACTAATTTTTAAAAGACCCCAAGTAAAGCTTAGCAGTCTATATATTAATGTTAAGTTATTGACAATAATACCAAATGAATTCTAGTGTTTAAGTATTAATGCGAATTGTATATTGGACTTTTAAATATAACAAAAGTTAGCTTGGCTCGGAATAGGCTTTTGGAGTTTGTATGTAATTATATATAATATTTATTTAATTATATTTCATATTGTTGGTTTTAATAATAGATTTCTCTCTAGTATTCAGCTCAGGATAATCTTTCTTGACTCCATTGTTTAGGGCTAATCAGTAGAAAACGTGAAAATAATTATTTCTAATGTTTGTTCTCAAATTAAAAATGTGCTTTTGGTGATTGTGAAAAGGATATCGATTTAACTAATGGTTTTTGGAAAGATTTACGAAAATGTTTCCACTTTTAAGCCAAGTCCCAGTCTTATCACCAAGTAACTCTACCATGGAGGTCCTTATAAACTTAACTCTTCTGATAGAACTATAAGGATAAGATGAACAATAAGGCTAAGATAAACTATAAGGCTCAGTGGCCCCACAATCACATAGTTTGTAAAAAAATTGTCCCTACAATTAAGAGTTAAAAAATTACTATTGATTTATTCACAATACCATATAAGCTCTAAGCAAAGAATAAAAATGTCTTAAAATATCATAAACTATCGCCAACAATGAATTTCGATCAATGAATTTAATTGTTTTTTTAGATAAACCTATTTTAATCTTTCCCAAGATTTCATATTAAAAGTATATTTAGACCCGGACACTATTCCTCGATGAACTAAGGACCAGGTAAGAGCTGTTACTTGGCCCTGGATGAACTACTGAAACTACATACTAAACATTATTAATAAGATGTGATTTGAGTGAAAATTGGAAATTAATAGTTAATAAGAATTCGTTGAACAATTTTAGTTAGTGAGCTTCCAGCTTAGATTGAACTTTTGAACCTCTTTCTTATTGTATTTATTAAGAAATTGCCATAAATATTTCATAGATTGAAATTGTTACATGATAGAAATTTAGGGTTTCCCAGAGCTCCTTTTATAATTATTTCTTATTTTAGTTATTGTTGAAATTTCTAAAGGCAAATTCAAGATATGCTTTGTAATTTATAAGATAGGATGATATTTTTCTCTTCCTTATTGTATTTATTAAGAAATTGCCATAAATATTTCATAGATTAAAATTGTTACATGATAGAAATTTAGGGTTTCCCAGAGCTCCTTTTATAATTATTTCTTATTTTAGTTATTGTTGAAATTTCTAAAAGCAAATTCAAGATATGCTTTGTAATTTATAAGATAGGATAATATTTTTTGGAAGGTACAGTTATCAAAGTTTTCCATCGTAAAATATGTACGCATTCAATGTTTATAAGTTAAGTCTTAAAAATTTAAGTTTTCAATGTGTATATTTTTTCCAAGCCTCAGATATTTCTCAAGTGATAACTCTGTTGAAGTTCGAAGGTAAAACCAAATTCAAACAGAAGCAATCACAGTGAATGTGAAAGTCACATTGCTGCGAGGGCAAAAAAATGGAAAAATTGCGGCTTCCCTGAGAAGGGATGCTGCCCTGACAACAGACGCAGTGTTTCAATATCTGTCTACAGTGGTTGTGATGTACTGTAAGGGCATTCAAAGGAAACGAAGCATTTTATATCTTAAAAGATTTTTTGTTTTTAGTGTACATCCTGATGCAGTCAATTTTTTAACAGTCATGTAAAATCAAATAAAAATCTCCTTTATTCACAATTGTACAAGAATAGAGTCACAGTCATCATACTTATAAACTAAAATGTTTTACAGTTAAAAACTCTTCAATTGAGTAGGGTGAAAAATTTATAAGATATTCTTTAAGATTTTTGACAAATTTTGTATAAATAGGAGCCTCAGAGGCCTTCAAAACATTAGCCTATTAAAAAGTGTCTACCACTGCTTGCTCGAGTCACACATCTCCTACTCCATTTCTCTATGGGGTGCATCAGAGACAAATCTCAAGGACATTTTTGTTTGGCAAAAGCGGGTACTGCGCGCAATTTCTTAACTTCACCACAGAGCACACTGCAAAGAACCTGGGGATCTTAACAGTCCCATGCCTCTTCATTTTGAAATTTCTATTTACGTCAACAACTTTTTACCTGAACATAAACATACTTTCATAGCCATATAACTAGATTTAAGAACCACTTTTCAGAACAACACAGGCTAAAATTGTATGAAAAAAACAGATTATATAGGCGGGAATGTTTTCAGTGTTTACCAAATAGAATCCAAGAAATAAAAAAGGTAAACAAATTGAAGAGTAAATATTTTTTCGTCCAAAATTGCTTTTATAGTTTGGATGAATGTTTAAGCAAAACAAAGATAAAATCCATAAAAAACCCAACCAACCTACTCTAACCAAACCAACCAACCGCCCTTCAAAGAGAGGTTTGAAATATGACGCTCCCAAAACTCGACCAGAGTCAACGGGAAAGAAGAAAAAGTGCAAAGGAAGTAAAATAAATACCTTCATTAGGTATTTATTTAGGCAATAAACTAATACATTTTAAACCATTATACACAGGATTTATTTTATAAAAATCCAAGGTATGACTATTTTTAAAAACGTACAGAGCCCCGCTAGTATTATATCTAGTATTATTTAGAGTAGATCTGATTTCTGGGAGATAATGCTCTTTAGTAGATTCAATAGTTTCAAAAATATAAATTCCATACACAGTAAAATATTTAGTTCAGAGAATAGGAGCTTTACAGACCCATTCCACTTCAAATGCAACATAATTTGGATTGTTTGCTTTTTAAATCTAAGAATGTTATCTAAATTAGTTTTTGTAGTACCTCCATATATACTAAATCCATATGATATGTAGGAGCGAATATAACTAGGTGTACGCTCATTCCTCGCGTATAAGGATAATTGAAACCCATGATCAAACTTAAATCGAGTCTCATACAAAATTCAATATCTGATTTGAGTAATATCATCAGAATACATTCTGTTATCATTTAACTACTGCCATAATCCGGGTTTTATGTCTATATAACTATAGTTTTAGTCAATTCTTCTCAAAGAATCAATTATCGCGGTAGCTGAGAGGGTATCGCACTGGCTCTTAGAGCATGAGGTCCCAGGTTCGGATCCCGCCGCCGACTAAACATTTTATCCGTAGAAAAACATACATACATTTATCACTTGTTTTTATCAAAGTAAATATTGTATAAATACGTACATTTATTTATTTTTTAAATAAATTGAAGATTTCAGGCATGGTTTGTTGTTAGGATTGGCATGGGTGAGTTATCTTAGAACAAACAGAGTATTTTGGGCTAAGCAGTGACTTTAGCAGTATGGTTAATTTAACTTTTAAGAGAACAGCGAGTTTCCTGTATGAACTAATGTTAACAATTTCTATAGGCCAAGTCGAAATATCCTTAAGGATTAACAATAAGTCGTCATGTCCAGTTATTTATAATTAAATTCTATAAACATGGGATGGTCCAAGACCGTACATGGAACTTCTAAACTGGCAAGTAGCCTAAGTGTATAGGCCTACATTTTATAGCCATAGGTCCAAGTTTATGATGAAAACAGCTCACTGTAATCCAAACCTAGGATTTGTCAAATCATTTCAGATAACCTGTATAAAAGGCTTAGTTTGGTTAGAATAGTTTAAAGCTTTTATTTTGGTTCGCTACAACATTCCTGGTAATGTGTTTAAAGTATTTTACAACATTGTATTGCCAGTTTAATGTCGGCTTACTCTTACTGTAATCCAACCCTAGGCTACGTCAAATCGTTCAAGATAACCTTCCGAAAAAGGCTGTTTGGTTAGAATAATCTACAGCTTTTATTGTGGTTTCCTACTACATTACTGGTAATGTATTTTAGGTAATGTAGACAATTTTTATTGTTAATTTAGTGAAAATATAACCTAGCAAATAATTGTCCTACAAAATAAATTTTAAGGTTGTTCGCTTACTGTGACTAACTTCATCAACGCTTTCTAGACAATTGAGGCTTTGTATACTTTTTACGCATTACAACCACAATATTACCAATTGTCTAAGAAAATGTAATAAAAAAAAACTATTTTATAAGTTAAGTTAATATCTTAGGATATACAGTCATCAAAAAGTTATTTTTATTTTTTCGTTCTGCCACACGCGTTGTCTGTCGTCTGCTACTGTTACAAGTTACAATCGTCGCCTCCGACGACTGACAATATTTACACAGAGTAGGCGTACTAAGGGAATATTAACTGTATGGATATATTTTTTTAAACGTACACTTAATAATTTATAAAATAATAAATATGCTCACAACTTAAAAATATACTTAGATTTATCTCGCTAGTGTGTTTTTTGTTGGTAAAAAAACTTTTGTTATGCAGTATAACAAAGTATACTCTAGTAAACTAACTATTGTTACTCTGTTGTTGAAACATAGACGTCGGCTAAATTTTAACGATTCAAGTACCACTAAAATGGCTTCCAATGTTATTCTTATGGAGAAAAAAATAAATTTGGTTTTAAGATAATTTTATTAATACTGAACGAAATTATCTGAATAACGAACTTGACCGAGATTTTGACCTGTTAAGTTTTTCTGTAAAATTTTAAGTTTAACTGTGGAGGCGTTCAATTATCTTAACTTCGTTCAATTATCCAATTAAAATAAACAAGCATAGAGCTGGAAAATTACAAATGTATGACATTCTACATCATACACCTGATGACGTTTTTGAAAATACCTACAAATTTGACTTGATCTACAATATTTAAGTTATAATTTTGTGTTAAAAGCTAAATAACAGTTTTATTTTTATTAGTACCAAAAGTAATAAAATTAGGTTTATCTTAATTTAAAAGCAAGTTCTTTTGATTAAAAAACGATTTGCCAAGTCAAGACTTTCTGATGAAACTTTATTCACAGATTCCAGGTCTTTCCTGCAAGTAAAATGCTTGTGTCACCCGCATAACAAACATATCTTGCAAACTGAGTTAGAAATTATATCTTGGAATCCCTTTAAGTAACATAGAAAGAGACGTGGTCCCAAAATTACTTTGATAGAGTTCCTTTGCACAAGTTCGTATTTAGCTATAAATTGCATGTGTTATTGTCATTGGTTAGTTAGAAATTATATCTGTATCAAATAATTATGTATGGGTATTTCAAGATTTATTTTTATTAAATAAAATAACTATTATCAAAGTTATATTAATTACACCGATATATTTAAGGTTTAAAATAAAAAAATATTAAACAAAACTTTTACATGTTAGTAGTGGTGAAATGATGGTTTAACCCCACAATCGGCGCTTTTTTCCCATGTTATTCTTATGGGGATCAGTTTTTGCACCGACGCCCGATCCTACCCTACACAAATTTTCTTTTTGGCCCCTGCCTTATTTTCCCCCATTTTAAAATTTGCATTAATTTTAATACATCCTTTGCAGAAATCCACGAGTTCAAAAATAACTCCACACTAAATAAACAACACATGTAAACAACTTAGAAGTTATTGTGTAGTAGTGGAGAAACCACAAAGAGGCCCCACAATCGGCGCTTTTTCCCCATGTTATTCTTATGGGGATCAGTTTTTGGACCGACACCCGATCCCGCCTATAGAGCTCCCCCCTGCTGGCCTATATTAAATATACCCCTGCCTTAAATATATTGTCCCCATCCCCATCCCTCCTCTATATTTTTAAAAATTAATTTTCAAATTCAGGCTAAAAAACCATCTTTGGTGTTTACTGTCCGATTTGTCTGCAATTTGGATATGTTATTGTCCTAGGCAAGTGTTTTAATAAATTTCACTTACATTTCCCAAATTCACTATAACGGTCAAATTAAAAAATATTTTTGAAAATACTGTAGTGCCAATTGCCAACTTCTTTATTTACTGCCCGATTTGTCTGCAATTTGGATATGTTATTGTCCTAGGCAAGTGTTTTAATAAATTTCACTTACATTTCCCAAATTCACCATTACAGTCAAATTAAAAATATTTTGGAAAAATACTGCCAATTGCCAACTTCTTTATTTACTGTCCGATTTGTTTAAAATTTAGATATGTTATTGTTATAGGCAAGTGTTTTAATAAATTCCACCTACATATCCCAAATTCACTATTACGGTCAAATTAAAAAATATTTTTGAAAAATACTGCCAATTGACAACTTCTTTATTTACTGTCCGATTTCTTTAAAATTTGGATATGTGATTGTTCTAGGCAAGTGTTTTAATAAATTCCACTTACATTTCCCAAATTCACTATTACGGTCAAATTAAAAAATATTTTTGGAAAATACTGCCAATTGCCAACTTCTTTATTTACTGTCCGATTTGTTTAAAATTTAGATATGTTATTGTTGTAGGCAAGTGTTTTAATAAATTAGACTTACATTTCCCAAATTCACTATTACAGTCAAATTAAAAAATATTTTTGAAAAATACTGCCAATTGCCAACTTCTTTATTTACTGTCCGATTTGTTTAAAATTTGGATATGTTATTGTTGTAGGCTAGTGTATATGCACCATCCACATTTTACAAATTCACTATTACGGTCAAATTAAAAAATTTGGAAAAATACTGCCAATTGGCAACTTCTTTATTTATGGTCTGATTTGTTTAAAATTTATATATGTTATTATTCTAGGCTAGTGTATATGTACACACCATCCACATTTGACAAATTAACTATAATGGTCAAATTTAAAAAATATTTTGAAAAATATACTAACAATTTCAAACTTCTTTATTTACTGTCTGATTTATTTTCGGATATGTTATAGCTCTTATATAGGTAACAAGACCACACCACCACACGTTCCACCACCCCGTATAATACATTATTTTGTCTGTTTTGTTTGTTTATTTTGCTGTAATCCCAAAACTGACTTTGCTGTTTATTGTCCGATTTGCCTACACTTTGGATATAGTTGATGTGTTGTTTGTTTTGCCGCAACCTAAAAACTAACATTGGTATTTGTGTTTTTACAAAACTATATTTTGTAAATTACTACCAATAACTCCTTTTTTTACTTTTCGACTTGTTATATCCTCTTATATCTAAATTTACCGTATATTTTTTTTCTCTTTTAGTGCTGTTTTGTCGTAACCAAACTTTGGATATGACTGCAATATATTACTGGCCATTGCATAAGTAAATACCCCATTTCCAAAAAGGGGGTGTATCGATACCCCCCCCTTTGCAGTATATGTTCAAAGCACTGCAAGCTTATTATATTCGCCACAAGCTTATTATATACATCCAGCTGTTATATTTGCCCCATTTCCAATATTGTTGTGACCCTCTCAACTACCTCTCATTGTAATAATATAATAAGTAATCCACAAAATATTTATGGTCAGAACTGCCTAAATTTTGGATATGTTGCCAATGCGATAGCAAAAAAATAAATTTTTAAAACCCAAAACAACTAAACACAAAACACTAATCTTTCTTTGTGCTTGTTTGGAGTAGTCTTTATTTTATCCAACTTAATTTTAATTTTGTAGTTAAAATCAAACTTCCCACATTCTAGCTCCCCTTCCAGCCAGTGGTTAGAGACATAAAGGTTACGAATATTTTCAAACTGCACAATATATCTTTTTCTACCCCTATGTTGGACTTGTTTAATAGCGCCTATTAATAATTCCGCACCATCTTCCAAATCCTCCAGTCTACTACATTCTTTAAATTTAATATTGCCTTTAATATCTTGCATCTCTATGTCTTCTTGTCCATCATCCCACACATTGTCATGGAAACTTAGGTTTTCTATTTTTGGAAAGGAATTACCATAAAATGTTGTGGTTCCGTTAGTGTTAAAGCTTGCAAGTGGCTCGTTGGTAGGTAGGTAAATAATGTCCAAATCACCTCTATATGGCAACACGCTATAACCTTCCCTATTCTTATTTATCTCTATAAACACAGTTTTACAGACACCTTTAACATAGTATACACCCCTCTGTCCATCCTTTTCTGCCAACACCCCCACAAACTTGTTGTTTACTACAAACGCATACACTATATAATGTCCATAATGCTCTAGATCCTCCCAACGTCGCAGGAAGTAATCTTTTAATTTATCCTCTCTTTCCCTTATTTCTTGTTCTTTAGCCAACCGTGCTTTGTATTCCTCTGCAACAGTATTTTCCACCAATTTACGCTTATTACTGTCGATGTCTTCTAATTCCAATTTCCTCTTTTTGGAACACCTCTCTAAGAAAGGCTTGGAAAGTGGCTCTATTTCTTTAATAGTGTATGGGTACAGGTTATTGGTCCGGCTTCTTAAAACGTAGGGAGTAAGGTTAGGACTTTCCACTAAGCCAAATTCTTCTAAATTGATGTTTTTAGGTATAGTGGAGAAAGGTGTATTTGATTTTGTAAAACATGTGCCCCCAGATTTGATGTAACACTTATGCTTTACACTTATGGCATCAGGAAATTCCTCTATTACCTCCACGTAGTTAGTTGGTAAACAGTTAAAGCTAAATGCAGATAGAGCATACTTTATTAACTTTTCCCTTTGTGTGCTATCTTTTGGCAGTTTTAGTTGTACTCCAGTTATCTTTTTCGTATTGCAATTACCCCAATACGCGTATTGTAATAAATCGTTAAACACTAAACAACAACTGTTTTGTAATTGATTGGCAACTTTCACCCACATCTTATGCAGAGGGACAGCATAGAATGGAGCATTTTGGAAGTACCGTTTGTTGTCTTCTATTAGACTTAAACAATCTCTTAAAGGTTCAAACCCTTTACCAAAACCTCTACAATAGTTATAGATTGTTGCCTCTAACCTTGTTATTCCATTCTCTCTAGCTAGTTTAGACGAGAACGTTTCTTTTAGTCTCGCATCTGGACAGTTTATAAAGTTTATTATATGGTTTCCTATACTTTTAACTACTCCAGGGCTTGTAATCTGGCATATAAATTTATTATATATTTTTACCCTGCTATTTACATTAAACCATGTTAAACAGTCTTTACTAACATTATCTACAATAACATTATATCCATTCTCCCCTTGGTAGCAAAAGTCAAAGTTTTCTGTAAGATATTGGCACATTTCCTCTTTATTAAATATTCCAGCCAAATCTAGTGTTATATCGAAATCCATAAGATAGTACATTTCTTTTTCCAGATCTTGCAGCATCTTTGGAAGGTCTTCCAACAAATCCTTAATTTTAACATTTGCAAGCTCTATTTTATAGGGAATTGCTATAGGATCATCGTACTTTTGTTTAATTTGGTCAATATCTTTCTTTATTATTTGTAAGACACCCTTGCTTTGGACCCCAGAGGACCTCTCCAAGGAGAATGGTAGTTTGGCTACAACACCATGTCGAGCTAAAGAGAACTTTTTAAATATTCCTCGTAAGTAGCTATTAAACAAGCCACATATTTCCTTCTTAACTTTAAATTTATTCCGAACATCCCCATCACAATCCGTAACATTGGTTATCTTAACTAACATTATGTTATCACAAAACGCATCTGTTATAGATGTTAAGTTATTTAATTTTGGTTCGCCCTCGCAATAGTTTATATTACCTATGTCTGTAAGAAGGTTATTATTACGGAGATTTTCTAATAAAAACCATATACCGAATCTTTCATTAGTAGGTTTAATACAATTTCCCAATAAATGGCTAACAGAGTACATTTCTTTTATACAGAAAAAAGTAGCGGAAACATGTAAACAGGAGAGATTACACCATAAGCATATAGGTGTTGTGGAGTAAATATATTGTATATAAACACAGGCGAGCGGTAAGTGTAACATGTAAGTGGACACCCATGTGCAAATATGGAATACCCACTATTAATATAATTCCAAATTCGACTAAATAAGTTTATAGTCTCAAAATAATTAACATATTAACTAACCCACCCCGCATTAGTACCCAAATTGTCGAAATTCTATAACTGTCTATTCTTAGTCCTTGTATTAGGTTTTGTACTATTAAACCCTACATTCCGTAGAGTAATTTATGCGTGTTATTTAATACAGATACGCACATTCTACAAGACCTGTACATCTGTTGTATAAGCAGCAGAATAGACGTCTCATTGTGTTGTTGTAAAGTAAAACATAAATGTAAATTGTGCTGGATACAACTGGCCAGATATTAGACAGGAAATGTGTTGGAAGTGTATTGTCAAGTAAGACAAACACCACATAGTGCAGCATGTACGCAATCCATTACTAGACAAATGTATAAGGTATTGGTACAACATCCGATATATTAGCCAAATCCACAATCAAACAGTAAAAAATAAATATTATAGTAACAGAAATAGTAAGAGTATAAGGACATAGTAATATTTAAAGTTTATAAGACAACACAAATGTAGAGACACAATAAATAACACACTCCAACACATTACGACACAGGCACAGATACTGGTTTACAGCCATTTAACACAACTTTACAGGTTCTGTCAACCGACACAAAAATAGTTTGTAAATTGTGTAAGAAATATATGTAATATAAACAAATTTAACACAATCATAACATTTTCAAAATGTTATGATTGTGTTAAATTTGTTTATATTACATATATTTCTTACACAATTTACAAACTATTTTTGTGTCGGTTGACAGAACCTGTAAAGTTGTGTTAAATGGCTGTAAACCAGTATCTGTGCCTGTGTCGTAATGTGTTGGAGTGTGTTATTTATTGTGTCTCTACATTTGTGTTGTCTTATAAACTTTAAATATTACTATGTCCTTATACTCTTACTATTTCTGTTACTATAATATTTATTTTTTACTGTTTGATTGTGGATTTGGCTAATATATCGGATGTTGTACCAATACCTTATACATTTGTCTAGTAATGGATTGCGTACATGCTGCACTATGTGGTGTTTGTCTTACTTGACAATACACTTCCAACACATTTCCTGTCTAATATCTGGCCAGTTGTATCCAGCACAATTTACATTTATGTTTTACTTTACAACAACACAATGAGACGTCTATTCTGCTGCTTATACAACAGATGTACAGGTCTTGTAGAATGTGTGTATCTGTATTAAATAACACGCATAAATTACTCTACGGAATGTAGGGTTTAATAGTACAAAACCTAATACAAGGACTAAGAATAGACAGTTATAGAATTTCGACAATTTGGGTACTAATGCGGGGTGGGTTAGTTAATATGTTAATTATTTTGAGACTATAAACTTATTTAGTCGAATTTGGAATTATATTAATAGTGGGTATTCCATATTTGCACATGGGTGTCCACTTACATGTTACACTTACCGCTCGCCTGTGTTTATATACAATATATTTACTCCACAACACCTATATGCTTATGGTGTAATCTCTCCTGTTTACATGTTTCCGCTACTTTTTTCTGTATAAAAGAAATGTACTCTGTTAGCCATTTATTGGGAAATTGTATTAAACCTACTAATGAAAGATTCGGTATATGGTTTTTATTAGAAAATCTCCGTAATAATAACCTTCTTACAGACATAGGTAATATAAACTATTGCGAGGGCGAACCAAAATTAAATAACTTAACATCTATAACAGATGCGTTTTGTGATAACATAATGTTAGTTAAGATAACCAATGTTACGGATTGTGATGGGGATGTTCGGAATAAATTTAAAGTTAAGAAGGAAATATGTGGCTTGTTTAATAGCTACTTACGAGGAATATTTAAAAAGTTCTCTTTAGCTCGACATGGTGTTGTAGCCAAACTACCATTCTCCTTGGAGAGGTCCTCTGGGGTCCAAAGCAAGGGTGTCTTACAAATAATAAAGAAAGATATTGACCAAATTAAACAAAAGTACGATGATCCTATAGCAATTCCCTATAAAATAGAGCTTGCAAATGTTAAAATTAAGGATTTGTTGGAAGACCTTCCAAAGATGCTGCAAGATCTGGAAAAAGAAATGTACTATCTTATGGATTTCGATATAACACTAGATTTGGCTGGAATATTTAATAAAGAGGAAATGTGCCAATATCTTACAGAAAACTTTGACTTTTGCTACCAAGGGGAGAATGGATATAATGTTATTGTAGATAATGTTAGTAAAGACTGTTTAACATGGTTTAATGTAAATAGCAGGGTAAAAATATATAATAAATTTATATGCCAGATTACAAGCCCTGGAGTAGTTAAAAGTATAGGAAACCATATAATAAACTTTATAAACTGTCCAGATGCGAGACTAAAAGAAACGTTCTCGTCTAAACTAGCTAGAGAGAATGGAATAACAAGGTTAGAGGCAACAATCTATAACTATTGTAGAGGTTTTGGTAAAGGGTTTGAACCTTTAAGAGATTGTTTAAGTCTAATAGAAGACAACAAACGGTACTTCCAAAATGCTCCATTCTATGCTGTCCCTCTGCATAAGATGTGGGTGAAAGTTGCCAATCAATTACAAAACAGTTGTTGTTTAGTGTTTAACGATTTATTACAATACGCGTATTGGGGTAATTGCAATACGAAAAAGATAACTGGAGTACAACTAAAACTGCCAAAAGATAGCACACAAAGGGAAAAGTTAATAAAGTATGCTCTATCTGCATTTAGCTTTAACTGTTTACCAACTAACTACGTGGAGGTAATAGAGGAATTTCCTGATGCCATAAGTGTAAAGCATAAGTGTTACATCAAATCTGGGGGCACATGTTTTACAAAATCAAATACACCTTTCTCCACTATACCTAAAAACATCAATTTAGAAGAATTTGGCTTAGTGGAAAGTCCTAACCTTACTCCCTACGTTTTAAGAAGCCGGACCAATAACCTGTACCCATACACTATTAAAGAAATAGAGCCACTTTCCAAGCCTTTCTTAGAGAGGTGTTCCAAAAAGAGGAAATTGGAATTAGAAGACATCGACAGTAATAAGCGTAAATTGGTGGAAAATACTGTTGCAGAGGAATACAAAGCACGGTTGGCTAAAGAACAAGAAATAAGGGAAAGAGAGGATAAATTAAAAGATTACTTCCTGCGACGTTGGGAGGATCTAGAGCATTATGGACATTATATAGTGTATGCGTTTGTAGTAAACAACAAGTTTGTGGGGGTGTTGGCAGAAAAGGATGGACAGAGGGGTGTATACTATGTTAAAGGTGTCTGTAAAACTGTGTTTATAGAGATAAATAAGAATAGGGAAGGTTATAGCGTGTTGCCATATAGAGGTGATTTGGACATTATTTACCTACCTACCAACGAGCCACTTGCAAGCTTTAACACTAACGGAACCACAACATTTTATGGTAATTCCTTTCCAAAAATAGAAAACCTAAGTTTCCATGACAATGTGTGGGATGATGGACAAGAAGACATAGAGATGCAAGATATTAAAGGCAATATTAAATTTAAAGAATGTAGTAGACTGGAGGATTTGGAAGATGGTGCGGAATTATTAATAGGCGCTATTAAACAAGTCCAACATAGGGGTAGAAAAAGATATATTGTGCAGTTTGAAAATATTCGTAACCTTTATGTCTCTAACCACTGGCTGGAAGGGGAGCTAGAATGTGGGAAGTTTGATTTTAACTACAAAATTAAAATTAAGTTGGATAAAATAAAGACTACTCCAAACAAGCACAAAGAAAGATTAGTGTTTTGTGTTTAGTTGTTTTGGGTTTTAAAAATTTATTTTTTTGCTATCGCATTGGCAACATATCCAAAATTTAGGCAGTTCTGACCATAAATATTTTGTGGATTACTTATTATATTATTACAATGAGAGGTAGTTGAGAGGGTCACAACAATATTGGAAATGGGGCAAATATAACAGCTGGATGTATATAATAAGCTTGTGGCGAATATAATAAGCTTGCAGTGCTTTGAACATATACTGCAAAGGGGGGGGTATCGATACACCCCCCTTTTGGAAATGGGGTATTTACTTATGCAATGGCCAGTAATATATTGCAGTCATATCCAAAGTTTGGTTACGACAAAACAGCACTAAAAGAGAAAAAAAATATACGGTAAATTTAGATATAAGAGGATATAACAAGTCGAAAAGTAAAAAAAGGAGTTATTGGTAGTAATTTACAAAATATAGTTTTGTAAAAACACAAATACCAATGTTAGTTTTTAGGTTGCGGCAAAACAAACAACACATCAACTATATCCAAAGTGTAGGCAAATCGGACAATAAACAGCAAAGTCAGTTTTGGGATTACAGCAAAATAAACAAACAAAACAGACAAAATAATGTATTATACGGGGTGGTGGAACGTGTGGTGGTGTGGTCTTGTTACCTATATAAGAGCTATAACATATCCGAAAATAAATCAGACAGTAAATAAAGAAGTTTGAAATTGTTAGTATATTTTTCAAAATATTTTTTAAATTTGACCATTATAGTTAATTTGTCAAATGTGGATGGTGTGTACATATACACTAGCCTAGAATAATAACATATATAAATTTTAAACAAATCAGACCATAAATAAAGAAGTTGCCAATTGGCAGTATTTTTCCAAATTTTTTAATTTGACCGTAATAGTGAATTTGTAAAATGTGGATGGTGCATATACACTAGCCTACAACAATAACATATCCAAATTTTAAACAAATCGGACAGTAAATAAAGAAGTTGGCAATTGGCAGTATTTTTCAAAAATATTTTTTAATTTGACTGTAATAGTGAATTTGGGAAATGTAAGTCTAATTTATTAAAACACTTGCCTACAACAATAACATATCTAAATTTTAAACAAATCGGACAGTAAATAAAGAAGTTGGCAATTGGCAGTATTTTCCAAAAATATTTTTTAATTTGACCGTAATAGTGAATTTGGGAAATGTAAGTGGAATTTATTAAAACACTTGCCTAGAACAATCACATATCCAAATTTTAAAGAAATCGGACAGTAAATAAAGAAGTTGTCAATTGGCAGTATTTTTCAAAAATATTTTTTAATTTGACCGTAATAGTGAATTTGGGATATGTAGGTGGAATTTATTAAAACACTTGCCTATAACAATAACATATCTAAATTTTAAACAAATCGGACAGTAAATAAAGAAGTTGGCAATTGGCAGTATTTTTCCAAAATATTTTTAATTTGACTGTAATGGTGAATTTGGGAAATGTAAGTGAAATTTATTAAAACACTTGCCTAGGACAATAACATATCCAAATTGCAGACAAATCGGGCAGTAAATAAAGAAGTTGGCAATTGGCACTACAGTATTTTCAAAAATATTTTTTAATTTGACCGTTATAGTGAATTTGGGAAATGTAAGTGAAATTTATTAAAACACTTGCCTAGGACAATAACATATCCAAATTGCAGACAAATCGGACAGTAAACACCAAAGATGGTTTTTTAGCCTGAATTTGAAAATTAATTTTTAAAAATATAGAGGAGGGATGGGGATGGGGACAATATATTTAAGGCAGGGGTATATTTAATATAGGCCAGCAGGCGGGAGCTCTATAGGCGGGATCGGGTGTCGGTCCAAAAACTGATCCCCATAAGAATAACATGGGGAAAAAGCGCCGATTGTGGGGCCTCTTTGTGGTTTCTCCACTACTACACAATAACTTCTAAGTTGTTTACATGTGTTGTTTATTTAGTGTGGAGTTATTTTTGAACTCGTGGATTTCTGCAAAGGATGTATTAAAATTAATGCAAATTTTAAAATGGGGGAAAATAAGGCAGGGGCCAAAAAGAAAATTTGTGTAGGGTAGGATCGGGCGTCGGTGCAAAAACTGATCACCATAAGAATAACATGGGAAAAAAGCGCCGATTGTGGGGTTAAACCATCATTTCACCACTACTCATGTTGAACAAATTTTAAAATGGAAACCCAACATCATGGAAGAAATCAGTGACTCCAACTAAAGCTGTTGCCTTAAAGGATAATTTTTATAAACGTTTACAGTGCTTTGTCGAGGCCGATTACCATTCCCGGTTGGCAGTCCAACTCTCTTATGAACAGATCGTGCTGAACGTTTATGAGGTGATCCCGAAAATCGCGAGGAAACCTTTTAATAACCTTGAAACTTAGAGCTTTCAGACTATTCTTCAAACCACCTCGTTCAGAAAACGTAAAACTCTGCAAGGTTGAGGTTAAAATTGTACAGCTAAAGTGTTTCCAAATTAATTCTGTCGTTATTTTATTGGACTCGTTTTATTACAATGGTCAAACTGCAATGTTTATTTTTATTTATTTGTACATCGGCTGCAATACATTTAACAGGACCATTATTACCCGATCAAGAGATGAGTTTTTTATTAACTTTATTATACAGCTTTATTGTAGAATCCACTGCCTCTCCATACTATCACAGTCAGTCCAGAGTGCCACTCAATGTTTCTACAGACGGAATCTCAACTCAAGGAGCGTTTCCCTGATCCTCTCTGTCAAGTGTCCTCGAGTTTCCTTGTCACTCACTCCGACTTCTACTCGATTTATGATCCCTCACTTATTGTTCTCACTTTTAATGCGGAGAGTAATATTGTCACCAGAACAAAATATATTTATAAACTAGCTGATACCGTGCTTTGCACAACTGATTAAAATTAATGCTGCAACTATATCTGTTTAATTAATTATTTGATCCATTAAACCTATGGCAGATTAAACCATCTCTGGGGCAGATCCCTAAGGGATTGATAGGATGGGAATAGGCCCAGATAAATTATCTACCTATAAGCATATTTTAAGCTCGGTAGGTTCAATAGTTTTTACGTTAAAACGGAACATACAAGTTAACGGACAGACACAGTTTTTCTTTTATAAATGAAAAGGAAGGATATAATTTACAACATATCATAAAGTTTTTAACTCAAGGTAGCTCCTTGAGGTGGGAATAACCTACTTTAAAAGTTATAAAGTAATCAGACATGTATAGTTGCCTAATAATTTTACAACAGTATTAATTTATTTTAACCTGCTGTAGTTTGTTTATTGTTAACTAATAACGTTTTTTTAATTAATTTGTGTGACCATTAAAATATGGGTATCTTATGTTATTACTCATTTTCTTGTGATTTTTTGGGCGAAGCAAAGCCTATAGAGTAAGTAAAAATACCGTCAGTCGTCTTTGTTTCGTACGTTTTTAATACAATAAGTTTTATGCTATTGTTTTAAGGAAAAACATATTTCATAATAATGGTTATAGTTTTGTAACAAAAATTATATTTTAGTATTTTTACCGAGTGTGTAATCATGGTAATGGATGTTGTTCAAATTGGAAAGTTGGTATTTCGAATATTTGTTTACTCTAATTAGTTGCAAAGAAAATTAAAGTAGTGAATTATCCAAGTTGTGATTAGATACCATGTTTACACGTAGAAAGCCGATTTCAATCAAACTTCCTTCGTAAAACCTCAACAAGAGTAACTGTCATAAACTTCAACAACTATGAAATCTCGAAACCTAGATATAGTTAGAGTTGCTTAGGAATTAACTCAAATTAACATAGCATGGATGAATTATCTAAGCATCACTTTGCACATATAAATTAATCATTTATCTTACAATGTTTTAGTTTTTTAGCGAATTTCTGCTATAGGGAAGAAGCTATTACCGTAGTCGGCATGGTAAGACCTAGGCCCGGGACCATGATAACTTTTCGTTTTAAGGACCCCAGATACCAAAAACACAATTGGTTCAAAACTAATATATAGATATATATATGAAACAAAAATATATGTATGTGTGTGTGTGTGTCCGTGAGTGCGATGACTCTCGTAAAAATTATCCTATTTTGATGAATTTTGGTAAAAAATGTAAAGCAACATTTATTACTTTAATTTCGAAAACCAGCCAGATCGCTCTATCCAAAGGGGTATTTTGGGGGGGTTTTCTACCCCAAATGTTTTTTTTTGAGTTCTTTAAATATAATATTTTAGTATATCAAATTTTAGTTTTCACCATTAAATTCAGCTTAAAAAACAAACAATTTGATATTTTGATTATTGCTCTACATCAATTGGTTACCGAGATATTGGAAGTACTAAACGCAGTACGTTGTCCAAAGTTATCCTTATAGAGAATAAGAAAAATTGTATATCTTGCTTATTTATCAACTTATCCTGACAAAACTTGGTATATTGCTCCATACATTGTGGTCTATTGATATTTGCACTAAAAAACATTTTCGGCCGATAGTTTCCGTAGCAGCAAACCTGCTTACTCAGCCCCCATGTTATTCTTTTGGAGAATAAGTTAAATGTTATCTCCCATAATTATGAACATCTATTAATAAAATTTGGTATGTGGCTTCACCTAGTTGATTTATAGATAATTTTCATAAAACCTACGTTGTATGTACCATGTTTCAGCAAACCTGTATCCTCATACGCTATGTTATTCTTATAGAAAATAATCAATATGTCATAAATCATTTGTTTATGAATGTATATTGATGAAATTTGGTATGTGGCTTTAAGTTGTATAAAGATACATATACATACATTTTAAATTTGCTGAGTACGCAGGTTTTCCGCTACGGGGGTATTTTACAATATTGGTAATTAATTACATCCACACATAGTTCACAAAATAGTTTTTCAAGATAGTATATACAAATATAGATATACAAATATTCTGTAACCGTAATTCAGCAATATAAATTGGGAGTCTAAAGTACACCACAAGTGATTGGAGTACCACCACTCATTTACTAATTTTACCGGATTTTGATACCAATGCCCCAATAGTACGTATTTTACTGTATTTCTGTGATAATAAAATCACTAAATATCCAAATTAATGTGTAGTTCATAATTATAATTCGTAATTAGTTTTTAAAGTGCTTTACCAAAATAGTCCACACTCCTACAACCAAAACGTATCAAAAAACCTGAACAAGCAACAGTTTACCGACAGAACAATAAAAAATAATCAATCTATGATATTTCACTTGATTTATTGTTGTAATACGATAAAGACCACAACACTGCAGTAAAGTACAAAACCTTATATCACTGTGATTTATGACGTTTTGTTATAAAACTTATAGAGCAACGAGCTGCGAGCGATTGTAATTCTACACAGTATTGTGAACTGAATAAATTAGGTCTAAATTATTGGAGATGAGATCTGAGTGTCCGTTTCATGTAGAAATAAAAAGGGTCAGTGCAACGTAGCTGTGCTACAATGAAGCGAGTAATACCCAAGTGTTTCCAAACTCGATACTCTGTTTTTAGTGAACATACAACCAATATTACATTCTTCAGTGTTTGTTACAGTGCTTACATTGTTTCCTCTTCACTCCGTTGACCCATGTGAAGGCGCGGGATATGCCAGGGATCAATTAATCTGCATATACTATGCAAGAGGCATTAACTAAGCAACGTCAAAGAGATTATAATTCTACGATTAATAATGTTGGTAAATTTAATTAACCTACACTGACTTTTCAATAAGATAATTTTCTAGTTAACTGTCGAATTGACTAATTGTATTACAAATAACTACTTTTATTCGACTGATTTTATGCCATAACTAGGAAGCTTTTCAAATATATTTAAAATATGAAACTCAGAAAATGTATTCCTAAATCTGGTATTGTGAGTGTGAGATCGGAGGAGTGGTTGTCCATACACATCAGCATACAAAATGGTTTCAAAAATGAACTGACTGGGGAGTGTCAAGATTCTTAAGTCCCAAAAATCCAACAATTTATCTACAGTCAGAACCAGCAAGGATGCCACAATGAGTCTAACGTTTAGGAAATGTTGCTATGTAATGTTCTGTAAATTTGTGGGCACAATCTTTCTATTCTAATTAAGTCAAACATTAAAAACCCAGTACCTATTAAAATTATAGGTTTAAATGTGTAAAAAGGAAAATATGTTGATATGACAGACATATAAATAAGTAAGATAGCAAGAAATTATTAGTTAAAGCGAGGTATTCAAATACAAGTTTCAATTTCCCCGGTGTTTATGTGTTGGCCACTTGACCAATAGCGGGAGTGGACCCATAACTCTACACTTGTGCCCTTAGTAATGGCCACTTGCTGTTGAAAACAGTCTGTGTTCATTTATAGTTTAGTACCATTTTTTTAATGTATTCAAATGTTCAAATATTTGTATTTATAATAACGAGTTGTAGTAGGAATAAATATATGTAAAATCATGTGACCATTATAGTTAAAAGTAAAAACTATGTTGTTTGTACGACTAAAATTGCTATGAATTATTTGTGTGAAGGAGAAGAGTTTAAACGCTTACTTTAACGTTGTAAAACATATGTTTAAGACTAATAGATAGTAGGAGCAGTAAAATATATTGTTTTTGCTTTATACCGAAGTATAAAAATTAGTTTGTAGTTAACTATTTTTTGTGAGTAAATCTAAATTTTTTTATTTTTTAACGACTTGTTAATGGAAAATAAAAGCAAAAACGAAAGATCGGATTTCGTTAGGTTTCTACGAATGTTTAGTCAGTATCCTACCATTTACTATTTTTTTCCTACGCAGTCGTATAATGGGGTTAACTCTTATTGCGAATTTTGTAAAATTATCTCCATTGAGTTTTTGCTATTCGCAAAGACATAAATACAAACTATTATAAAACCAGACATAATTTACTTAGTAGAAAAATACTAATAAACAAATCAAATATTTATTTTTAATTAATATTATAATTGTAAAACTGAGTGTGTATTTATAAATTATAAATACGTTACGGCAGTTCTCGCAGGTAGTTTGCTCCAAATTGCATTGTAAACCATCTCTTCTGCATGGTCCTGCCACTTCAGCCTCGGTCTGGGTTTAATGGCACGGCCGCCACCACTTCAAAACTGAACAGACCAGCTTTTACAACATACACTTAAATTGCAATTATTTGGAGTATAAATCATAGAGGTTCGTGGAATTCTTTAAACCAACCTTTTCTCTGTTAAACGTTTGTCAGATCATTGTTAGAGAGTGCATGAGCTGTTTTGGCAGTGATTGAGTGTTTTTAATGCATTTTTCTAGGGAAATTTTGTCAAAAATGGATAAATAATATTAAACAAATCTGTTTGTTTTATTTATTACTAGCTGATCTACCCGTTCTACGCACGGGTTAGAAAGGTTGAGATCTTGAAACTGCTGTTGTTGCTTCTGCTCTTTAAGCTGTCAAATGGAATCCACAGCGGTTCGCATTACAGTTTCTGAATGTTTACTTTCTTCTGAAATGTAAATACTGAAACTTATGACGTTCACGGGGCATAGACCGAGGGGATTTCAAGGAAGTGAATAGGCCTATGTGTTGCACGGGTTCACGCAACAATCTATAATCTACCTTTGTGTAGCCTACAGTTTCAGCACAGTCGGTTCAGTAGTTTTTGCGTTTACCCGGAATATCAGACACACAGGCAGACAGACAGAAACCACCTCATGTTTATAATATTACTGTGGATGAGGTTTTACTTAATATGATTTAATTTTAATTATTCAATATTTACAATATTTAACAGATATGTTTAAAGTAAATTATTTATAATGCAGGAGAGTTAAGGTTCTCATACGACAATATTTTGCCTTACAGACAATTGAGTATTGTAACACAATCAATTCGTATACAAATTACTACCTTGACGATCTTAGTCAAAGCATTACCTAAATTCACTATTACGTTTCTTGGAACATTCCATTACAACAGAATTTATGTTTTATTATGTTATTATACGTTAAAACAAAATATAAAATATTGCTCATATAATGATATGCTGTACAGTATAACGCTTCAGCTTCGCTCAACGTGAAAACTAAGTCAACTACTCGGCTAGAAAAAGAAAATGAGCACTCCGCGTAATATTATGCTTACTTAAGCTTTTCAAGCAAAATATCCCACTTATATCTGGGTACTGTGTAAAAATTAGGACGCCCCATATGTGCGGTATTTTTTTATTAACACTGACTTGCAAAGAATGAATGCAATTTTTAGAATTTAGTTTTACAGTGTAAACCAAAAATAAGGTTGATTTTATTTTATTTTGACGATTATTTTGGAAATTTTGCTTACATCTGACAGCTAAACGTTACATATAAACTGTTTGTTATTTACTGGTTTACTTGTGTGCCCACACCATATATAGTTTGCTGCCGACAAAGGCTTAGTATTTAAGATATTGATAGAAATATTCCTTTTGATAACTTACATTCCGAGGGTGGTAGGATTGAATAGAAATTTCCCCCCTCGAAAACCCACTGTCAGTAGTTATTAATTCTTTAACTAACTTTAACTAACTCTATTTGGATGTAACTTTGCAGAAAAATATGCCAAAATACTTTATATTTCCAGGTTAAGAAATAGACTACATTAGTAAAACAAAACGCAGAGGCAAACGTAAAATGAGAAAATTTAAAAGCGTTCTTTGGACAGGTTTGTTTATTACTAATTTGTTTGTTTCTATTTTTTTCCGTTGTGATTCGATGTTATTTTCTGAAATGTATAATATTCTAAAATATATTTTAAGCGTATATTCGGATAGTTTCCCTTCATTGCACCTTACAAACTCTGTAAGAGAATCCTTCACTCTGTAATATGGTGACTGTAATATGATCATAGTGTATGCATTATATTTATTACATATTATTGCTATTTTCTATTACTATTACTATTTGCTACACAATAACAAATAGTTTTAAAAATGTTAACTATCGGATTGATTTTTATTGTTAATTTGCCATAGTCAAGTTATTGCAAATGCATATAAATGCATATTATGATATGATTCAGAGACTAGTGAATAAATATGCATTTTTTAATACACATTTACATTGCATCGTATATCTGTTGTCAATACCAGAGCACTCTACTGATAAGGCTAGTTACTGATGTTTATGTTGATATAATAATCTGCCCGTGATGCTCTTAATTTCATAAACAACGTCAGATTTAGTTTATTCAGACCAATAAATTGCCAACGGATAAAAGGTAACCTCTATTCATTTTAACTCGCTTATCTAAAGCTAATAATATTTTTTTCAGGTTTCACGTATCTTTCGTTTGATAAGTTCTGAATGTCATAAATGGAGTAAATAATAAATTTTAGGTTTTGTGGTATGTTTCACAATTTACAAGTGCACGGGACATCGTATACCTATAAAAGCCCTCCCTCACTCATCCCTAATTCTCGAACTTCCCGGCATGCTAAAGTAGTGAAATTTCTAAAATAGGAAAGATAAAGTATTTGTCGAAGCCACAACGGGACTGCTAGTATTTTATAAATTAAATAGGTTAATAATCTATACAGATTGTAGGTTCTTAGATATTAAGCTCTGCATAAAGCTGGACAGTAGCACTCAGTCTGTATCAGTTTTATAATGAATACAAACTAGATCGGATCTTATATTTTATAACTTTATAAATGTTGAATATTGCCTGAGAATTCAAACAAAGGCACGTCCGGGGACGAATCCTGTTATCAGAGTTATGCAGGTTAACGTGATCCCGATGTGGAAAAGAACCGAGGAAATTCAAATTTAGTGATCAAAAATGGGATCTTCACCAGCAAATAGCTCCTTATGTACAAAAATTTAGTTGTATTATTTTTTTACCAATCCTTGAACAGGATATCGTTATGTTTATCTTAAAACTGTATAATGTTAAAATTTAAAAAAAAATTTAATAAACTTTCGAAATAAATTTAACAATGAAAACTTTACCAAACCGCCACCATTTTGAAATAATCTAAATCGTTGCACTTCAAATACATTTTAAGGAATTGGTCATATGTTTTAATTCCTAATTCCCTAAGGCACTTTTTGGTTCAGCCACGTTCTTGATTCACGATTGAAGTGTCAGATTAAAGGAGTTTTTCTCAAGATGTTTTGAAAGAAGTCGATTTCCTCATCAATACTCAAGGCTCTACCCACCAGCCCTTAAAGTTCTCATGTTGTACTTATAGAAGACAAATATTGTATTTGGTTCACACGAGTTTCATATTAATTAGTTAAATTCAAATAAACAACTGTTACAACAAATATGTCTAACTGCAGACCATCGCTGTTGTTTAAACTGTAAGTGTTAACTTCATTGCATATTATGTCTGTGATATCCCTACAGAATAGAACGGGATATCGACTAGTTAATTATATTAATTTATAATATTTTATCCATACCAAATCTGAGACTGTAAGGGTTTTGAACGGTATCTTACAGACGCATAGACAGAAAACTGAGATGGGACACATTTTATTCTGGATCATTTGCTTTTTTTACCAGACGAATAACCTTGTAATATTTTAGACTGTCGAAGCTAGATTGAACAAATGTATTAATGATTTCGAAAAAATCTTCGGATTTAAGTTCTTCATGGAAATATTCTTCTTGATAAACTAGATTCCGTAGGTTGAGGGGTTGGGTAGAGTTTCCCCCTTTTAAAATACAACTGTCAGTAGCTAAAATTATTTAGACTCAAATTTGGTTTTGACGCAACATTGCAAGAAAAGACTTTACCTGGCTAAGGAGTAGTCTAACACCATAAACCCCCCAAACACCCAACGTGTTGTTGTGTGTTAGTGTGTGTTTAACACTGTCCAACACTAATAATAGGAGAGGAAAATATTAGCCCTACTTAAGTATAAAGTCAAATAAAATAAGCAAATAGTGATCCTCGTTCAGAATTCCCTCCATTCCAACATATTGTGCGAGGGTAAATATAACATGAACATTATATGTAAATTATATTGCTGTGAATATTACCTTCGAAATGTTTGTTGTTATTTGTTTAAATACTATTGCAAGTGTACATAAATCCATACTGCTATTAACTTCACTGAGTATGGAGTAAACAGATGTTAGTAATAAACATTTGTATTGCATCGTATATCTGCAGTCAATACCAGACCACTCCACTGATAAAGTTGTTTTACCGATGTTTATGTTTAGTGTAACTAAACTTCCCAAAACGTTCTTCATTATCGAAAACAGTGTTCAATTTTCTTTATGTAAACCATTAATTTCCCACTGAATATGTCAGTAACTAATATTAAACTATCCATTCTTAGTTATATTCATAGTTATTTCATATAGGAGTTATTTCATTGTGTTATTTCATAAGACATTTATATATAGATAAGTTCCCGAAGACAGAAATGCATTTAAATAATTAACGATTAGATAGGACCAGTTACTCAGTCTCTCAGTTGCTTTTTCTCACATATTATAAATCTACTGAACATATATGATAAATCCAAGGAGTGTAATAATCTATACGGGTTAGTTGCCTCAATAAATAGGAAGCAATAAAATTACAAAAAACTTTAAATTAGTCCTCAATATTACAAAGGATTTAAATTCTTCTATCTGGTTTTAATTGTAAATTAAATAATAAAATTTAAAAATGGTGAATATTTTCCGGAAATGAAAACAAACTCACGTCCAGAGACGGATCCTGTTATCAGCACCATACAGAGGCAAGTGTTTCCAAAGCGACGGCTGTCATATGTGTTATCAAACCGTCCAATCACTTTAAATCATGTTACCAGATATAATTGTACTTCATAGTGTACTTGAGTAAAACTTAGCAATACCGTACACATATTTAGCATCAGAATGTATAAATAAATTGTGAAATTATGATATAAAGAATTTACGTTTATGCTAGTAACTATTTTAAAGTAAGTGACAATAGTTTCGTTATTAAATTTTATGAATTGACAACACAAAAATTGAGCTAAAATTGTTTCATTAACTATTTTATAATTACACTAGTATGTTGCGACGTGTAACACTCAAGGATTTTAACTGCCGTTGAAGGTAGGCAATGACTTTGATTTGTGATATTTGCAGTCAGCGGTAGAAATGGGGGCATATTTGGCTTAGCGAGTTTATTGTGAGTCATGAGGGGATTTATCAGTACCAGAGATATTGGTGGGACCAAGGCGGAGGGTTTACTGCCCAGTTTGGTGGGCCGTTTTTAGATTTATTCCTAATATGAAAAAAACTTGTTACGTTATAATTATCATTGTACGTTCTTTTAATAATTATTATTATGAATAACACAGTTGCAAAATGTTCCTAATAATTAATCAAAACTAACTGGTGTCACGTTTTTGCATCTTGCAGAACTAAAACGCAATTCAGTAAACTATTAAAAGGTAAACGGCATAGTGAAGAGTCTGTAGTTTTAAATATTTCTTAAAAAGCCGTTTATTTAAATTGTATTAATTAAAGTAAAGTCGTTAAACATAAATTCAACAAAATATTTCTTTAATAAGAATAATATGGGAACCGTGAAGGCCAGTGGGGTGGAGCCCTGATGTCGTAGAGGAAAAATGCTTTCGGAACATCTACGGGATTGAACATTCTCCCTTTACTTGATAACTCAATCGTTAAAATCAGTCACGAAAAGAAAAACGTGGAAACCACACATAATATTCCTTAGGTAATTAAAAAGTCGATATTTCAAAAAGTTACCCAACCTTAGATTGGGAAGTAACGCAATCAAGATTTAAAACGTTAATGTTATTGCGTAATGACACCAAATAACTTTCAATCAACTAAGATATTCGTCTTCATAGTTTATACAACTGACTAAATGATTTGGGTAAACTGTTTTTTTTTTTCTGTTGAAACAACAAACTTTTTTTCTAAAATTTACTTAAATGATCAGTAAATAATATCGTATTCCTAGTACTCAATGAACTGCTTTGTTTAAATTTATGAAAAATATTGTTGCCTTCTATGTCAGTGTAGATCACAAAGAAGAATTCCTGTTCAGTTCATGTGTTCATGGTATTAAGTTTATAGAAGCAGATAGACGATTTTGAATCCGAATTTCCCCCCCTTCCCCTCCCTCTTCAAAGAATGTTTATTGGGCGATTGCCAAAACTAGTTACTCTTTAATTTTATATTGCTACTCCCTTTCTCTCTCTCTCTTCTTTTCTCTTCGTTCGTTTTGCTTTCCATATTTACATTATTGTGAATAATAATATTTATGATCGCAAGGACGAAATTAATATATACATGTTTTTGAAAAAAAAATCAAGTCAGATTTTTTTTGCAAGATTGAAATTTAAATTACATACAAAACTGCCTGTGATTTAATTACTAAATTAATTAAAATCAAAAGCACATTATTAATTTATAAATATAATAGGCCTACCTTAATATTAAGTTTTGAACTAGCTTAAACACTAATTCTTACAATATATTTATGAACTCGTTAATTCGAATACAATTTCACTTATATATTTTTATTTGGCTAATATAAACATTGTAGCCAAATAAAGAACTGTTGGGATTTCATTATAATCAACTTAAATTGTATGATTTCTAAGTTTTATTTTATTATATTATTTGATTGTGTTTATTAAGTTGTTATAGTTTTCCAGAAGAAACGTTGTGTTATTCTAGATATTGTTTATACAAGCTATCATGAACATTTAATTAATAATAAATAATGACACATGAAAAGTGCGTGGAGATCTCATGACAGGTATTCAGCACATAAACCTCTTGTTCATTTTTCAAAACTGTTTATGACTTTCTACCTGTATCAGAAGTGAATTATAGCGGTGGTTGCAGGAGAGGCAGGTGGGAGGTGGCGGAGGGGCGGGGGGAGGGGAAAGGCCGATATTCACATGATTAATGCACTTGTCATGTTTGATCTCGGCGTTCCGTAACAGGTGGCCACTGAGCTATGAAACTTGGAGCGGCCTTTACTTTTCAAAAAGCATTCTACAAACATAATTACTCTCGTAGATAGTTTAAAGACGAGGTTTTCAAAAATATATATGAGATGTGTTCTAAGTAACTTTATACTCTGTTGGAAATTCATTGAAAGTAATGGTAAGATTGTTTATAAGAAATTATTGCGGATATTTTCCATCACTGGTTAGAGAAGGGAGTTTCACGGCGTTTCGGGATGTGGAGTCTGATCAAGTAACGTTGATATTCATATTTTATTGATAGTCGGTTTCAGTGAGCTGGCATCTTAAACAGTGATTTATTTATATTAGACGGAACTATAAAAAAAATTATCTCTTCAATAACTTTTTGAACTTTATTCATTTTCTATATAATACTCTCACTTTATAAATACCTTATTCAATCGTATAGTAAATACATAAAATCAGAAACCTAGGTTGTTTAATAATTCAAAAAGCATAGTCAACTTACCAAAATAGATTATATATGGAAAAATAATGAACAGCTCAGGAAGTTCGGTTTTGGGCAGTCAAGTACGCCATTACTGGACGTGTGACTCAGCAGAGGGGAACGCCTTGAGAAACGGTTCACGGACCATCGGGCATATATCGGGGATCGATGCTGTTGAACGACTGTCTGTGGAAAATTCAATTTATCAACTACTCTGTATTATTCAATATAATTGTTGTAATCGGCATAAAGTAACAACATTTTTAACCACCTATCACACATTTCCAAATTTTTTACGGGGTAAACTTAGTGGAAACAAAGAATTTAAACCAGTAACAAATGATAGGGAAGTCAGTTCGACCTCTGAGCTGGTCGCCCGAAAATCGTACTGTGTAACCCATCCAATCACGAAGCCAAACCAACTCTGGAAGTATCGAGAAACCCATAAGTCTGACCCCATAAAATTACTCATTGTCATAAACTTGAACGCTAAAGCTATTAGAAAGCCGGAGGAATAATGTAAGTGTTTTGTTTCAACCTCTCCTAAAGTCATATGTCAACTATGAGTGGAGAGTTGTCAAAGGTGGATACTTCAAACAATTACAGATTTATAGCTTATTTCGTTTTTTTTTTTTATTAAAAATCACATAAGTCGAGGTTTGTGCATTTTGTAAAATTATAAATTGCGTCTGACTTCCAAAACACGCTTGGTCAAAATATGTAATAACTTGAAATTAAGTACAGTAGACGTGTTTTTCTACAATTTTAAAGAGGAGATTTCAGACTACAACATAATTCCAAAATCACAAATCGTTTTAACGTCTTTGCGCACTTCCGCCATTAACCAGCTTTTCTCAGAAAATAGTGTTAGTTCGGCTTAAACTGAAGTGCAGCAACAACTTATCACGGATCATTAAGTTATTAACTTAATTATTATTAACTTATTAACGGATAATTTTCCAAGCTAGGTTTAGGAATACTCAGAATGTTTCCCACGCTCCCTCACCTAAACACACATTCCGAGCTAATTAGCTATGGCGGTTTACCATTAGTACCTGGGGGCCGAGCTTTGCTCGGGAAAGGCCACCCAGTTTCTTTAGATGACTGGGATTAATATTTCACCACTTCTTCCAACGATTATCATATGTTTATAGCTCATTTGCCTCTTTCCTGCATTTTAAGGTCACTCCAGTTGTTATTTATAGCTCAATGTTTAATTTAGATATGCAATCTTCACTTAAAAGTTTAAGTCACCGCTCTCTGAAAACCACATGTTAACAATTATAAACAACGCAAGTATTACTTTGACAGTTCCCTGTTGATTATGAACAGCTGTCACAATTCTTTTGTTTTGATTTTTAACTCCATAAGCCCAATTTTAATTTGTTTAACTTTTAATTTTCGTTTTTTACATTATTTGATTTTCCTGGAGACGAGACCTGTCTACAACTTATTTTTATCCCTGAAATTAGTTATTTCCAACATTTGAAGTAACTTGTTGGTGCCATTTTTGAGATCAGAGTTACAAGCAAGCAAGCACACACGAACACAAGCATGCAAGCAAGCTAGCAAACCTTACTCAAATTAGAGTATAGGATAGGATTTACATACAAAATAATTACAAAATGCTGGGATTTGTAAACCGCCTTACCCCTACTACTTTGTGACCTTGCAGATTTAATTTGTATTAGTTAAATAATTTCCAATTTTAGAATTTGTTTAAGGCTTCTACTCACACACTGGATGATCCAAAATGTATTCAAGGATGCAACAACACTCATAACACTAACCAGCGCATTCATGCATGATGTTTGGATTCGCAGTACCCCAATAAATGCTAATTAGTCTTGGTTTATACTTTAACATTCAAACTTATATTTTATTAAAAAGTGGCATATTTAACTTATATCATGATATATTTCAATTAATGATACAAAAAACTTCTAAAATATAACACGTAAATATATTCACTTTTACATTTTTCTTATCTTTTGGTTAACAGATTATAATGATTTGAATCTTGTTTTTTTTCCAAGACACTGAAACTTTAAACTTTGGCTGGTTTAAAATTTTTATTTAATTAAAAATATGGAAGCTTTCAAGTAGTTCTCACCTCTGTAAATAAAACTAACTAATTATAGGAAAAGTATTGTTTTAAGAAGAGTCTGACCTTTTGTTTTGTCAGAAACATAATATTTTTGAATAAAGTTCAGTCCTCTTATGAGACAGTTTGGGGGTTTATCTCTTTTTGCTACAAGCAAAAATAGCCCCCTAACCTATAATAATAAGCCTAGGCTATAGTATAATAGCCTATTGTTAATTCGTAACATCTCTGTAGCGGGATGGAGGGACCACTGCAGAACTATATTCCTTAGGTTCGGTATTTTGAACTTTTACGGAGAGTATGTCCTGAAAAACTTCGTTCACATCCATAACAATGTCCCCTGCTTTACCAGAAGAAAGGAAGTCCACTCCTACAGTACTCGCCACAAGGACAACTTAGACATCCCCTAAATCAGGCCCGCCCTGAGAAAGGACAGTTTTCCTCTAATCGAACTGAGAGTATACAATCTCCTACCCAATGATGGGCGTCAGCTCGAGGCGGCCTCCAAACCAAAAAGAAAGGCTTGGCTTATCTCCCTGGCTCCATACTCCATAAATGAAGTTATTTACAGTAACAAAGACACAATCCTCAGTGCTTAACTTCAGCCGACATTTTGTGAATAGTATTAGTTTCATTTTTTTGTTGTGTTTTTTAACTTGTGACACAATCCATTTAGTTTTACCCAGGCAATGACGACAGCAAGATAGATAGATAGAAGCATACATTGATTAAAGTTAAATTTGATTAATAAAATATTTCTGTTAATGTAAATAGCTGAACTAAGTCAAATTTAAATTTTAAATATTTTAGCGAATTTCCCCTATAGGGAAGAAGCTATTACCGTAGGTCTCATGGTAAGACTTAAGCCCGAGACCATGATAACTTTTCATTTTGAGGTCCCCAGATGCCAAAAACACCATTCGTTCAAATTTTTATATAAGTATATATATATATATATATATATATATATATATATATATATATATATATATGTGTCCGTAAGCACGAAAACTCTCGTAAAAAAGGTCCGATCTTAATTAAATTTGGTACAAATGTGCAAAGTACCATTTATTTGAACGAGTTCGAAAACCAGATGAATCGCACCATCCGAAGGGGGGTTTTGGGGGGTTTTGTACCCCAAAAATGAGGTTTTTGGGGTTTTCACATTTAATTTTAATTTAAATCAAATTTTAATTTATACCATTGAATTCAGCTTAAAAAAACAAACAATTTGGTATTTTGATCATTGCTCTACGTCAATTGGTTACCGAGATATTGAAAGTGCTAAACACGGTTCGTTGTCTAATGTTATTCTTATGGAGAAAAAGGAAAATTGTATATCTCGCTTATTTATGAACATAAACTGGCGAAATTTGGTATATGGCTTGATCTGGTTATGGTTTATTGTTGTTTGCACAAAAAAACAATTTTTCGCCTATGGCTCCTGTAGCAGCAAACCTAGGTACTCGGTCCCCATGTTATTCTTATGGAAAATACTTAAAATGTTATATATCGCTTATTTATGAATGTATATGGATGAAACTTGGTATGTGACTTCACTAAGATGAGTTCTATTGATATTTGCATAAAACCCCATTATTTTGTGTGCCTTGTTGCAGCAAACCTGCGTACTCATCCCCAATGTTATTCTTATGGAGAATAATTCATATTTTAAATATCGCTTGTTTGTGAATACATTTCTTATGAATCCTGTTAAGTGTTATGTTATATATTCATTGGAAATTCGCTGAGTATGCAGGTTTGCTGCGACGGGGGTATTTATGTTTCTAGCTGAAATATATTAAAATTTATTAATTAAAAGCATAACTAGTCTTTACGAGATTTAGAGTATAGAATACTGTTCGTGTATTAAGTGAACCGAAAAAAACGACTATTTACACATAAAGACGAGGCAGTAAATATTCCTAAACTGCAAATTATTAATTTCAGATTAATGGTTCCTAATAGCCACTAATAGACACTTTTACGCTGTGAAATTAATAATAAAGTTTTAGGCATTAGCTTCCCAAATAAAAATTGATTTTTATACAATTACGTATCTGATATAAAAAGCGACATTGTAAAAACTAAAGCATCTAGAGTTGGATTCAACGTAACATACGCTTAGTGGGTTTAATGACATGAAGCTAACGCAAACCAAGATGTAGAAAGGTCAAATACCCCCGTTGCAGCAAACCTGCATACTCAGCGAATTTCCAATGAATATATAACATAACACTTAACAGGAAAGGAATAAGAAACACTTAACAGGAATAAGAAATGTATTCACAAACAAGCAATATTTCAAATATTAATTTTTCTCCATAAGAATAACATTGGGGATGAGTATGCAGGTTTGCCGCAACAAGGCATACAAAATAATGGGTTTTTATGCAAATATCAATAGAACTCATCTTAGTGAAGTCACATACCAAGTTTCATCCATATACATTCATAAATAAGCGATATATAACATTTTAAGTATTTTCCTTAAGAATAACATGGGGACCAAGTACCTAGGTTTGCTGCTACAGGAACCATAGGCAAAAAATTGTTTTTTTTTTTTTGCAAACAACAATAAACCACAACCAGATCAAGCCATATGCCAAATTTCGCCAGTTTATGTTCATAAATAAGCGAGATATACAATTTTTCTTTTTCTCCATAAGAATAACATTAGACAATGTACTGTGTTTAGCACTTTCAATATCTCGGTAACCAATTGACGTAGAGCAATGATCAAAATACCAAATTGTTTTTTTTTAAGCTAAGTTCAATGGTTTAAATTAAAATTTGATTTAAATTAAAATTACATGTGAAAACCCCAAAAAACACATTTTTGGGGTACAAAACCCCCCAAAAACCCCCCTTCGGATGGTGCGATTCATCTGGTTTTCGAACTCGTTCAAATAAATGGTACTTTACACATTTGTACCAAATTTCATTAAGATCGGACCTTTTTTACGAGAGTTATCGTGCTTACGGACATATATATATATATATATATATATAAAGATTTTAACTAATGGTGTTTTTGGCATCTGGGGACCTCAAAATGAAAAGTTATCATGGTCTCGGGCTTAAGTCTTACCATGAGACCTACGGTAATAGCTTCTTCCCTATAGGGGAAATTCACTAATAAGAATTTAGTTATTACTGACAACTTTTCTTCGTTTTGTGTTCATGGGAGAAACAAGAGAGCAATGTTTACTCAGAGCAATCAATGGTATACAAGTTGTTCAAGAAAAAAATGTTTGAGATGAAATCATAACCATAACTAGTTGAACAAGTATTCAGTAATTGTTTGTGCACTACCTAAATAGATGAAAAAAGGGATAGCGTGAATTTGGTTTGTTTAGGAGCCATAATTTCATCACTTTATGAAGTTATTTATTTATTTTTAGCGAATTTCCCCTATAGGGAAGAAGCTATTACCGTAGGTCTCATGGTAAGACTTAAGCCCGAGACCATGATAACTTTTCATTTTGAGGTCCCCAGAATAGATACCAAAAACACCATTCGTTCAAATTTGTATATATGTATATATATATATATATATATATATATATATATATATATATATTATATATATATATATATATATGTGTGTGTCCGTAAGCACGATAACTCTCGTAAAAAAGGTCCGATCTTAATGAAATTTGGTACAAATGTGTAAAGCACCATTTATTTGAACCAGTTCGAAAACCAGACGAATCGCACCATACAAAGGGGGGTTTTGGGGGGTTTTGTACCCCAAAAATGGGTTTTTTGGGGTTTCCACATGTAATTTTTATTCAAATCAAATTTCAATTTTTACCATTTAATTCAGCATAAAAAAACAAACAATTTGGTATTTTTATCATCGCTCTACGTCAATTGGTTCCTGAGATATTGAAAGTGCTAAACACAGTACGTTGTCTAATTTTATTCTTATGGAGAAAAAGAAAAATTGTATATCTCGCTTATTTATTAACATAAACTGACAAAATTTGGTATATGGCTTCATCTGGTTGGGGTTTATCGTTGTTTGCACAAAATACAAAATTTCCACGTATGGTTCCCGTAGCAGCAAACCTAGGTAATCGGTCCCCATGTTATTCTTATGGAGAATAATTAAAATGTTATATATCGCTTACTTATAACTGTATATGAATGAAAATGGTATGTGACTTTACTTAGATGAGTTCTAATGATATTTGCATAAAAACTCATTATTTTGCAATCCTTTTTGCAGCAAACCTGCGTACTCATCCCCAATGTTATTCTTATGGACGATAATTAATATTTTTAATATCGCTTGTTTGTGAATATATTCTTATGAATCTTGTTAAGTGTTAATGTGTTATGTTATATATTCATTGAAAATTCACTGAGTATGCAGGTTTGCTGCGACGGGGGTATTTTAATTCATGAGATAAAATGCTTGTAGATTAAAAAGTTTTGCTCTAAGGGGCGATACACATATTACGTAACGCTCTTAAGGGGGGAGAGCTACATTGCCAAATATAATCCTTACTTATTTTACTAGAAACAAAATGTGTTGTTTATGATTAACTTTGACTTTTACTGTAAATGGTATTGCCCATGATTGTATAGGTAGGTTTCTATTGTGGGGAATAATATATCATATGGTATGACATGGTGTGTGTAAGTGCTGTTATTTAATATGTTATGCATTTGATACAATTGAAAATAGTAACATAGTATAAAATTTGTATTACTTTTAAATAAATACTAAGTAGCAATTACTTTCTTGAATTAAGAATATTATTTACAAATGGTTTCGTCTTTAAACTAAAATAAATACTTACTTTCATTTTTAACATTTTTCTATACAAAATGCTGTGGTTTTATAAATATTCCTAGCTTGTATACAATTAAACGGACCGCAAAGAACAAAATATATCTTTATTTTGAGGTTCACTTCAAAAACTTTGGTTTAGTTATATTTCCAGACCATTAGTCTTGTGGAAGGCAACTGAAGACCGCACGGTCAACACTCATTTGTGGTTACTGCAACGGAGGAAAACTCCTGTGCCTTGAAATATTTGCCTTCTCGAGCGCCCAAACATGTTATACATAAAATTACTCTATCTCGTAATTTTATTAAATATTGAATGCGTAAATCTGTGGCTTGAGAACATCAAAACTAAATAAGTATTTTCTGGATTTTAATTATAATTAAAAATTATATGAGTTATTATTATTATTGTATATTCAAATTGTTTTCTTAAGAATAGGAAAAATAAATAAATAATATTAATATAAATTATGAATATAATAAATAAATAAAACCAAGAAAAAACACCAATCAAAACCATCTCTGATGTACTGTTTTTGTTTTGTGTTTTGTTTGGTCGTCTTTTGTGGTCTATATAAGTTTTGTGGTTATATTTATAAGTGTCCTGCTTATAAGTGATAGCGACCACTTTAAAATATATTTCTCTATTTTAACTATGATCTAACAATTGTTAGGCAGCTTTTTTCTTAAATTTAATTATAATCAAACTAAAATAGGACTTCAGTAATCAAAGCTGTCAATAAAATAACAAATTGAGAATGCATGGTTTATGTCTGATTGGCTCAAAACATTATTGACATTGGTAACAAACATTATATGTTATCATAGCCGAAAATTATATTATAACGAACTTACCATTTTGAAAGTTTAATCGCTTTGAAAACCTGCCTGACAATGGCATTTCTTAATTAGTTATAATAATAGATAAAATATTTATTACGTAAATCTTACTTATTGTATTTAATAATACTGAAACAATTAAATGGCGATTATTATTTTAATTACTCTTTCATTACGTTCATTAATAAAGAAGGTCACTCCGAAAACTCATTAATCAAAAGTGTTAAAAGTTTGCATTTCTGAGAACGAAAACAGCGAACTACTTTTACAATTATTCTAAAAGCGCATTCGCTAATGAATTTTTAGAATCTTTAAATAATTTCAAACTACAGTTATAAACATGACATAGTTTTAATTATAAAATTACCGTGATGTTTTGAAATTATTTATGGGTGAATTAATGAGGCTTGGTGTTAACTTTATCTAGCTAACAATAGATTGTTTCTTAATACTATTTTTTACATAGTCTATTCATCAAGGTGTTTTTTGTTATTAGTTGTATGGCTATTTAGTTTAGTGGCTTAGCTTATTGTTTTCCATAATTTTGTCTAATTTTCACTTTCAGTTTTGTACGAACCAGATAAACATCCAATTCATTATTTTATCAGTAGATATTTCCAGGACAGCAAAACCAAATGCATAATACTTCGTTTGTATCTCCTTACTAATACTTTATATAAATTGTACACAGAAGGTCTCTATGACATGACTTATGTAGAGCTCATTGCATGTTTCATCCTCTCAAACATCATAACTAAGTTTAGTGTTGTTTTTTAGGTGGCCCTAAATGTTTTAAATTTTAAATCGCATCTTCCATACATTAGACCACACCATGATTAGTCAAATCTCGTTACTTTTTGCAATTTACAACTGTAAATAGTGGTTAAAGTTGAAATAGTTATTTCACTTTATTTACGAGGGTATTTTTTACAGAACACATATATACTTCCGGAGAAGTGCCTCTAAACTGAGTGGTTGATTTTTGAGGGTGGACTGAAGGGGTGGATTGAGGGGGTGGAATGAGGGGGTCGTTGTACCACGATTGTGCAGTGGCTCGAACCTGTTTCAGAAGAGAGGTTCCAGTTTCTAGGAATCATGTTTTTAATATCACCAACGTATCTGAAATTATTTGTCAAAAGATCACAAAGTTAAAATTATGTTAACGATAAAATGTATATTTGTACTGAGATCAAGAGCTTTCATATTTGCATTAAAAAATTAAAACGTTCGTTGTAGTCAAATGGTAAACTTAAAAATTTTAAATAACCTAGTGAAACATATTTCATAGAGTACTTGATTAGTAAAGGGTACTTGTACTGCAAATAATTCATTAGTTTATCCCCCTCATCAATACATTTTTTTACCAGAAGGTGTCGCGAGGAATTCGGATTACTTGCGGGTAAACCGAGCCCTTCCAGGTGTCAACGAGGCGACTCACTCAGTTCACACTCCGCTTGAATTTTCGTCTAAAGCTCTCTGGAATGTTCCTTCTGCAACTCCTCCCGCAGACCTGTCTGTGGAGAACAACCTGTCTAGTGTCACGAACCACCTCCTACACTGGCTGCAGAGTGACCCCACTACATCATCAGTTTAATACTTCACATCTACATTATAAAAAATATACCCTATATCAGATAACGGTAAGTACCAGTACATTTCCTCATTTTAACCTTTGGTCAACAAGCTTGGAATTTGGTACATTACGTTAAAAACTTTCAACTTTGTTAATATTTAAAATTATTAAAATTAGCGTAACTAGCTGAGACTAAGAGCTCTGCTCGTTTATTTAAATCTAAATTCAAAATAAAATAAAGTAGCATACCGGATCATCTTAATACAAGTTTTCGGATATAACTGTTTTGTGATTTTCGCTTTCAGAAAAGTTATAGAAAAAATATTTTTCACTCAGATTTTCTCACTAAGCCATTTAATTATTTGACCACATTGATCATGGGTGTTAAACTTATTGTTTTCTCGGCATTTCCTGATGCGTTTAATATATATATATATATATATATATATATATATATATATATATATATATAACTAGCAAACGATCCATCATTACATAATAAAACAAAAACAATTGCCTTAGTCTATTCAATTAAATAAAAAATACATAAACTAAAGTCAGTCTTGCCGATACATCATGCGATCCACTTAAATGTGCTTTTAAATTACAAGGATTCAAGCCCAGAAACACAGTTAGGAATTTAAACTATAATTTATTAAAAATTATAACATTATGGGTATCTAGAGGAGATATATTATAGCCAGTTGATTACTGTACCACACAACAAGGTGTGCTCCGAGATGACATTCCTTACACTAGGATTACGCTGGTCTACTACAAGAGAGGCTGCCCTCACAGCTACCTTTTCGAGAAAATTATCTAATAAAATTATGTAATAAAATGTTACATAAAGCTGAGCATAAATATCACTCATTTAAAAAATTCTTTACTATCTCATATTCAAGGATAAACTAAAACACGTTATTTTAAAACTGTTTAAATTTTCTCCCTTTCCTCCCCTCGGCTGCGAGGCCTCTCTCTGTTTTATAATTTCCCGTCTCGGATCAAATCATTTCTGACCACCCTAATCAATGTAACGTAGTCATTTAGTCAACTCCGTCACTATGCCTGGACAGTTCATTGTTTTACATTGTGGAAACGAGAATGAGGCGGAGAGAGAGAGAGATAATGGAAGAGATTTAGAAGGAGTTTCTTAGTTGAAGAGAAGTTCCGCTTTCTGCTCTGTCTATTTGTTAGATTTTTTCTGTCAAGGGACTTTTCATTTTGGAATGGTAAATTTAAATTATTATCTAAAGTAAATATTAGCCTAAATAAAATAGTTGAACTATTACCTCTTAACTGATTAAAACAAAATATTATTGACTGAAGATCATAATTTTGTTAGGGGGGTTTAAATCATAGTTATTATTGTCTAATTTAAATCTCATTTGATTGACTTGCCCAGCTATCAAACGAAATTAAGGGAAAGCATTAGGCACTTAAACCTTAAACCTTGGTCTGGTGACGGTGTATTGAATCACAATTGTTATTAGAGAAGAATCGTTGAAGGAAGCGACCACTGATGGCTATAATTTCGATAAATCATAAAAATACCCCCGTTGCATCAAACCTGCATACTCAGCAAATTTTAAATTGTACTTCACTAAGTCATGAAGCCACTTCCCAACTTTCATCATAGCATATTCATAAATAAGCGGGATATGACATTATATTTATTCTCATAAAATAAACATTAGGATTGAGTATGCAGGTTTGCTGCATCAAGGACCAACAAATCTGGTTGTTATGCAAATACCAATGGATCATCACTATATGTAGCAAAATACCAAGTTTTACCAATCATTTTCATAATCAAGTAGAACATATCACGTGTTTCTTATTCTCCATAAGAATAACATTATAGCTGCTGAGTACGCATGTGCCATGAGGACCACAAAAATTGGGTTTTATATGCAAATATCAGTAAACCCCAACCATAAAAAGCCACATACCAAATTTCATCAATATGTGTTCATTAATAAGCAAGATATAAAATTTTACTTATTCTCAATAAGATTAACACTGGACAACGTACTGTGTTTAGTACTTTCAATTTCTCGGTAACCAATTAATTGTCGTAGAGCGATGATAAAAATATCATTTTTTTAAGCTGAATCCAATAGTGTAAACTCAAGTTTGGCTTATATATAAATATATGTAAAAAGTTCCTAACCCAACTTTTGGGTACAAAACCCTCCCCTATAGGGGACATTCGCTAAAATGTTAGAACAACATTACTGCCAATAATACAGGTTACATTAATGCGGCAATATGTGGAACATTACACACTATAAACATTGAATTACCTCCTTTGTTCTCTCAATACCCTTCATATAAAATCCTACCACCTATTCCATAACACCTTGTTGTAATAGAGTTCTCTTTGTCAAAACTCATTCATTCACAAAAGTGAATTTTCAAGCCACTTTTTTTCTGAGACAGCGTTAACCACGACGGTTTTAGGTAATTACGATTTTTATTTACATTCATCCAGCAACCAAATTATGGACGTGGATGTACAAAGCAGAATCTTAAGGTACAGTGGGCAGTAGCAATGATAATTAGCCATGAAACGAATTGGAAAAACGCAACTTTAAAGAGGCAGCTTTAATGGCTGTAGATAGAACAAGCATTTCCCAGCTCAGGGCCATGATCAGACTTTTGTTAACTCCGTTAATTAAAAAAGTTTGATACAAAATCATAAGTGCGAAAACTTTTAAAAATTAAATATCTTAAATATTTATATTCACAAAAAATCCCAACAGCTTAAGTGTACGATCAGTAATTTAACTTTAAAATATGATTTGTATTGTAAATAAAGACAATGTATAGTTTGTTTACTTTTTCATTAGGCTGAAGTTTAAATTGTAACTTGAAATATATTTGCAAAAAAATGTGTATATTATTTATAGTGTAGTGATTATAAACGAAATAGGTTTCAATCCCAACAGCTTAAGTGTACGATCAGTAATTTAACTTTAAAACATGATTTATATTGTAAATAAAGACAATGTATAGTTTGTTTACTTTTTCATTAGGCTGAAGTTTAAATTGTAACTTGAAATATATTTGCAAACAAATTTGTATATTATTTATAGTGTAGTGATTAGAAACAAAGTGGTTTCAATAATAGGAATACCATCACAAATAACACATACCGGAATAACAACAAAAACATTGTCATATAATAATGAAGTAAAAACGTTACATGACCTATTAAATTACATTTTTGCAATGTGACTAATTTAAAATATGTGGTGAAATACAACAGTAACAAATAAACAAATAATATAAAAACCAATTTTGTTTAATTGTGAGAACTATGTATACATGTATATTCTATATTTCTTTTTAGACATTCGGCTTATAGAGAAAACATCTGCTTCGTATTCTTGCATCCTCTAAGGATACTGTGTCTGACTAGGCACGTGAGCAGCAGGCGTATTGCATAAGTAAACTTTCACTGTTTGCTGGGATAAGGAAAGTGCATACATATTGCTTCGAGGAATTAACAAATTTAGTTAGTATTATATACCTTGCAACATTGCAATAGCTTTCTGAATATTTTTTTCTTGTCCCATAAGTGATATACAACTTTTAAATCAATTAATCAACTAAATATTTATTTGGAAATAATATTGAAAAGCCCCAGACGGGCCTGATTGTGGGGGTAAGCTGTAAGGTCAGGAAAAATATATACTTTTACTATAGTTTTTTTTAAATATTGTTAACAGAAGATATGCAAGAATAACAACAATTAAACACGATGATTTAGCTAGTGCTAAAAGTTATTGTTATATAAATTATAAATAAATAATCTTTTTCATTACTCTACACACGAAAGTACACTTTCTAAACGTAAAATTAGCTAAGAAAATAGGTTATTCCCGCTACTGCACGGCAAAATTACATAACTTTAACTTTCTGTGCATTTGTGGTGCACGGAAAGTAACCGTTATGGGATTTTGCGGTGCAGACCGATCAGCTGTTGCCTTAGGCCGATCAGCTGTTGCATTATTTGCTGTTGCTTTCGACATAAGCACGGAAACTCAGCGTTATGAGTTCGGTTTTTTTTTCTTGATACTAAGTTGAATAAACAAAAATATTCATGTTGTTTACAAGTTTTTCGATATCGTAATGAAAAATAATGTTCAATACTCGACTCAAAAGTGCCATTGCGGGGCTCGATAGCTTTTCCACGTTCGGCTTCGCCTCGCGCGTAAATGCAATCTCTCCCCGCAATAAGTCACTTTCGAGACTAGTAATGAAAACTACTATTACATGTATTACCATTGTCTTACTATAATCACACATATCAGGCTTTTTTAATGGAGAAAATCAAAAAGTTTCACCCCTATTACTGCGTCCAGCAAGGAACGTAATCATTGTTATTTGTCTGTTAAACAGCCTAATGTCACCACTAATACAATATACTCTATTAAGAGTTTATTTCCTTATTACTTTTACTTATTTGCTTCAAGATTAATCTAGGATACAAGGTGACAGAGTATTACATTTAGCAGCAAAACAATTAAAAGAACCTACCATTAACCTATAAAACTAGTATATTAAATTTATTACTTAAAACAAAATATAATCGTAAGGAAAATCTAGACTATCTTTATCGCATCCACCGATTCCCCAGTTCAAGAGTTAATTGACCAACTAGGAACTGGTGCGTTTCGAAGAATAAATATCCAAACATCCTGAAATTATAGAATATCTTTGATGGTGAGTCGCGGCCTAGTGGTCAAGGCGTCGGACTAGAGAACCATGACAGCGGCGGCCCTGTCGTGGGTTCGAATCCCAGCCCTGGCATGACAATTTTATCAGTACTATTCAACTCGTAATGTAACGGCTCACTCCTTGCTTAGCTGGATTCATTCCTCGCACAGATGTATTGTCTATGTGGACGGGCAAAGTCAGGTAAAAGTTTTTTTTTAAAAGGGAAAGTTCAGTACATTCTATAAATTAACTATTTAGAACATTTGCTACTAAATTTCTGTATCATTATGTTTTCAGTATCATTCTGCTAGAGTAATTTATATTCCAGATAATTCGTTTTTAGCAAATAAAAGTACACCGGTAACACCGTTTCTTTGAAACGTTGAATTTTGTTTCTGTAACTAAAATGAGCTCTGGATCGTGTTTGTCTCATTAAACAATCGGTTTAGATTTACCCTGATAAAATAACTTATTAGTGAATTTCCTTTGGAAAGTGAACTATTAGCATGACCCGCACGGTGAAACTTAAGCCCGGGACCACCATAGAAGTTCCTAACGTGACCCCCTGAACACGTTTTGGGGGGTCGTTCAAAATTTTATATATATATATATGTATATATATATATATATATACATATATATATACATATATATATACATATATATATATATATATGTGTGTATGCACTCTAGCGGTCGCATGTTTTGTCCGATTTACTTCAAATTTGATAGGGACATTCCTTTCTATAATTTGTTGGACAAGTTCGTTGGGCAAAACAATCGGAAAACTCTAAACCCATTTTTTGGGGATTAATCTTTCAAATTCCGAGTTTTTGGGCCCATAAAGGGTCAGAAAAGCCCCAGATGTAAAATTAATGCATGTAAAAAGATGGGAATTAGAGAGGGGAAAGTTTTAAGCCCTCTCTCGTCATTCTAGCATAAATATTTACCGAGTTATTAAAGAAAATGTGTATCGGCTAAACACAGTACGTTGTCTTATGGGGGTTTTACACTAGAAAAGCCTGTTATTCCTTTGTTAAAGTACTTTTATTATCCCCAGCAACCTCACGCCTACTTTCAAGCCTGTCTGGACCTTCTCCTAACCTTATAATGTGCAAAATTGTATTCCCAGCTTTGCAAGTAAATGAATCCAGGAGTATCAGAACAGCTAAAAAATCAATGTTTACAGATTTCAATACAAATTGGACAAATGTATGTTTTTACACTGATTTTGAGTTTTAAAAGTTTGTATGTGGAAATTCACTTCCCTCACGTCAGCGTGCTGCGTGCGAACTCGTTTGTTCTTTTCTAGTAATTTAGTGTAATGAGTTTTCTTTTATAAATATAAATGTTTTCTTTTAAAATATAATTTTTTTTCATTTCAACGTACCACCAGGAATATTAATTAGTAAAAACAAAAGTTCATAGCAGTCAACATGTCTTTACAGAATTAAGGATAAGAAGCATTATCCACTATGAGAAATAACAAACCGTCTTAAGAAACACTTCTGCTTGAATGAACCCCAAAGAGGGGAGTTTCTTCCTCCAATGAACACGTGTGACTTTGAATCAGCTTCTCTTAAAAGAAATCTACAAATGGTGCCTTTGTACGATCTGGCGCAATCATTTTATTTACATTTGCTTTTTTAAACTTTGAGATGAAGATTATATGTAAAGATTATTTAATAAAACGAGTCCAATTTGTCATTATATGTAACGATTTTGTAGGATGGATCTTTCAATAGGGCAGGGTATTGATAACCACAATATATGTTATTCCCATTCCTTAGTAGCTTACTGACACAAGAATCGATTTTAAATATCGTCATTTTTATTTTATAAAGGGAGGAAAAGGTTGTTTTCATAAACACATTCTACCAATCAAATAATGCGTGACAACCTTATTTGAAACGATTAAATTGCGATTGTAACGATTTGTTTTGTTCAAACAATTTTCATTTCAGCGAACCGCTGTTTTTGACAGCGCTGCTCGGCAGTTTGACAGTTTCTTCCTTATCTCATAAATACATTGGGACGCGTAATTGTCATACAAAATTATTAAATACGTCAATAAAAACCACTTAAAAAATATTTGAGTATATATTTGTTGTTATACAACCATAATGTTCTTCCAGGTGGAAAAACGTAGATGGTCTATATAATTAGAACTTGTACTTATAGTATAAGTATATGTTTGGTGCTTTTAATATGTAGTAAAATATACATTTTAATATGTATTAGTACGTTTTCGAATAATGGTCTCTTTGGAAATTGCGTTTCAAAAGGGTAATTTGAAGTTTGTAAAGACAATAGTTCTATACAGTATTTAAACCAAATCGTGCATATTGTTAAGGGATAGTTGTGCTCCAAAATTAAGGTACAGTTAAACACAAATCACTGTTTCATCAAACTGACGAGTGTTTTGTTGTAAACTGAAACAATGTAACACCGCAAATATTAATGTTTCCAAAGACGTGTGTTTATTTTGTGTTCAAACTGGAGCCAATCCATAGTGAATTGACACCAATCAGAATTAATATATTTTTAAAACTGAACAAATCCACAGCTGACCTCAAAGATTTTTTGGATCCTTTTTACGTTTGTGTATTTCAAAAGTAATTACATTTTTTTGTAAAAAAACATGTAAATATTGTAAAGTTAACCTATCTGAATTACTAAAACGATACAAATCACCAAATTTGTTGTCAAATTTTTGAACTATTAAAGGCGTATATGGACTGTATGATAAAAAAAGTTGTAGCTGAAAACTACTATTAATATACCTTGGTGGATTAGAATTAAATGTTTCAGTAACTTATTCTCCTAGTCTATTTATGCTTTCCAAATAGCCAAAGAGGTAAGCGACGACAATCGCACATTTCTTGGTAAAATAAGACACAATACTAATGTAAATTTTATTTTTCTTACTTTTAACTCACCTGATTGGTGTAAGCTTTACCGATATCAATTTGGTGTTGCATTAAATGCGGTCCAACTTTGTTGTTAAATGTTTTATCACCCTTTGAAGGTTGCGCTAACAGTCAAAACTAATTATACGCCTTATATAATTTGAAGGTCAAACTTGCTAGGTATTTTGAATTTGTTTTGGTTTTCTTTTGAACAATTAACATATAACTAAACCCTGAGATATTTCGTTTTATAATCACACTACAACGGAGGAATCTCGCTGGCCTGACGGTTGGCGTCTTGGATTTCAAGGGGTCACGGGTTCAAATTCAGGAGGGTCCACAGAGATGTGAGGCACTTGAACCACTTTCCTTTAAAAACATTTCGGTATATTATTATCTTCTAATATAAATAACTATACAGCCCGATGTGTAACTAACTTACTTACTCATGAATACGAATTCTAGACTACTGGAAAGGATGAGGTAGAAACGTGAAATTTAGCATGCACGTAGGTTGTTCCTAGAAACTCCCGGGGAAATTATCAAAAGTTACAGTTTTCAATTTTAAAACCTTTAATTTATATCTTGAATATTGGAAATTTTAACATTGGGCTTATAGAATTTCAAACAAAAGAAAACAAAAATTCTGTAAACAAATATCCAATAAGCTGTCAATGTAACTCTCACATGGTAGAGTATAAACAATACCCCCGTCGCAGCAAACCTGCGGACTCAGCGAATTTCCAATGCATATTATTATTTCCAATGCATATTATTAGTCTGAATTCCACATAAAGCCGCAAACCAAGTTTCATAAAAATATATTTCACATATAAGCGATTTTAATTATTCTCCATAAGAATAACATTGGTAATGAGTATGTAGGTTTGCTGAAACAAGGAACAGAAACAATTGGTTTTTATGCAAATATAAATAGAATTTAACTAGGCAAAGCCACATACTAAGTTTCATCGATATTCAATCATAAATAAGCGATATATGACATTCTAGTTATTCTCCATAAGAATAACATGGGGAATGAGAAAGCAGGTTTGCTGCAACAAGGAACAGAAAAATGGGTTTTTATATAATTATCAATATAACTCAACCAAGTGAAGCTAAATACCAAGTTTTATTAATTTATGTTCATAATTAAGGGAGTCAGTACATTTTACTTATTCTCCATAAGAATAACATGGGGGCTGGGTACGGAGGTTTGCTGCTACGGGGATAATCAACAAAAATCAATTTTTTGTGCAAATACCAATATACCACTACTACTTGAAGCCACATACCAAGTTTGATCAACATACATTAATAAATAATCGAGATATCAAATTTTATTTATTCTCCATAAGGATAACATTGGACAACGTACTGTGTTTAGCACTTCGAATATCTCTGCAACGGTTGGGCGTAGAATCACAATTTAAACACCAAAATGATTGTTTTGTGGAACTGAACAAATTGGTAAAAGCAAATGTGAAGTTTACATTAAAATAAACTGAGGAAAAGCCAAAAACCTTTTTCCCATAAGATTAACATGGGAGATTTTATGAGAAGGTTTTTTTTGGATTTTCTCCGCAACCACTTAACCTAGGTTAATAATTCAAAATACTAAATTATTTGTTTTTTAAGCTCTATAACATGGACAAAACCAAAATTAAGTTTTTTGAAAATTTTAGGGTAAAAAATGCAAAAAATTGATTTTTGGAAAATTTAAAACCCCCATAAACCCCCCTTCCCATGGTCCGATTTTTCTGTTTTTCGAACTTAAAGTCATGAAATCATTTTACACATTTGTGCCAAATTTCATCAAATTCGGACGTTTTTTACTCAAGTTATCGTGTTAACGGACACACATATATATAATTAAGCCTTTATAAATTAAGCCATATATAAATTTGAACTAATAGTGTTTTTGGCATCTGGGGACCTCAAAACAAAAAGTTATCATGGTCTCGGGCTTAAGTCTTACCATGAGACCTACGGTAATAGCTTCTTCCCTATAGGGGAAATTCGCTAAAAGAAAGAACCATTGAATAAAGATACATCTAGAATGGATATATTACGAATGAATCGAAATAGTAGACTATATAAAAAATTCTTAAATGGACATGAGTTATAATAACAACTGGAGTGACTAAAGTGGGGGTCTAGCGGTGGAGCCCTCAGCGTACGAAACGAGTCTATATATTTAATTCCGTAAGTCCAAATTTGACAATTGTGAGCGAACTGGAGGTTATAGAAAGCTCGGAGGGGTCTCATTTCAAAGGACTGGGTATGAAATTTTGGGAAAAATTATTAATTTGTCTTAGTGACATAGCGAGAAGTTGTTACGGAATAAAATAATTCTCTTTAAATAGCATGGGGATTTCAAAACGTCTGCTTTGTCTGCTTAAAACATGCCATAAGTGTCTACTTTACTTGTGACCTGTCATATGTTCCAACTTATATTGTTTTAATTTCCTCAGCATGTAAAGAGTAAAAGAATCAGACGAGGCAGAGTATTGGGGCAAGGTAAGAGGCTATGACCCCTTCAAGCCACTAGTATTATATAATTCGGTACTACAGTATTTCATTTGCAGTATAATGGAAATAAACAGTCCAAAGAAGAATAGAGTGAGAGACCAAACTTTTCTTTGGGAAATTAATGTTAATTATCACTTTTACATTGTATAAGACGCCGACGCTACTAGGGTGTATTTAAGGTGAATGTGAATTAATTATGAGTGTAGAATGAATGATATGTCTTTTGTAGTATCGTTACTGACTAAGACCGACTGATTATTTAGCCAGGATCATTAATCAATTACCCAATGACCAATAGCAGTTGGATCCAGTATCGAACCTTCACAACATCTCAGGATTTTGCTCAGGATCGATCCGGCAAAAATAAAACTATGAAGCGAGCACGCTAACCATTAAATGCACATTTTAATACTAGAGAATGAAACTACAATTCGCAAAGTATCAGAATACAACCAAGATTTATTATTTTGAATGAAACACTAGTTTATTTTATATGACAGTTTTCACTAATACAGTTTTGTATTCGAGTAACGATTGTTTTGTTTCCCAAAATATTTTATTTAACCTACTTTGAAGATTAATATTTGAGTGGAAACTCTTATTTACTGACTCCAAAAAAATATTTTATGTCAGGAGAGTGTTTTCACGACCCCTTCTGTGATGACTGATGACTCCCCCTTCTGTGATGACTGATGACTGATGACTGATGACGTGGTGAGGTCTTGTTTCCAATTATTGGTGACAGAAAATATTTCAGTGGCGAAAAACAGATTGAAGCATTACCATAACTTCTTTCCATCTCTATTGTGCCTCCCTTGTTTTGAAGTTATATATGGTATTGTTTTAACTATAGATTGTACAGTGATACGACAGGACATTAGATCAAGTTAAAAAAGTAGGAAGAATTATTATTTTCAATCTTAAATACTCACTTACCATACCTTCATAGGCATTAAAATGTTTCCTTATTTTTTGGTTCCAAGACCTCTAGGGCAATGACTAAAAAAAAAATGTTTGTAAAAGGTTAATATTAGGATAACAATGCATGTTTTTTTTATTAATGGGGATGAGGTGTGAGAGAGAGAGAGAAGAGAGAGAGAGAGAGAGAGAGAGAGAGAGAGAGAGAGAGAGAGAGAGAGAGAGAGAGAGAGAGAGAGAGAGAGAGAGAGAGAGAGAGAGAGAGAGAGAGAGAGCAAAATAACCCACTAGATAATAAACTTATTTAATTATTCGTGGTGTAAATCATCATGGCACTGGTCAAATGATTTGAAATAACTGCTAACGCAGTATAATATGATAAAACATTCACGCAAACAGCCATTATTGGTCAAATAATGTTTTGACAAATTTCCTCCATTGAGTGGTCGCTAGTTTATTCCTAAATGGATGATTATACTTGTTTGACTTGTTATGGTTTTATTACCAAATTTGTCGATTTTTTGTTACGATATTGCAATATAGAGTGGGCAAATATTAAATTATATTTTTTTTAATGCATTTTTGTAATTTTACATTAGATTCGGTATATTTTTTATTTTATTATATTTTTAAAATATAAAGTAAAATATAAACCACAATCTATCCAAAAGTTCATTTTTTATTTGATTACCACGCATGTCTTGCCAATGTCCAAGAAGAGAAGACAAAATGTCCATTTTTCCCTCGGTATTGTTTTTCCTTATTCACTGTAAATTTACTGATACATTAAATGAATCTATTGCTATTTACATGAGTTTATATGTATAAGATTAATATGAAAGCTACATAAATAATTTAACAGACTGATGGAAAATCCATTGATCAAGCTGTATGTTTTTCTAGTGAATTATATGATGAAACATTGTAGAAAGTCTTTGGATGTAGCTTGTGTCCAAGCTAATGTATATTTTACAATACATAGGTAATAATACATCATTATAATAAGTAATATATTTATCATATTTATTTTACATGTCTCATCCGGATTGCTTAAAGCTTCCAATTTACTTTAAATAATGCAGACTTCCTTCATATGTGTTGTTTATAAACTCAAAATTTCTACTGGTCAATGTATTTTTTACCCTTGTATTATTTCTTGCGTGTGATTAGAAAGATTAACGGTTATTTTTTATGATACTGTTAAATAAATATAAGCCGAATTTAATTCTCTAATTTTCGGGAAGGATATATTTACTGAGAACTCACTGTATTTCCTTAACATGGGTTCTTAGCATAGCTTAACAAATTTCTCGCCATGTTGACAGCCAAGTCAGATTATAAAAACGAAATTGAGCTAGAAACCTCTTTCCATATCGTTGCAACTAATAAACTATTAAAATTACTTAACAAAACCAAGATAATAGTTGGAACAACAAACCTGTTCTCGTAGTGCGGCGGCGCGCTTGGAGGTCCCATAAAGGTGTTTAAGTGCCAAATTGCAATTTTTCCCGCTCATTCTTTCATAAGTGTTTTCGAGAGTTCGCCTTTAAAATCCTGACTCTTTACACTCAGCAGCTTTCACCCTATTGTTGGTAAAGGCGTGTATTAGACGGGCCACACCTCTCATTGGTTGCACAAAGAGTATTTGTGGCCATTGATTTTAAGTCCTCATTATATGCTATTTTTAGTTCTAACTTTAGTTAATCTGCAAATATGTTTTGTACTAAGGATCGCCCATTAATAAATACTTTTATTTTATTTTGTCGTCTAATACATAATGTTAGCAGTTTGAGTCCGTTGTATAAAAATGTCCCTAAAACGGAGAATTGTTAAGTAAATATTTCTCTGATATTCTGACAATGAATGAATGAAAGTCAGATTTAATCCATGAATAAACCTAATAAAATTAATACATTTAAATGCTCACAAACAAAAGCGTACACATTTGCAAACTAATGAAGTTAAAAAGAAGTTTTTTTTTGGGTAGACGTTAAAAATAATCTTAGTCCTAGGAAACAGCAGAAATAGGCAATTTCTGCCTGTGTATCCGCTGAGTTGCCATAAAACTTTTTAAATAACCATATATTAAATAATAAAAAAATAAACTGTAATAAAACATTTGAAATTGTAAATTGTTTTTTATATAACCCAAATAACGGAATAGATAATTAGTTAATTATTTGTTTTACTATCAACATAAGTTGGTACTCGTTTTTTTTATAAATATACTGATTGTAAATTCCATTCTACCAATACAGTTTATATGGTTTTGGTTAATAATATAAACAATTGTAATTCCTTGAAAAAATTTACAAAGCAATTTAAATAGTTTCCTGACTTCAGAAACTATTTGTGCAGACAACGTGCAGTACTAATCAATATGGAACATAGATATTTAGATCAAACAGCACGTGTTTGAGTTATTAATTCAACTGCTCAATCTCGTTTTGTAATTGCATTGCAACTAGAGCTATGATTATTTTGCAGCATTACTCTACAATTAAATCGTGGTTCTAGAAAAATTATTGTATAAATACATTTTCGTTTAACTCAACCAGACTGGGTATAGTATGGTTTAAAACGGGACCATAGCCTATTGAGCATGATATCATAGTTGTTACAACTGAAAGGTTATCTGAGATGTACTTAGACAGAATGAAAATATACAAAAAAAATACTATGACCTTTTTAAATCTTTCTTGAGCTATTATTTAACAAAACTTTCACTGTATTCTCATTTTGTATTTATGCAGTATTATCCGGCTTTATAACTTTTAAACCTGCATCAGGAGTAAATACACTCCAGGAATAAAAATGAAAATTCAAATTCAAATTCAAATTTATTGAGCATGTTGACAAAATTACATTGCATATGCCAAGTCAAAACAAAAGTTAATACGATGTTCTTAAAACATAAAATACACTACATAAAATGGTGTGGTAGATTTCCAGCAACAAATCGTTCTAAGCTAAGAGATATTTTACTAGCTAAGGTAGGCCTTGTCAATGAGAAAAACATATTAATTTTTTCGAAAAGGTCGAAGGCTTTGCTAAGATAAAAAAATAGTCCAGATGAATAATTACCCAAGTCGACTTCGTCGACAATACTTTAAAGAACTGAAAACATCGCATCAACTGTGCTTCTACCTCTAATGAATCCAAATTGCTGATAATGCAACAATTCGTTGTTATCAAGAAAAGGCTAAAGTATTTTCAAAACTACCTTTTCACAGACCTTTGAAAAGGTTTAAATTATTGAAATCGGTCTGAAATTTGAACAGTCAACTGAGCTTCCTTTCTTGTGTATTGGATTGATAATGCCAGTTTTAATGTATCTGGGAAAATTCACGTTGAAAAAGAATCATTTATTAGATTGCTGATGGGTTGGGCAAGTTCTGCTGCTACCCTTTTTAGTACAATCGATGAAATGCCATCTGTGCCGGCTGATGACTTATTCTTCAAGGAACTGATTACATCGATAACTTCTTGTGGAGTAGTAGCTGATAAAAACAAAGATCCCAAAGGGAAGAGATGGTGCTGGTCATGGTGGTTGAAGACAAGGCGCCGACTTTACCAAAATCGGGTCCAACATTGACAAAATAATTGTTAAACACATTACCAACATCATTTGGGTCTCTCACCATCCTTACCGAATGCTTCCTGTACTGTAATGGCTCCTGTGCAAAATTTGTTGTATACATATCATCATAGCTGCTTATAAACTCGACCGGCTTATGAAGATTCAGTTGAGCGTAGAAACTTTCCATTTTGTGTTTAAAGCTATTTCAGACAAATCAGATTTGGCTTATTGTAAATCCCCAAAATGTTTAGAAAGTATATGGTCGAATACACTAAATGTAAAGCCAAAGCACAGCTTAACGTATAGAACCATATAACTCAGTGGATTTATAATGGGATAAAGTATAAGGGTAAATATTATTGAAATATGATTTTTATGTATAACGAAAACATTTTTAGATTTTTCAACAGAAAACTGGCAAAACATACACTGTATTTTTTACAATGGTTGAAACAATTTTACTTTTTTTTAAATAATTGTTTTATAGAAATGGTTGGTTATCATAAAAAGATAGAGCCATTCATTTGCTTAATCAAAATATACTAATTAATTCCAGAGATGTATGACATTATTAAAATTTTATTTTATTAAGTTACTTTGAGTGTTTAATGTTTATTTTAAACGTTTCGTGTAATATAACGATTATTTCATAAATTATATTACCAGTATTGCTTCCTTCCGGTTCAAAATAACGATCTGAAAGTTGCACATGAGAAAGTCAGTGATTCAGTTTGAGGGCGGGTTTGAGGCCACCAGGAGGGGTGATTCAATTACCAGATAAACCTGCGTGACAACACCGATATTGGAGCTATGGTGGTCCGCACTATACAGAAAACAGATTATACTCTATAACACGAGCAGCCTATAAGGTTATCGAGTATAATCTTATTTTAAGTTTATTTCATTTTCAGTCCTTACCTTAATATTGATAGGCAGCAACTTACATCAATCAACTTATAATTAGTGCCTAGAAAATCGCGACGGGTTTAAATTAACAAAAACACTGTATTAACATTATTGCATCAATATTTATATTTTTTTACTCTTTTAACTTAATATATGGAGTCAAACTTAAAAATTCTATTAAATACATTCTACAATTTTAGAGCGTGAACAGGTAAATACTATGAGGAAGAAACATACAATTTCTTTGGCAATAGTAATTTTTGTTTTGTTAAAAATATGTTGTTTTTTATTGAAATGAAAATTTTATCTCGCTGCCAAATTTGTTTTTGGCATTTCACTTATAACACCTTACCAAAGTATCGATTAAACTCTACGATGAAGGTCGCCATAGCTTCAAATAACACAACACATTTAAAACAGTACGAGGCACGATAAAATACAAACATTTAACACGAAATTGATCGTTCCAGTCGGAATACCATCGTGTGAACATAAAGAGTCGACGACAGATTTAGGTTGGTAACCTGTTATATCGATTAAACCTCCAATTTTCACTATCACAGTATATGTGTATACATGGACACAAAGTATATGAGTATACTTCCCTTAAAGTAGTTTATGCGGTCTTAACATAATGCCTCTGTCATTTAAAAACAAAAAGTTTTTGGTTTTTAATAATAAAGCATTTCTTCAGTTAGAACCAAAAATCGTTGTTACAATTTCTTTGTTAAATATACTTCTAGATTTTATAAACAAAATCCAACCTTATAAAAGAGTTTTAAACCAGGACCAAAACCCATCAAGAGGTCTGACTGGGGAGGTTCACCATTGAACGCTGCCCAAGTTATTATTTCACATCATTAATCTTGAGAAACTTAACTAGAGGTCAACATTCGCGTGGAGCAGAAGGTTGAGATGTAAGCCTCCCGCACTTTATAACATTCCCTTAATCTTACTCTATTTAAATTCATTTCCAAAATAAACACATGAATATAACATCATTTTTAAGATCAAATTATAATTTAAGCGAATTTCCCTTATTGGGAAGAAGCTATTACCGTAGTCGGTATGGTAAGACCTAGGCCCGGGACCATGATAACTTGTCGTTTTGAGGTCCCCATATGTCAAAATCACCATTCGTTCAAAACTGTATATATACGAATATATATATGCGATAACCATCCGATTAAAAAAATTATAAAAATGATCCGATTTTGATGACATTTGGTACAAACATGTAAATCAACATTTATGACTTTAAGTTCAAAAACCAGCCAGATCGCTCTATCCAAAGGGGTATTTTTGGGGGGGGGTTTGTACCCCAAACAATTTTTGGAGGGGGTTGTTTTGAGTTTTTTACATATAATATATTAGTAAATTCAATTTTAGTTTTCACTATTAAATTCAGCTTAAAAAAAACAATTTAGTGTTTTGATCATTGCTCTACGTTAATTGGTTACCGAGATATTGAAAGTGGTAAACGGAGTACGTTGTCGAATGTTATCGTTATGGAGAATAAGAAAAATTATATATCTTGCTTATTTATCAACTTATCCTGACGAAAATTAGTATATTGCTTCATACTGTTGTGGTCTATTGATATTTGCACGAAAATTTTGTTTTCCGATTGTTCCCGTTGCAGCAAACCTGCGTACTCAGCCCCCATGTTATTCTTATGGAGAATAAGTCAAACGTTATCTCCCTTAATTATGAACATAAATTAATAAAATTTGGTATGTGGCTTCACCTAGTTGAGTTATAATATTCTATAGAAAAACCTATTTTGTGTGTACCTTGTTTCAACAAACCTGCATCCTCAGACGCCATGTTATTCTTACAGAGAATAATTAAAATGTCATAAATAATTTATTTATATATATATATATATATATATATATATATATACATTGGAAATTCGCTGAGTACGCAGTTTTGCTGCAACGGTGGTACATTTAGTATTAAAAGCCATCTTTAATTACAAATAACCGTTAAACTTATTATAAGATTGATTGTAGTCACAAGATCGTAGTACATACGATGTTTTGGTTTACGATTTTGTTTCTATGCTTGATTGCTATTTGTAGGTAGTACTATAATTGACAAGATTGTCTGAAGCTCTTATAATGTATGATGTAGGTTTTACACATGTATAAAACCTTTTCTGTTTTAAGTTGTTTCTCTATTATATTATGTAGGGGATGAAACGTTAGTTAAAAAGTCTTCTATGAGAATTCTAACAGTTTTAGTTTCTCCTAGAAGAATTTGTAAGTAGCAAATTACTCTAGCAATTGTTTTGCGACGACTGAAGCAAACGCAGGGACAAACGCAGAAGGTTGTGTGTAAGTACACTCTTGACCTACGAAGCTTGGGTCAACGTTTACTCTGACTGAATTATAATGCACAATTACCTACTTTCTCCCATTTAAACCCTTTAGTAACCTGTAGGTCTACGAATAGCTGAGAGTACGATACTAGTACCGTAATATACTTGATTCTCAGGGCAAATTTACCTTTTGAATTTTAACCCATCCTGTTTGACTACTTCACTTATGTTTTTAAGGGAGAGGGGGAGCTAGACATTTTTCTCAATTTATACCCTATAAATTCTTACCCCGAATATTTCTAGAAATCAGGGCGGCCTAATTTTGTTGAGGACTTAATTTATTGAAAACAGAAAGCTTTTCAAAATCGCTTAACAAAATTTTAAATATTTAATTTTATTTTGGGGGGGGTGGTTACCCTTTAAAGTAAAAATTCCTGAACATATTGTAGAAGTGTACCTGCATATCAAATTATATCGAAATTGGTCTCAATTTCTGTCCAGACAGGCAGAAAATGTCACTTCTATAACCCCTTTCTAGAGTTCAGGAAGCATCAAAACCACCAATACGCCAGTAACCAATAACTCCACCAATACACCAATAACTCCAGTTAGAAAATGTTGTAAAACAATACTTTTACCATGTAGTGCGTAAAGAGGGAGAAATAAAATGGAAGAGGAAGAGGTAAGGCCGAATTTTGAACAAGTAAAACAAAGTTACGCTTTACCCCCATTTTATAAAATTGTTCTAATTATCAAACAACTACCTGATTAGTTTTAGTTTTTATGGATAAATATTTATAAGATCATATTCTTAGCAAATTAAAAACATAACCAATTACTCCATGATTGACAAACTGAAGCATAATTAGTTAAAAACCATATATTAAAACAAGAACATGTTTGGTCCTATAATACGATAAAGGTATGCTGTTGATAGTCGATGGATTGCCTTGGTAATTCAAACCATAAAACTGATTAAAAGTACACAAAACTGACTGAAATCAAACACCATCAATCACGAAAGTGGGGCAAAGCTGTCATCGAAAGCTAATCAAGTGTTGTTGAGTCTCTCATTGATTATCGGGAGATTAGTAGTACTTTTAAAGTATATTATACACAATTAAACAGGGAAGCTTTTAAAATACAATGTAATTCAATATTTTATTTTAAAAGCCAACATAATTATTTGTTATTTGCCTTAACTGCTCTATAATTTTCACTTAATAAAAAGCCTTTGCTCCTTTATTTGTTACGAAATGAGTTTGACCCTAAAACGAATTTCTAGTATGTACGAATGCTTATTTATCCTATTCCCTTGCAAAACAATAACTAAACTATGTCGGTTTTTTTTATAAATTATTATAAAATGTTTGATCTTCTTTAATTACAGTTATACATAAGTAACATTTTAAGATGTCGAAAGTGACATTGAATAAGTTTTAGATAAAGTTGTAATAAGCTTTACTGTTATTAAAAACTCCTGCTTTTAAAAATATGCTTTTTCAAGACACCCTCATTAATCATCAGTTGTTGAAGGTTTGTCCTCTTTTCAACGTGCAACTGTAAACGCCAACACACGTCGGTTTTTAATGAAGTACCTGCATTGCTAGCTTAAGTCTCAACTTGTACTTGAACTTTCTTTGCACTTTAGTAAATTACATTTTCCGTCATTCAGAACTAAACCATGTTTTAAAACAATATTTATACCATGTTTATGACAAATACTTTCAATTCCGTATGAGAAACTTGTATTTACTTGCAATAAGTTCAAAGGTTCTATGCTACCTTTAGGTTTTTTAGCGAATTTCTCCTACAGGGAAGAAGCTATTACCGTAGCCGTATGGTCCTCAGATGCCAAAAGGATTATTCGTTCAAATTTGTATTTATGTATGTATATATACATATATATATTTACATATATAAATATATATATATTTATATTTATATATATGTGTGTCCGTACCTGCACGATAACTCTCGTAAAAATGCCCGATCTTAATGAAATTTGGTAAAAATGTGTAAAGCACAATTTATTTGAACGAGTTCGAAAAGCAGACTAATCGTACCATCCGAATAGGGGTTTTGGGGAGGTTTTTTACCCCAAAAATGGGATTTTTGGGGTTTCCATTTGTAATTTTTATTTTAATCAACCTTTAATTTTCATCACTGAATTCAGCATAAAAAAAAAATTTGGAATTTTGATCTTTGTTCTACGTCAACCGGTTACTGAGATATTGAAAATGCTAAACACAGTACGTTGTCTGTTATTCTTATGGAGAAAAAGAAAATTGTATATCTTGCTTATTTGTGAACATAAACTGACGAAATTTGGTTGACTTCATCTGGTTGTGGTTTATAGTTGTTTGAACAAAAAAATTTTCACCTATGGTTCCCGTAGCAGTTACTCGGTCCCCATGATATTCTTATGGTAAATAATTAAAATGTTACATATCGCTTATTTATGAATGTATATGGATGAAACTTGGTATGTGACTTCAATAAGATTAGTTCTATTGATATTTGCATAACAACCCATTTTTTTTTTCCTTGTTGCAAGAAACCTGCGAACTCATCCCCAATGTTATTTTTGATTAATATTATAAATATCGCTTGTTTGTGAAGCAGGTTTATATTGGGAGGGATTCCCATGATCTGTCAGCTGCGGAATGTTGAATTACACAATTATAAATTAAATTTATAAATTGTATATTATGTTTGAGGAGAGGCCAGTATAACATGTCTACATAGGAATTACTTATCATACCCTCTAGTTTTTAGTGAAAAGGTAAATCTAATGTCATTTTATAACATTTTGGTTTCAGGTTCATCGTAAAAACAAAGACATTGAACTGAAGTTGTAAAGTGAAATTAAGTATTTATGATAATTATTTTATTTGTTTGCCCGATAAACACAAATATCAAACAAATATGGCGTTACTTTATTGTTTAATTTGTATTACTCGTTCGTTAAATAGATTAAATGTATAAAAGTCTATACACAAGTAATTATTATTTATAAAATGGATTTTATAATAACAATAACGCGAATTAAATAAAAGCGAAGACTAAACATATTCCCAAATATCTACGAATTGATTGGTAGCGTTGACATGGGATTTTTTATAACCCTGCATATATTCCTTATTTATAAATCTTTATCCTACGTAAAGTTATTTATATGACTAGAAAATATTTGAGTATTTTAAGCTTACAGAAGACTATGTTTAAGCAATTATGCTGTAATAAATCAACATAATTGACTATTTCATAATCATTTGGATAGCTTGAAATAAGCAATACTATAGATAGTATATCAAACTATCAAGTATTTTTTTTTATATTTAGGATTAAATACTGTTAAAAAATTAGTTTTCAAGCCACGTTGTCGGCCACTGTGCGAAGGTCAACTTCCCAACACAATGTGGAATACCAAGCAGCCGTCGTCGTCGAACACTGCCATTCAATTCTCAGATTCAATTTCACCCTCAGGTCAGCAAGAAGTATTTCATTTCATTGTCGTGTGTCTGATTTCATATTTTTTACACCATTTTATTCAAGTTTTAATTTTAAAAACAGTCCTATACAAATATTTGTTGGATATATTTTTTATCCATCCATGAATTATATACAGGTATTATTCGAACAGTAAAGTTTTCATTAATTATATTATTAAGTTATTTTATTATTATTAGAGTAATTAAATAAAAGTAACATTAAATCTATCAACTATGAGGAAACAAACACTTCTGGACAACATTAACAATTTGACTATAATAATCCCATCTACAACTACGGAAATACCCACTTAAATGGAAATTTGTTTAATGCTTCAGTGAAGTGGGACGCACCCGTTACCTAATGCGATGGTGTTATTGTAAAATATTGTTATTCATAAGTATATAAAATAACAACAAAATGATGCAGTCTGGTGAAACTAAACACAGTAAAAATATCAAAATAAATTTACAGTGCTTTAGAATAAAAAGTATTCTTTCAATTAACACCCCTACTGGCAAAGCCTAAGTATACTAGCAGTGTTTTAAATGTTAATAACCACAGCTGAGACACTAAAGTTTGTACTTTTTTAATAAGATTGATAAAGTATTCTAAATAGGAAAAAAGTTAACAGGTATAATCGTATAAAATAAAACGCATTTTAATACTAAACAAATACTTCGTGTGAAACGTTACAAGAGTCGTGGTAAAATTGAGTAGGTGCAATTTTATTTATATTATTTTGATATATATTAAAACATAGCTTTCAAGTGATAAATAGGACCATGTATGTTTTAACTATGCCAATCACTTATTATAATTTTTAAAAAGCAGCAAGGATTGCGATAATATCAGTGAATATTATTAATTTTAAAACATTAAAGAAACTAGAAAGAACTTTTAACAAACAAAAACAGGACAAAGCGATAAATCTATACATATTAAAGCCAAAACACTCACTGACAGACTGACTCACTCATTCACTCACTCATCACAAAATCTCCTACTTCCCATTTATCTAGAGAGTTGAAATTTTATACACCGATTCTTTAGGCATAAAATATGAAAACTAAACTGTTAACATCCTGATTTGATCTTACAACTCCACCAGAGACCCCGACAAGGTTCCCATGAATTTCTTATGGACATTCATTTTTGTTTGAGCTGATGAAAGTACAAACTGCTGATCATGATTCGTATTAGTTCCACGGGCTAACCACAGAATGCAGCACACACAACTGTCATCGTTTTTATAAATCATTTGCGGGGCGAAGTCTGCTGATAATAGCTAGTAATCTATATGCATAAAAATCGATGTTTGTATCTGATTGTCTGTGTTCCTATGCCACTCATCCTATTGCGTTAAAACGTTGCATGGTCATTCAAGTCAACCCTAGAAAGGTGTCTGGTCACTAATCAAGATACAAGGACTTAGGGCTTCGCCGCACTAGACTTTGAAATTACCAATGTTAACCTTATGGAGTAATGATTTAATTTAAGTTTTCATGGTAACAAAATGTTTACCAAAAAATACTCTACAGAAAGAAAATTACACCCCCCCCCCCCCTCTAGTCTTGTAACGTCATAAAACAGCTGTTGGTTTAGGGTCAGTGCTATCACTTCATTTGTAACAAATGTAATAACATCCGACATGGCGAAATGGCTCAGTGGTTAAGGTGAGAATTTGGTACGGTGAAGGTTCTCAGTTTGAAACTGCACATTATGGTTATCTTTTTGAAGATAAAAAATTGTTAATTGTAGATTTGTAACTGTTTGAACCAAAACAGTATAACATGTTAGTTTATTTATTTTATTTATTTTTAGTATGACATTGTGTTGTGAAATTACTTTTTAGTGAATTTCCTTTGGAAAGTGAACTATTAGCATGACCCGCACGGGACATTTGCAACTTAAGCCCGGGACCACCATAGAAGTTCCTAACGTTACCCCCTGAACACATTTTGGGGGGTCGTTCAAAATGTTATATATGTATATATATATATATATGTTTTCACTCTAGCGGTCGCATTTTTTATCCGATTAACTTCAAATTTGGTAGGGACGTTTTTTTCTGTAATCAGTTCGACAAGTTCGTTGGGCAAAACAATCGGAAAACTCCAAACCCCTTTTTTGGGGATTAATCTGTCAAATTTCGAGTTGTTGGGCCCAAAAAGGGTCAGAAATGCCCCGTATGTAAATTTAATGCATGTAATAAGATGGGAATTAGTGAGGCGAAAGTTTTAAGCATTCTCTCGTCATTCTACCATAAATAATTACCGAGTTATTAAAGAAAATGTGTTTCGACCAAACACAGTATGTTGTCTTATGGGGGGTTTACTTTAGAAAAGCCTGCTACTCCTTTGTTAGAGTATTTTTATCCTCCCCAGCAACCTCACGTCTACTTTCAAGCCTGACTGGACCTTTTCCTAACATTATAATGCACAAAATTGTATTCCCAGCTTTGCAGGTAAATGAAACCAGGAGCATGAGAACAGCCAAAAAATCAATGTTTTAGATTTCAATAAAAATTGGAATAAATGTATGTTTTTACATTGATTTTGAGTTTTAAAAGTTTGTATATGGAAATTCACTTCCCTCACGTCAGCGTGCTGCGTGCGAACTCGTTTAAACTTAAAACGCCGTAAAAACGTCTAATATATGCAAATATTGAGGGCTCTTCGTTCGGGTGTCATCGTCCATATTCGTGAAGTTCGGTTACAACGAAGTGGGGGGTGGCTATTAGCTCTCTGTAGTCTTGTGTTTACCACAGGGAAATAAACGGTTGTCAAGAAACAAGACTCTACAGAGAGTAAATCGCACCCTCCACCTACACTTCGTTGTAACCGAACGTTCACGAATATTGACGACGACACCCGAACGATGATCCCTCAGTATTTGCATATTTTTTATGTTTGAAAAAGTAATTTCGCAACACAATGTAAATCATACTCCAAACCAATTAAAAATAAATAAACTAACATAATATGTTTAGGTTCAAACAATTGAAACACTACCATTAATATTTTTTTGTATTCAAAACTATAATGTGCAGTTTCGAATTGGGCACATTCATCACCTTAACCACTGAGCCATTTCGCCACGTCCGTCATTAAAATTGTTACAAATAAATGAATAGCACAAACCTTAAACCAACAGCTGTTTTATGACGTTACTAGTCGAGAGTAGGGTGTGTCATTTCCTGTCTGTAGAGTCTTTTGTCAAGAAAAGCGACGCGGTTTAAGTCGGGCCAGGTACCAGCTAGTACTGATATCAATTTACTGCTTCTACACTTTCAGCTCTTACGACACAATATCACTAAGTGCAGACTTAAATTCTTAAGTTCTTATTTTAACTTTATGGAAATGAGATTTGTAAAACGATATCATAGCAGCGGAAAATACGTTTTTTAACTCTGGACTAGGCTGTATAATACAATACCATCTACTAGGAAAACCTGAACCTTGTGCAGATACGGAGGGACTATTTTCCCTATAATCCCTCTATTGTAGAATATTTGCACAGAAGTTATTAAATTTATTTGCTACGGACCCTTACACGATACGTACGATTGTTCAAAGATTATAACTTTACAAAATTCTACTTGCCTAAAAAATGTTTCCAGAATAATTTATTTATAGTTTACACAGTGCGATAACTAATAATTATACAACTATAAGTACAATCTATGACTTCTTTATGAAAAGGACGAAGCTAGTATGTGTAACTTTAATTTTGGAGCGCTGGTGACAGGTCATTAATGTTGGGCTTTCAGACAAAGAGATGGACAATGGGAGTTATTGTCTCGGGAATGGATTAATTGATGAACTATTCTAGACTAGAGAATAAGCTCTCTTCTATTACAAATGGATTCTCTGACTATAAATACACTACTTAAAAAATATAAGTATTTAAATCTAACCTTTTAAGCAAATAAATGCGTCACTCCTGAGTTTTAGTTATTTTTAACCAAAAAGAAATAGCTCTAGTAGTGAAACCAGTAGTCAGTAAAAAAGTGTGCGAATAAAATATATATCACTTCATAAATTAGATGTGATTAAAGTTGCAAAGAAATCTGAATATGCGAAACAACCTTAGCCATTATTTGTATATCACTGAGGAGAGCTGTCCGCTTAAATAATCCTATAATCTTGAGATAGCAGGAGAAAGATGAACATTTTCAGCAAATCCGGGTTTGGTACTTTTTGTATATTTTTCTAATAGAGAAGGCTCCCACCAAATAAGCAGCCACCTCTGAAGGATAGGTACTATAAAGTACTCAGTGCATTATAAAGTACTCAGTTATCATTCCGGTCCCACGTTCCTATTTCTGCCCTAGCAAACGTTTTATTATAAGATCATCATAATTCCGGTTACTCCAGTTAGTTTACGTGCAATTTAACTCAGTCTATGGAATAATTTTATTAATAGGCAAGCTCAAATTTGTCCCTCATTTTTTCTTGGCGTGTGTGTATCGTGGAAGAAATTTAAGCAAACCGTTACAAAGGTATTGTGGTGTAGATTTGTATAAACCCTTATAATGTTCAACGGTCCTCAGGTCTATGTTCCACAGGCTTTCAAAGCCTCAATGCTAATCTTACGTAAAAACAGTGTTCAAAATGTATATTTGACAACTGTTGATATAATAACAAAAGCTAAGACAAGACCAAGAGCAGACGTTTCAGCCATAATGCAAATTGAAATACTGCTGACTGCTGGAATGGTAACACCCTTCTGTTATCCGTTTTAACTCCACATTAACAAATCAAACCTTGGAGAGAAGGAGTGGGTGGGTGGGGAAAAGAGGGAGAGCAACAGGACCCACTAGATAATAAAATAATTTATTCAGTTATTTGTTATGTTAAGCGAAATTACAAGAGGGTGATTTTCAGTTGTATTATGTATAGCCACAGATAAAGGAATCCATAATATTCAATTTTTATTCCTTTTTCTGTGGTATAGCTTATGTTATATTTTTCTAAGAAAAATATTAACGAAACTCTATTTAAAGGTATTTAAATAATTCACAGGAATTATAATTCATAGCTTTTAAATTTGGAAAAGTTGCCTGAGTAATTTTTCTGTCATTATAAAAATTTCAGGTTTTAGTTCTTCTCTAATTTGTTAGCTCATATATTTTTGCTGAAATTTGTTTGTGAATTGTTATCATTTTGAGTTAATTTAGTCTCAGTGAATTCCCCAGTTTATTTTTTGGAGAGTTATAGATGAGAATAGTTTGTTCCAAATAAACCGAATTATATTACCAACGTATTCTAACAATACTAAACAAAATATTTTAGATCATCAATAAATGATTTGCATATTGAAGTTAATATTTGGTGTAAGTGTAAATAAATAATATTATGTATTCGACAAGGATAAGTAGATAATATTTTTATTTTTATTTCTTAAACTGTCAACCAACCATTATCATAATTGTTATGTTTCTACATTTATTCTTATTGTATTGTTTAATTATTGTGTTGTTTAATAAATAAAAAATAACCAAAGTCTATATTTTGTTTAAAGGCAGAGAGCGTATGAACAATTGGGTGTTAGGATAGCAATTATTTGCCTGATATTTATGTTTTAAATTCAGACTTAAGTGATGCCATTTTTCTTTATCATAGACTTTAACCAGATTATCAATTATTCTTTAAAAATTTCCAACCAGCCAATGGATAAAATACTACTTACCAGAACAAATATTAACGAGCACTTAAATTACATGCATGAAAATTATATCATCCTTACCTCCTACTGTCCGTTCTTGAAGCCGGTGTCCGTGCTTGAAGTTGGTGTCCGTGCTTGAAGTTGGTGTCCCTGCTTGAAGCTGGTGTCCGTGCTTGAAGTTGGTGTCCGTGCTTGAAGTTGGTGTCCCTGCTTGAAGTTGGTGTCCCTGCTTGAAGCTGGTGTCCGTGCTTGAAGTTGGTGTCCGTGCTTGAAGTTGGTGTCCGTGCTTGAAGTTGGTGTCCCTGCTTGAAGCTGGTTGGATGCGAACAGGATCTTGTCTTGAACGACCTTCTCGCCTTTTCCTTATCTATTTCTTCTTATCTCGGGGAAGGAGGGGTTCCCTGTATATTAGTCACGCCCCCTATGCCTCCCAGGTGGAATACACCTGGTGTGCAACGAGGACAAGGGGGCGGAGTCAAGGGCCTCACTGCTGTCCGCCTCTTGCGCCCTGAAATATAAACCCTATCCTAGGGTCATTCGACCTCAGCACCCGCCTCGGGGGTGCGAAAGGGAACGAAACCAACAGTATAGTGCCCAGAACCCCCATGTCCCTACGCGTCGGTTAAGAGTCGTTCGTATGCGTTAGTAGTCAGGAAAGTAAGTAGTGTCTTCTTTTGTGCATCTTCAATTCCATGTCCTCTTCTTCCTGAAACACAAGAAAGACGAACAATTAATTCTGTTTGAATTTCTAAATCCAAGGTAATATAAACCTATTTTAGTATCTTTTACAAAAATCTGCAACTCTGCATCAATGTGCTCGCCCCACAGAATTATAATTTAAGAAAAAGTGTAGTATTATCAAAAGCTTTTATGTGCGATGGTTTGTAAAATATCAAATCTTATTAGGGATTGGTCCCAAATGCTTAAGGTGCAATGTTAATTTCATGTGTTACTTCATTTCAGGTAGTTCATTAGTTCATTAGCCTCTACATCGAATACGGTTTGGGGATGAAGTTCATTTTTTTAACCACAAAATATCGCACATCAAGGCCTTCCACAATAGAATCTATAGCAAGTTGTCGCATGTTCAGTACATATTGTTTGAGTGCTCATTTTATTTATATGAAATTTTTTTTTCCGTACAAAAAGCACGAGTGTGTCATGATTTAATAAGTGCTGTAGTGAGTTATCTTCATTGTAAAAACTCCTGAGTTATTTTCTGAATTTTCAAATGGAATTTCCTCCCTTCCAAATTGTTCTGCCTATTTAGTATCAACGCTCTTTTCTTATATTTATGTTTGAGATTTAAAAATATTAACTTATAATTTGTACTGACACTAAACTAAATAAAACCATGTAACATTGAGGCCGTCAAAGTTAGCAATATAAGTATTTTCCCGGTAAACAATCATTTTCCTTCATAGACTTCCATTACTTTTCCTTTTTATATACAAAATTATATTTTATTTTCTAATGAGTTTTGGTGTTAGAGAAAATTTAAACTAATAATACAATAAAATTTTTCACTTACCGAAAGTCCAGTTTCCAAATACAATGCTGGTGGTCGTTTTACAACACTACAAGTAACATAACTATAGTGGCTGGTTGGAAACATTGACTAGATTATAAATAAATCGTTAAAAATTATTATTATTTATTTCAAACATAACTAAATCCAAGAAATTTATTTTTTCTGTAACTAAAAAATTATTATAATGACCTTCCTTGAGAGGCTCCAATAGTTTGTACTATTTTTCTTCAGTTTTTTATGAAACCCTTTTTAAAAAGGATAATATGGTTTAAGTCCCAATTATTGAATCTTTTAGTTCCAAAAGCTGATATTTTGACTTTGAATCTATATTATACTTTTCAAAAACATGGTTAGTTACTATGATCATACAATCGTACTGCATCAAGATAACCTCTATCTGTTGTGATAATTTTGGCCTATCCTTAGTGTGTGTTTAAGTGTCTGCAAAAAAACTTGTTTTCTATAATTTCAAATGCTCAGGTTCCTGCTTAAAATATTTAAAAACGAATAACAAAAATCACAACTTAACCTACTCCAAGCCACAAACTAATGAGCCAGTGCCAGGTAATTCAATGAAAAGCTAAGCAGAAGTGGTGGCTCATTAGGTATGTGCAAGCCGCATGGGTTAAAGACTTGTCCACAGCCATGGTCAGCCCAATAATAATAATAATAATAATAATAATAATTGCACATATTATTCTTGCTTACAGAACACAAAACTAGATTAAATATTTTCATCGGTCATTCTACGAATCTGTTTTCCTTGTAGTTTAGTTGTAAGGTACCTATAATGTCCTCTCCCTGAATGAGTTATTATTATTGCTGGATTAGGAAACCCCAGCATTAGCTGCTAGGCAAGTCTTTCACAAGCGCAAATTTTGCACAGGTTACCGGAAGGATAGGATATAGCAGGAAAAGCAAGGTTGGTATGGGTCAGGCAGCCAAACTGACCTTTCAGAGGGCCAACTCCCGTGCTCCTGTGACAGCTGTGATCAGGCTCAAACAGGCGGACCCGCTCTGCCCTCCAAATGGCCAACTCAACTGACAGGGTATCCATGTACAACAGCCAGGGACCACATTCTCAGTTTGGAAACCAAACCCAGAATTTCCGTCCCCACCTGCTGCAAATGGAGAGACCAAAGGTAAAAGGGAAGTTTGTCATAATGGAAAGCCAAAAGCCATATGTAATGATAACTTCATTTGCTATACCCAACGTCAGCCTCAAAGCTGGTATAGACCAGTTTTAAGATTGCCCTGGGACCCCTGTGATCACCTTCTTTTAATTGATCAAAAATGAATTGAACAAAACCTTTTCTTATATGTCGTTTAATCACAGTCTCGTATGATAAGGTGGTTTGACTGTAAATGTATCGTTAATAACTTGTATTGACTCGTTTACAACGTCAGGTTGTTTAGTCAATGTTAACAATACATTTCAAATTACTCCGAACAGTGTTGGAAGCACTGAAAACACACCCATCGTAAGAATAAATTACATTTTGCCAGTGTACAACCAATAGTCTTCCCTGAGCAAAGGAGAATGAACGATTTTCTTCTTAAAATATTTACTAAATAAAAACCGTACTGTCATGAAGAATGTACATATCAAAAGACAAAATCAATCATATCTTATCTTAAATACAGTAACACATGAATATATAAGTTATAAATAATTTGCAATCATGTACAGTCTACATCAAAGTTAATAATAACGACATTTGTAACAGTTCACAATCACAGTCAAAATTAATTTATTATGTAGCCTAGGTAATATAGCCAACACATTGTATTTCAACGTGTGAGTTACTCCTTTGCGAATCACATAAATTAATAACATATTCTAGCTAAAACGCCAAGTTATTCAAATAAATATAGTTCACTTAAAAGTCAAAGAATTTAGTCTCATACCCAATACTAGTTCAGGCCCAGATGCCTTTTTTTATTGGCTATAATGATGCTTTCTAAGATCTAGTCAGTCTTTCTAAGAACAAGACCAGAGTTTGGACTCGCCCTATCAAAACGTTGAAAAATGCCAAAGGCTTAATTTGACACAAATATAATACCGTAATTAGAATGAGGAAGGGCAAACTCAAAGAAAAATAGTCATTGAGTTGTCTTCCAGGAAAATCTGTGTGTAGGATATACATATGGGCACCAAAGAACAAGAGTGCGAATGGTAAACCGCTTACATCCTATTATTTCTCCTAGCACCCTGAACTACCAAGGTGGTTATAATTTTTACACAACATTGAATGTTTACTTGGGTGTCGCTATATCTTCTATTGTATATAAAAAAGTGAGATGTATTAAATTCAAATGTCTAAACTATCGAATATTATTTGGTCTAATTTTGGTCTTGTCATACTTTTTCTAACTGATTTTGTGCATGATTGTTTGATTTATTGATCACATTTTATTTTTCATGTGAGTTCTCAAGTTGTATATTTCAATATTTGTAACCAAGGAATCTAGACACATTTAGGCTTAAAAGAGTAAAAATAAAATTGTAAACTCTAATGTGAGCCACCAGATCAGTGAATTGAATATCTAAGATCGTTGTGTTACAAAATGTAACAGTAAAAGTTTGTATTTTTTTATTTGTGATATTGAAGAGATCAAAGTATAACTTTTAGTTTTGGTGATGTGTAGTTTTCAATTTGGTTAAACATTAGTTTAAAAAATTACAAGAATCTAAAACAAAAAGTATCAGTGATAAAGAACCTAATATACAATACAACAATAACGCCTGAAAAGATTCACCAAAGTGCATTAACACAATTACACATTAAAGGTTAAATCTTAACACATTTTTAAGGTTTGAGAAGTCAAAATAACTAATAAGCATTACATGCATTTTCTTATCCTTGAATAAAATTTGGTAGTCAGCAAATTAATTACCGTAATAAAGAATTTGTTTGTATAAATGAATAAAATATAAATATATGGTGGCTTCAATAAAGTTATAATAATGATATTAAAATAATTAACTCACGGTTACCCTGAAGATCGGCAATGCTTCTTTCCTCTAAATATTTACTTCAGTTTGAATTATAAATTACTTAGCAACAGATGTGTATAATTTTTGTGTAGATAAAAGATTTTTTATTTTATTAATTTTAATATTTTAGGCATTTGAATTGCTTGGCAACAATTACCAACAATTAACTATCAAAAATCACAAGACTCTACAGAGAGGAAATGGCACCCCCACTCTGTCGAAACCGAACGTTCACGAGTTTTGACGATACCCGAGCGAATAACCCAATATTTTCTTATTTTTGTGCTACTTTTTTAAGTTTTAAAAAGTAATCTACCAACACAGTTAAAGTCAAGTTTTTTCAGAATGTAAACTACAGCTAGACTATCATTCCGGTCCAAATTCGGCGCCCTTTATGTCTCTTACAAGAGAAAACCCTTGTAAATTTACCTTGTTATTGTAATCAACTACGTAGATTTCAATTAATAATAATAAATATATTATCATTTTGGTTAAAAAACTAAACATTATGACTAATCAACAATTTGACATCTTCAAAAAGATAAGCATAATGTGCTGTTTCGAACTGCGAACCTCCGTCGTATCAAACTAACATCATAACCACTGAGCCATTTCACTATGTTTGCTAATGTTAATTTTATTACAAATGAATCGACAGCATTGACTCTATACCAATTAACAGTTGTTTTATGTCGTCACTATACGAGAGTGGGGGGTGCAATTTCCTGTCTGTAGAGTCTTTTTCAATAATCATATTATATAGTTGAGCGCATACTAGTTGTTACTACACTTCAATTTAATCAAGCTCACACATCGTTCTGTTTTACATAATTTAAATAGTGGTAATAGTGAAAATAAATAAACAACAAAGCTTAACAAATACTTTAAATTAAATATTTTTGTAACTGCAGAATTTCGACAGATTTTATTTTAATTTTATTACCTCTTCCAGCCCATATGACTAAGGAACTAAGACAATTCCTATCCCACTTGATTTGGCTTAATGCCACATTGTGTCTTGCTATGCCCAATGCGAAGGGGAAACACGGTTTACTTATGTATAAAATTGCGTTATCCAGCAAACATGAATAACTTGTGCTGTTTATAGTATGGATACTTACGTTATTATCAGACTACTGTATGCTGATTAACACTTCAAAGAGCATCTGAAGGTACCTAAATCCTGATTTTCATCACCTCTGCTACGGATTCTTACACAGAATGTGGCGTAAAGGGGAGGTAGTGCGAAAGTGATAGGGGTGGGGGTAGGCTCCGACTCCCCTCAATCATACGGCATAACACATTTATTGGGTTTTGGGGAATTTTGAACCCTTTACTGCGTGTGTCCACCGGAAACACGTTTTATTTACATTTTAACTCTTAAAGCGTTCAAGACATTTAAAAATTTAACTAAACATCGCAGAGTTAGTTCTTTTAGAAGCATAGTACTGAAAGGGTTAAATATATAAAGTCTTAAGGCTAAATAATTCAAATAAAATCATAATTTTTAACAAAGTTAATACCACATAGTACCTAGTTGGTTTTGAAGAAATTATTGTTATTATTTTTGGTTTTCGTTAAGCTAAGATTATATATTAATATTCAATATTCACGTAATTGGATGAGCGAACTTAGAAGTGGTAGATGAATGTTAGAGTTTTTAACGTAAGTCCTAACCGGAATTTTTTTACAAAATATTAAATAAATCGTCTTGATCCAAGGGACTCTGTAGCGAAATAGTAATTTTTATTTTGGTTAATATTAAGTCATAGGATAGATCGTTCTTATAACAAAACCATAAGAATGGTTATTAAATGTGCATGTTTATGTATTATGGCATACCGATAATACCCCCGTTGCAGCAAACCTGCATACACAGCGAATTCAAATGGTACTTCACTAAGTCATGAAGCCACTTATCAACTTTAATCAAAGCATATTAATAAGTAAGCGAGATATGACATTTTATTTATTCCACAAAAGAAAAACATTATGACTGAGTATACAGGTTTGCTGCATGAAGGACCACAAAATCTGGTTTTTATGCAAATACCAATGGAACGCCTCCAGATGAACCAACATACCAAGTTTTATCAATTTATGTTCATAAACAAGCAAGTTATCACATGTTTATTATTCTCCATAAGAATAACATTATAACTGCTGAGTACGCAGGTTTGCTGACATGAACCACAAAAAATGAGTTTTCTATGCAAATAGCATTAAAACCCAACCATATAAAGCCACATACCAAGTTTCATTAATATATGTTTATTAATAAGCGAGATATACAATTTTACTTATTCTCCGTAAGATTAACATTGGTCAACGTACTGTGTACTTCCAATATCTCGGTAACCAATCGACGTAGAGCGATGATCAAAATACCAAATTGTTTTTTTTAAAGCTGAATTTAATGGTGTAAACCTAAATTTGGGTTTAAAAAGAATTATATGTAAAAAGTTCCAAAAAAATGTTTGGGGTACTTAAAATACTTGTCTGGTTCTCGAACTCATGAAAATCAATGCTACCTTACACGTTGATACCAAATTTCATCAAGATCGGAACATTTTTACTAAAGTTATCGTGCCTACGGACACACATACATATATATTTATATATATATAAATATATATATATATATGAATTTGAACGAATGGTGTTTTTGGCAACTGGGGGCCTCAAAACGAAAAGTTATCATGGTCCCAGGCCTAGGTCTTACCATGCCACCTACGGTAATAGCTTCTTCCCTATAGGGGAAATTCACCCAAATGAGGCTGTAGGAAACTAGACTCTTTTACACAAAATTTTCACTACATTCAAGTTCAAGTTCTTTAAAAACCTGTATCAATAATATTTAATTACACTTAATCTATGTACTTTTTCAAACAATTTAAAGAAGTGGCTTTTCAGTTTAGAAGACATTAATTTTTTGTTTTTAATCATAAAATAGATGTAGGTTAAATTCAAGTTAAATGATGTAGGGTTAGGTTAAAGGATTAGTTGTACAGATAAAGGCGCACTATGGCTAGCTTTGCCACACAGGGACTAAGCATTGCATGCTATGAGCTTTGACGGCACCTGGGGAGACCAACTCCAGAGGCAAGTCTCTGGGGAGGTGCCATGAGCCGCCTGGTGGTGAAGTGCGGTGCGCAGTTTGAGAGCCTCTAACCATAGTTAAGTTTCGGATGTATTTTATTTTCTTTTAGTTAAATCTTTAGGCACACTTGATTCTGTAGACCGTTTTTGTTTATCACGTTTTGTTTATTTTATCTGATCGCTGTTTATAATTTTGGTTATTTTGAAGGAAAGGAACCTCCAAACAGGCTATGCCTTGGAGGCCCTACATTTTCTCCAAATTTGTTTAATTGTACATAATTTATAAATAGAAGTAAATGTAAATTGAATATAGTTATTTTAAATTAAAATTACTTGTATATACCTTTTTGTGAAATAGTGAAGCTGTATTAGTTTATTAATTCCTGTTTTATTTATAGAGACAATCAAAAGGAGGCAGATTTAAGAGGATAATTTGAGTATTGTTTATTTTGTTTTGTGTAGATTATTTTAATTATTATATATGTTTAATTATATATTTTGAGGACAAAATCAATGAACAGGAAAATGTGTGCATATTAGAAATACTCTGTAACATGTTTAATTGGAGAAAATAAATCATTTTTATTCTTATTCTTATGTTTATAAAGACGAAACCCCGATCATCAAGGGAATACAAGCCTAGATGATTTAACAAAGGTAAAATTATATTTTTGCCAAGGGTAAAAATCATTGTCTACCCTATACTGTAATTTTACCCTTTCTCTGTTGTTACCCACGATAATAGCTTCCATCCTATAGAGGCAATTAGCTAAAACTGTAAGAACGTTAAGCTTCCTCTAATAATCAATTAAAGCATATTGGTTTCGTATAAGCACATTGTTGAGAGAAAACTTGATTATTAATTAGTGTAAGTCTACCTAACGCTCGAGATTGTTAAGCCTTTAAGGCCATAAACTCATAGTGCTTATTTTAACATCACAAAATTAGGAAAATTTAATTTAATTTTTCAAATTATAAAGGGGCAGTAAAAAAATACATGTTAATGAGAATACTTGGCTTGGCACTATGCAAGATTTCATTCAAATTAAAATAATTATAGTTGTCTTGATTTGCAAAACTTCATACTTTTATATATCTGTACTTCCCATACGTCTGAAAATGTAAGAAACTTCAATTAAATAAAGTGTATATTTATACAAACGTAGGTCTCTTACACCAAACAACAAATGTAAAAGGCAGTGGCTACGTACACGTCCGACGTGAGCCGCTACTGTTCACGTCCGTTCCAAATTATGCACCGTACGTTACTTTTCCTGCGATTTTTAAAACGAATTGAGAGCCAGAAAACCTCCTAACCTAACCTAACGTAACCTAACCTATCCTAACCTAACGTAACATAACGTAACGTAACCTAACCCAACCTAACCTAAGCGGTAGTGAAGTGAATTTGCCCTTACATTGGACGTGTATGCAGTCACTTCGAATGTAAAATAGATACAAATTTAAAAGGGATTGAGTGCTTAGTTAAAACTTACTCAAGCTAAAAACGCTTCATATTTAAAGACCCTAGCAATACAACTTCAATTTATCTAAATTTTCAAACAATAAAATAAACAAAAACCAAAATAAATAAATAAATAAATATTTATACTACACTCTAATATGAGTAAGGTTTGCTTGCTTCCGCCCGTGCGTGCTTGCTTGCAACTCTGATCTCTAAAACGGCTCCAGCGATTTCCTTCAAATGTTGGAAATAACTAATTTTCCCCCGAGCTAAGCTTGGCCCCCAGGTATTTTTGAAAACAAATATAAAATAAGATCCAACACAATTAGAAGTTGTGCATAATCCTATTTTCTACAAACTGAAAACTTAAAAAGTTTAAACATAAAAATTTATCTTAGTAAAATATAAAAGAGGATGTATAATATATGAAATCACGAACACGACGTAAAATAAAGGTCTTCTTGCTGACCTGAGGGTGAAATTGAATCCAAGAATTGAATGGCAGTGTTCGACGACGGCAGCTGTTTGGTATTCCACATTGTGTTGGGAAGTTGACATTCGCACAGTGGCCGACAACGTGGCTTGAAAACTTAGTTTTAGAATATAAAATTATAATCAACAAAAAAATGTGTATTCGTATTATTATTTTATTTTCGTTTTAAGTTTTCGCACAGCTAAGTTTACTCAATTTATTTTTTCACATGAACTTGATTTAACGCTCATTAAAAACCGGAGGACATTATAGGAGCGTTTAAAATTAAACTCAGCTAACTAAATAAGAGTCTAAAGATTTGAGGATACTTTTTCACAATTTACTCCCTTGGTTATATAATGGAATAATTTGAAGTCTTCCATTTCTCTCTCCTAAATACTATTTGTACAGCTTCGATTAATACTTACAACATTAATTTACTATGATCAACAGGTATATATTTTTTTTAATTTTATTTGAATACTGTTTCAAGCCCTCCCTTGCCTCAAATTGTTAATTTTCTGGTTTTAGTGAATTTCCCCTACAGGGAAGAAGCTATTACCGTAGTCGGCATAGTAAGACCTAGGCCCGGGACCATGATAACTTTTCGTTTTGAGGTTCCCAGATGCCAAAAACACCAAAACTGTTCGTTCAAAACTGCATATATATATATATATATATATATATATATATATATTGCATATGTACGGGTCCTTGGGTACGATAACTCTCTTAAAAATTATCCGATTTTGATAAAATTCTGTACAAAGATGTAAAGCAGCATTTATGACTTTAAGTTCGAAAACCAGCCAGATCGCTCTACCCAAAGGGGTATTTTGGGAGTGGAGGGGTTTGTTCCCCAAAAATTATTTTTTTGAGTTTTTTACATATAATATTTTAATAAATCCAATTTTAGTTTTCACCATTAAATTCAGCTTAAAAAACAAACGATTTGGTGTTTTGATCTTTGTTCCACGTTAATTTGTTTCAGAGATATTGAAAGTGTAAACACAGTACGTTGTCCAATGTTATCCTTATGGAGAATAAGACAAATTTTATATCTCGCTTATTTATCAACTTATCCTGATGAAACTAGGTATATTGCTTCATATCTTTATGGTCTATTGATATTTGCACTAAAAATCATTTTTTTACGGATAGTTCCCGTAGCAGCAAACCTGCGTACTCAGCCCACATGTTATTCTTATAGAGAATAAGTAACGTGTTATCTCCCTTAATTATGAACATAAACTAATAGCATTTAGTATGTGGCTTCACCTTGTTGAGTTATAAAAATTTTTGCTTAAAAATCCATTTGTTGTGTACCTTGCTTCAGCAAACCTGCATCCTCATACGCCATTTTATTCTTATGGAGAATAATTAAAATATTATAAATAATGTATTTCTGAATGTATACTGATGGAATTTGTTATGTGGCTTTAAGTGGTATTAAGATACATATATCTGTATTGTAAATTCGCTGAGTACGCATGTTTGCTGCTACGGGGGTATTTAGTCATTCACTCAATTACTTTTTAAGACGCCGTAACATCTAAGGCGAATATATATAGATCATAAGTGAGCTGCCTTGTTTGACATTTGTGTAGTATTTGTGTTTTATTTTGTATAAATATATGAAATATGATTAGGATGAAATGAGGTGGGGAGTTATTGCGGCCAAGAAGTCGTACAATGTAACCAGTGACCGCAAACGGTTGTTGCCGAGGGTGGAGTGAAATAACTTTACGGAAATAAATTATTTCAAATCATAACCAGATTTTAGGACCAGTCAGAAGGATTTTAGGATTTTGTATACAACACTTTTATTGTGCGCGACATAGTATTTCTTCTAAGAAAATAGAAATACAATAATACCCCCGTCGCAGCAAACCTGCGTACTGAGCGAAATTCTATTGAGTCTTATTAACGCATTACCAGGATTCATAAGAAATATATTCACAAATAAGTGATATTTAAAATATTAATTATTCTCCACAAGAATAACATTGGGGATGAGTAAGCGTATGCTGCAACAAGGAACCCAAAATAATGAGGTTTGAAGTAACTATCAATAGAACTTCTCAAATTGAAGTAACATACCAAGTTTCATCCATATAAATTCATAAATAAGCGATATATAACATTTTAATTATTCTCCATAAGAATAATTAACATGGGGACCAAATACCTAGGTTTGCTGCTACGGGAACCATACGCGAAAAATTGTTTTTTTTGTGCAAACAAGAACAAACCACAACCAGATGAAGCCATATACCAATTTTGGTCAGTTTATATTAACAAATAAGCGAGATATAAAATTTTGATTTTTCTCCATAAGAATAGCATTAGGCAACGTACTGTGTTTACTGTGTGCACTTTCAATCTCTCAGTAACCAATTTACGTAGCGTAATGATCAAAATACCAAATTGTTTGTTTTTTAAGCTAAATTCAATAGTATTTAGTATGAACTAAAATTTGTTTTTAATAAAATTTACATGTGAATATCCCCCAAAACCTCCCTTTGGATGGTACGATTCGTCTGATTTTCGAACTTGTGCAAATAAATTGTGCTTTACACATTTGTACCAAATTTGATTAAGATCGGACCTTTTTTAAAAGAGTTATCGTGCTTACGGACACATATATATACATATATAAAAAATTTGATCGAATGATGTTTTTGGCATCTGTGGACCTCAAAACAAAAATTTATCATGGTCTCGGGCTTAAGTCTTACCATGAGACATACAGTAATATCTTCTTCCCTGTAGGGGAAATCCGCTAAAAATATGTTTTCCCATTCTATACGAGTGTAAACAAACTAATAAATACTAGAAGTATCAACCTACTAGGGCTGAAATCCAAGCAATACACACATTAGATTGGAGTGTACTTCAAGTTTCTCCGGTTGGGCTGACTCCCAGTAATGTGAGCAGGTGTGGTTGGCTAATATGACTAACTAGGACTAATAAGGGCTAAGTAGGACAAATTAGGACAATTAAGGACTACTAAGGACTAATTAGTGTAGGGCTGCCTGACCTCATAAATAAATCAATGCTAGATAACCAAGTCCCTCTCTTACTAGCCAACAGTTTACCATTCAAGGTTTAGAATACTAAAAAATACCAAAGCAGTATAAAATGGGTTTCTATTAAAGTTCAATCTAAAATTATATTTTAATTACTAGGAATAAAGTACTATATACTGGTTAACCCAATTTTAACTTTATCACTATACCGTTTTAATATCAAATTTAGGTTGTTATAACTTAATTGGCAACCACAAATTATATACATCTATTTCAGAGAGTCTACTATGTTAAAGTGTACAATCTGTTTTCTATATAGTGCGGACCACCATAGCCGCAGTATCGGTGTTGTCACGCAGGTTTATCTTGTAATTGAATCACCCCTCCTGGTGGCCTTGCTGGGACCCGCCCTCAAACTGAATCACTGACTTTCTCAAAAGCAACTTTAAGTTCTACTTTCTCTCCAGTTTACCACATAGCAATCACTCACACTAGGTTTTAGACTGTTTTTGTTTACAATAAACGCCTATATAATAAACGGTATCAGGAAACTGACACATACTTTCTCCCTTTTAGCCAAATTTCAATGAAAATTTTTTTATTTACTAAATATAGAATATGAAGTACAGATAAATGTACAGAAAATTGTCTAAAATAGTTGTTTTCAGAAATATCCACCCAAATCCCTTTTTGGGAGGCACTATAGAGTCCGTTGCCACACACAGTGGTTTTGAGAGGGGAAATGCCCCCTTGCCCCCCCCAGGGTTAAATAGCAACACATTTCGAACATCATCTGTTGGTCAATGCTAACTTGACCTGCATATCAAATTTTAATGAAATTGATCAGTAAATAAGAGAGAAATAGTTATATTTGTATTCCCCATAAGAATAACATTGGACAACGTACTGTGTTTACCGCTAAATGAAAATTTCAATTTTCTCCGTAACTAGCTATCGTAGAATAGTAATTTAAAATACTAATTTATTTAGTTTTTTGAGCTCTTTTTAATGGTGAATAGTAATCTTTTTTAACATTTATGATTTTTTATGAAAAATCCAAAAAATTGAATTTTGGATGTTTTAAGTCCTGTAATTTCTGAACCCGAATTTTTACAGAAATGCGGGTGGTGTCATTTTGTTGCAAACCTAAAGTTCTACAAACCACGAAAGTTTAATCAAAATCGTTAGAGCCGTTTTTGAGAAATTTGGATTTTTCATGTTTTTTGGCGGTTTTTGGGGGATAATTACCCTTAAAAATCAAAAATCCAAAAAAATGAAAAAAATGCCTGGAGATATCGTGGATTAGTACCTACATACCAAATTTCATAAAATTCGGCCCATAGGTTAGGGCTCTAGCTCTGTACACATCCACACAGACACACACACACACACACACACACACACGGACACACACACACACACACACAGACAGACATCACGTAAAAACCACTTTTTTGGGTTCAGGGAGCACCAAAACGAATATTTCCACTAACAACTCAAATACGAAAATTTTTACGAAAACAATACTTTCTCCATATACTATGTATAGGGGGAGAAAGTAAAAATCAAATAGTTTACGTAGTTATATACATATTTTGTTTCCAATCAAGGTAAACTTTAATGTTATTAAACGGACGGCTAGCATTCAACCCGTTGCAAAAATCAATGGCAAAAATCATTAAAACTATTTTGTTGACAATACAATTTAAATTTTGGTAGCACTTTTCTACCAAATATAAAGTGATTAACTAACACCAGTTTTTGAGTTAAGCTGAAGATAACTTTTAAACAAATAGTAACATTTAATCTCAAATTCTCCCTAGGAAAAAGACTGCAGTTATTGAGTTATGTAACGCCTACAGTAAGTGAAAAACCATATGTTTTTAGTGATCACATAGTTTTTAATCTATTCTAATCAGTTGTTTCCCTCCCTTTATAAATATTCTACTGATTGCTAATTGCAACCAATAAATTTAAGTAGGATAGTATTTGTTATATAAGTCTCAAACCTCTACCAAGTTATCTTGACATAATAAAGCTAGTGCAATAAACCACGGAATCGTCATAATGCTTGTAGAATTAATCAAAATGATATGCTGGCCATAAACCACGTGTTTTCCGTAAATTACAAAGATATTCGTAACTGTAAACAAAATATTTTTATTTTGAACTTGAAAACACATTCCTGCACTTTTATGTATTATAACCAACAATTGGTGTTTAAATATCCCAACTGGGGCATTTCTGGTTTCTAATAAATTGTAATGATAACAATGGACATTATATAATACTGATGATTATATTATAACGTAATGTTTACAGTCTGTACATAAGTAGTATTAAAACGTGTACATATTTTTATTTTGTACCAATTTAAACCGTGTTATATCCATGTAGTGTGAAGAATTTTTTAAAGTATTGGAATTATAATTATAGTGTTCTGAACAATCTAAGGTAAATATCCAATAACAATGCACGATTGTGTTGTTGCTTTAATGATCGTCCCACGTGATGTTTGAACTAAATCTCCGTGTTTGATATTGCTTCGTACTGCACTGAGTGCAATAGTGCTGCAAAATACTGCCAGTGTTCATTTAAATTTGTATTTGTATAATTTGCTCAAAGGTCAAGCTCCAATAAGATTCAGTTGTCATTTACCTAACCTTTTATCAGTTTAGAATTCACAATTTTTAAAATAACTAGATTTTTTTACAACATTTATAATTTTTCGAAACAATTAATAAATGCCATTATCTTCATTGATACTCCTCTTGAGAAAGATTCATACGAAGTAAACTGTATTAAAATTTTCATTTTATTTATTTCATAAAATGTTTGTACATGAACTGGCCTTACTAAGTAATCTATACAAATTATCAGTAAGGAACAATTACATAACAATATTTAAACGAGTTCGCACGCAGCACGCTGACGTGAGGGAAGTGAACTTCCACATAAAAACTTTTAAAACTCAAAATCAGTGTAAAAACATAAATTTGTCCAATTTTTATTGAAATCTGAAAACATTGATTTTTTGGCTGTTCTGATACTCCTGGTTTCATTTACTTGCAAAGCTGGGAATACAATTTTGTGCATTATAAGGTTAGGAGAAGGTCTTGACAGTCTTGAAAGTAGGCGTGAGGTTGCTGGGGATTATAAGAGTACTTTAACAAAGGACTAACAGGCTTTTCTAGTGTAAAACCCCCATAAGACAACGTACTGTGTTTAGTCAATACACATTTTCTTTAATAACTCGGTAAATATTTATGCTACAATGACGAAAGAGGGCTTAAAACTTTCGCCTCTCTAATTTCCATCGTTTTACATGCATTAATTTTACATCTGGAGCTTTTCTGACCCTTTTTGGGCCCAAAAACTCGAAATTTGAAAGATTAATCCCCAAAAAATGGGTTAAGAGTTTTCCGATTGTTTTGCCCAACGAACTTGTCCAACAGATTATAGAAAGGAACGTCCCTACCAAATTTGAAGTAAATCGGACAAAAAATGCGACCGCTAGAGTGCATACACACACATATATATATATATATATATATATATATATATATACATATATATATAAAATTTTGAACGACCCCCCAAAACGTGTTCAGGGGGTCACGTTAGGAGCTTCTATGGTGGTCCCGGGCTTAAGTTTCACCGTGCGGGTCATGCTAATAGTTCACTTTCCAAAGGAAATTCACTAAAAATATACATCTCTTAAGAATAACCTGTGGTTGTAGAGGTTGGCCGTTGACCTGACCTAAGAATTAGATGGAAAATCAAATTTATTATTATAGGCAGTACAAAAATAAATCAAAACATACTACCTCATTTATTAAATTGTATACTCAATTTATTGAAACCACTGGGCAAAATATGATTTAAAGGAAGGGCTGATTTTGGATTATTTAACAATTAAATTCAATTTTTCTTTTCCTCTAACCTAATACTTCTTTCTGAGGACACATTAAAGCAAAATAATAATAACATTCTTTAGAATTTCGTGTTTTCCGGAATTTTTTGTACACGGGAACAAGAAACAGGAACAACCGGGATTCAAGGAAAGCCACACGAACGAAGTTACGGGTACCAACTTGTTTAAGAAAAAGAAATGACTGCTTATGGACAAGAGGAAAGTAAAATAATTGGGGAATCCTCAAAGAGATTCTCCTAACCAAAGAGACCCAGTTGTAGGGATACGGCTCTTAAGCTCGTTGCTTTGTCATAAAACAGCAATAACAGTCTGTTTCCGCTAAGCCCCGGCCATGTCTGAGATAATAAGTGAAACTGTACCCAGCGCGGTCCAAAGAGTCCCGTAATTGTTTGTGTTTTACTGGAACTTTAGAGTTAAAAACACCCTCACACCTTTTTTTTTTTATAAGATTATTGTATTTTCGTTTTTAGCGAATTTCCCCTACAGGGAAGAAGCTATTACCGTAGGTCTCATGGTAGGACTTAAGCCCGAGACCATGATAACTTTTCATTTTGAGGTCCCCAGATGCCAAAAACACCATTCGTTCAAATTTTTATATATGAATATATATATATATATATATATATATATATTCATATATTTATTTATTTATTTATATATATATATATATATATATATATATATGTGTCCGTAAGCACGATAACTCTCGTAAAAAAGGTCCGATCTTAATGAAATTAGGTACAAATGTATAAAGTACCATTTATTTGAACGAGTTCGAAAACCAGATGAATCGCACCATCCGAAGGGGGGTTTTGGGGGGGTTTTGTACCCCAAAAATGTGTTTTTTGGGGTTTTCACATGTAATTTTAATTTAAATCAAATTTTAATTTATACCATTGAATTCAGCTTAAAAAACAAACAATTTGATATTTTGATCATTGCTCTACGTCAATTGGTTACCGAGATATTGAAAGTGCTAAACACAGTACGTTGTCTAATGTTATTCTTATGGAGGAAAAGAAAAATTGTATATCTCGCTTATTTATGAACATAAACTGACGAAATCTGGTATATGGCTTCATCTGGTTGTGGTTTATTGTTGTTTGCACAAAAAAACAATTTTTCGCCTATGGTTCCTGTAGCAGCAAACCTAGGTACTTGGTCCCCATGTTATTCTTATGGAAAATACTTAAAATGTTATATATCGCTTATTTATGAATGTATATGGATGAAACTTGGTATGTGACTTCACTAAGATGAGTTCTATTGATATTTGCATAAAAACCCATTATTTTGCGTGCCTTGTTGCAGCAAACCTGCGTACTCATCCCCAATGTTATTCTTATAGAGAATAATTAATATTTTAAATATCGCTTGTTTGTGAATACATTTCTTATGAATCCTGTTAAGTGTTATGTTATATATTCATTGGAAATTCGCTGAGTATGCAGGTTTGCTGCTACGGGGGTATTATAAGATTATTGTATTTTCGTTGTACAACAATGTCAGAACTTCCAGAGTGTTATATATTGGTGTGAACCCATCTTTGGGCACAGAATTGTTTGGTAAACAATTTATTTGTTAATTTTTTAAGCAGTTTCTTGACGCAAAATTGGTGTTTCTGATATTTAAATTTGGTTTTTTGTATCGTTTCATACCATTGAAGACACCTTATCCGTTGAACAATTCAAACTATAAAGGTTATTTTATGGTATATTTATAAAGGATATATTGTAAAGGATATTTTAAAATTAAAGGATATTTTATGATTCTTGGTAGACTATCCGAATTTGTCATATATACCTTTTTAATCAACCAGAACTTCCGATAGAGAGATAAAGTCTATAAGTACCTATAGAATCCATGAGTAACATAAGTCCAGAAGTAGTATTTCTAGTATTAAATTCAATCTTTGCCTTTTACTTTTAATGCACCTTCGCTAAATTTAGAAATACGTCAATTTACTTTTGTATAGGTGGGTTGTATTATTAGTTTCAAGTTATTTTACAGTAAACAATCATGAGGCATGTATAAACAAGAAGACAGAAAGCAAAATACCCCCGTCGCAGCAAACCTGCGTACTCAGCGAATTTCCAATGAATATATATGTCTTAATATTACATTAAGCCTTTACCAGAATTCATAAGAAATATATTCATAAATAAGCGATATTTAAAATATTCATTATTCTCCATAAGAATAACATTAGGGATGAGTACGCAGGTTTGCTGCAAAAAGGAACAATAAATAATGGGTTTTTATACAAATATCAATAGAACTCATCTAAGTCAAGTCACATACCAAGTTTCATCCATATACATTCATAAATAACTGATATATAACATTTTAAGTATTTTCCATAAGAATAACATGGGGACCGAGTACCTAGGTTTGCTGCTACAGGAACTATAGGCGAAAAATTGTTTTTTTTGTGGAAACAACAACAAACCACAACCAGATGAAGCCATATGCCAAATTTCGTCAGTTTATGTTCATAAACAAGCGAGATATACAATTTTTCTCTTTCTCCATAAGAATAACATTAGACAACGTACTGTGTTTAGCACTTTCAATACCTTGGTAACCAATTGACGTAGAGCAATGATCAAAATACCAAATTGTTTGCCTTTTTAAGCTGAATTCAATGGGATAAATTTTATTTAAATAAAATTTACATGTGAAAAACCCAAAAAACACATTTTTGGGGTACAAAACCCCCCAAAAACCCCCCTTCGGATGGTGCGATTCATCTGGTTTTCGAACTCGTTCAAATAAATGGTACTTTACACATTTTTACCAAATTTCATTAGGATCAGACCTTTTTTACGAGAGTTATCGTGCTTACGGACACATATATATATACATATATAAAAATTTGAACGAATGGTGTTTTTGGCATCTGGGGACCTCAAAATGAAAAGTTATCATGGTCTCGGGCTTAAGTCTTACCATGAGACCTACGGTAATAGCTTCTTCCCCATAGGGGAAATTCGCTAAAACTAGCCGATAGTGACGGTTGATCCAATTTCTCCAACTTCCAATCTATACTATTGTATTTAATATACGTTTCAGCTAGTTCTTTAATCGCTTAAGCAGTTTAAATTCAAACGAAACTGCTTTATCTAACACGTTGTGTTTGAGAGTTGCTATTTTTGAGGAGTTAAATCAATTCAATAAATGTAATTCTATAAATGTAAAATAATTTAATCAAACCGTCCATTTCACAAATATATTCTGCTCCAAGACATTAAATATGTATTTTTCACACCCTCAAAACCTTACTATGGCATACCGTTTAAGGTGTCCTAAAAAAACGATGATGTCACAAAATTAATTTTTGATGAGAAATATAATGCAGCATCTACTCAGAACTCAGAAATTCTTTATTGGAAAAATTGCATAATTGTGTTAAAATACAGTAAATAGCCCTTCTATATAAAGAAACACACCAAAGTCCTCTAAACCATAGATACAATCTTTCATATCTAACTATGAAATTACAAAAATATGTTACATATCATGAACCTATAATCACTCCCACTTGTAATCACCTTGACATTCCTTCTCACTACAACAAACACCCGAAAGCATTAGGGATTTCATTTTTCTTTCAAATTTGCCCACGCTTCCCTCACTTTTTATTGGGTTTCTGTTTTTATAAACTACCAGCTGTTACCCAGCAGACGTTGTCATGCCTTTGACTATTACCAACTAAAACCAATAACACCAAGATAACCAGTTCAAGTAAATATGTCATTAGCTTTTATGTGAACAACAACATATTTCCATAAGGTTTATATGGGAACCCTTTTGGGCCTCTTGGGGGGAACCCAGTTGAGTTAGGACGAAATAGATGGCATAAAAACTTTCTCCGTAAAATGTTGCATACATATATATATACCAAGTTCCATGGCAAACGGTCCAACAGTTTCCGAGTCCAAAATCTTCAAATATATATACAAACAAAACAAACCAACATCCTTTTCTATAAATATAGATTCAATTTTCACTTTGAAATATTACATCCGTTATAGTGAAATATTCACTTTATTGCGCAGTATAATTTAAATAATAAAATGAAAATTATTTTAAATAATACTTCATGAGATTGCAACTCATAAAGTTAAAATATGCTTGCAATAATCCTTTGTATTTTGAGAGTACCAACACGTACTGCACACACGAGCACACTCACGTTGTAATCACGATTACATTCCAGTCCATTACATCTTACAACTGCTAACTGAGACAATCGGCTTACAAAGTTTCTGTGTGGCTCGAACGCTTATATACATGGGGCTAATTTCCGTTTCCTGATAATAGCAACTTATCTTGTACTAGATTATTTGTTTTAGAAAACACATAAATGCCTTTAACAGTATTTAGTAAGAATAAAGAATTTGTTTCAAGATCTGTCTTCCCAAATATTACTGTATTTTTTGACATTTAAGTTAAACTTTAAATATAAATTAGTATTTGTACAAATAAATTTGGAATTTTTAAACAATGAAAACTTGGCATAAATTGTGTTCTCTTTATGAACAAGGCTGTTCGTGGAATGTGTATTGAATTTATATTTATACTAGCTGATAGCCGCAGGCTTCGCCCCGCAAATGATTTATAGAAACTATTACAGTTGTGTGTGCTGCATTCTGTGGTTGGCCCGTGGAACTACTACGAATCAAGATCAGCTGTTTGTATTTTCATCAGCTCAAACAAAATTTAATGCCCATAAGGAATACATGGGAACTTTGTCGGGGTCTCTGGCGGAGCCCTAAGGTCAGATCAGGATGAAAACCATTTAGCTTTCCTATTTTATGCCTAAAGAATCAGTGTACAAAATTTCAGCTCTACATGGGAAGGTGGAGAATTACTGATGAGTGAGTCAGTCAGTCAGTCAGCCAGGGCTTTGCCTTTTATAGATATATACAGTTTGTGTTTTAAGTCATGTCACTGTATAATGTTGATTAGTATTAATTCGTTTTGAAGTAATTTATTATACCAACTATTATATTATTATCAAATTGTTTTGATTCGTTTACAAGTTTACATACTCATTGCAAACAGAAACTTTATTAAGTCATACTCTATGTATATCGTATATTTGTATTTTACAATTTTTAAATTGCATTAATAAACCAATTAAAATATGTTTGGAAATACAGTATAAAATACATTCATATCAGTTTAAACTACTTGTGCTAAAAACGTATCGCAATTTCGTTTATTTACAAACTTTTGAAAGATTGTATTGTACAACCGTCTTAGGCTTTAATCAAACTGGATGTCCAGGGTTTTGGAAGACATAGACTGATTCTGTCTTCAGGAATTGGTACGGCCAGCTGGTAAGTTTTAAGTGCACTTCAATATGGAGTTTTTCGTCCATAGGTACAATTTTAACTTTTTGCCGTCAGAATTTTTTTTGTCTTTTGTTTTAATTCAACCTGAAGATGGAAGCAGTCTTAGACTTACGAATCCGCGACCGTCCTACTGGATTATTTATGAAGTTGAATACGGTAAAACAACCTTTTTTAATTATCTCATGAGTCTTGGACGCTTTGCAATCATGAATAAGTGGTTTAATTATACTTTAATTATGAAAGGAAACTTTGCAAGGTCAATTTAACCTTTTGACTGCCAAAATTGAATTGGAGGGTGGACCTTGAGCATACTGTGGACGGCACGGGTCCATGATGATAAGATGGGTGAATTATTTGTGAGTTGCACATCTGATCAGATGTTTTGCTACTTTTACCTATTCTTACTTTGTGTGTGTCGACTGTAAGCGCATTTTTTACAATTTTAAGTATTCAGGTGTTTAAAACATTAATAAAATTATTAAATCAACAAATACGCACACTCAATTTACAAGCTTGACAGTCAAAGGGTCAAATTCCTTTGTTGGATTAAGCGCATCTTATACAAAATCAATTTAAAACGTCCACGAAACAATCTGTGTTGTAGGTAAACTCGAAGTTGGACCCGAAACCGAAACAGTTAAACACACTGAACAATACAATTTCAGTTATCATCCCGGACATGGTCCAAGGCTTACCGGATACAAACGGTTATTGCTGTTTTATGACAAAGCAAGGCAGCTTAAAAGCGGCAGTACAACTGGGTCCCTATTGTCGAGGGGTTCTCTTTCTTTCTCTTTCAGGGTTTAACCGTTTTGTTGCTACTTTTCGTTTGCCAAGCGGCTTTTGTGACTTTCTCGTGTCCCTCTAAAAGGAAAAATTAGATTAAACATTTCATAAGTCATTATAACTTATGTGTAATTTCACGGTAATAAGTTGTAGTAAAGTAATTCTGTCAACCTGTTGTAATTTAGTCATGGATAATAAATTGCAATTTAACAACGATAAAATTATAATGCAAATACAACCGTCGGAGCAAACCTGCGTACTCAGTGAATTTCCAATGCATGCATATGTTTCTCACTACCACATAAAGCCACTTACCAAGTTTCATAAAAATGCATAAATAAATAAGTGATCATAGCATTTTATTTATTCTCCATAAGAATAACATTAGGGCTGAGTACACAGGTTTGCTGCAACAAGGAACGCAAAATATTTTTTTTATGCAATTAACAATATAACTCAACCAGGTGAAGCTACATACTAAGCTTTATTAATTTATGTTCATAATTAAGGGAGATGTAAAACTTTACTTACTATCCATAAGAATAACATTAGGACCGAGTATGCAGGTTTGCTGCTCCTGGGATAATAAACAAAAAATCAATTGCTTGTACAAATATCAATAGACCAGTACTATGTGCAGCCACATTCCAAGTTTCATCAATATACATTCATAAATAATCGAGATATCAAATTGTATTTATTCTCCATAAGGATAACATTGGACAACGTACTGTGTTTAGCACCTTGAATATCTCTGCAACGGTTGGACGTAAAATCACAATTTAAATACCAAAATGATTGTTTTGTAGAGCTAAATCGATTTGTAAAAGCAAATGTGAAGTTTAGATTAAAATGAACTGAGGAAAAGCCAAAAACCTTTTTCCCATAAGATTAACATGGGAGATTTTATGAGCAGGTTTTCTGGATTTTCTCCGCAACCACTTAACCTAGGTTAATAATTCAAAATACTATATTATTTGTTTTTTTAAGCTCTATAAAATGCTCAAAATCAAAATTGAGTGTTTTAAAAATTTTAGGGTGAAAAGTGCAAAAAACTTATTTTTGTACAATTTAAAACCCCCATAAACCCCCCTTCCCATGGTCCGATTTGTCTGGTTTTCGAACTTAAAGTCAAGAATGTTACTTTACACATTTAAGCCAAATTTCATCGAAATCGGATGTTTTTTACTCAAGTTATCGTGTTAACAGACACATATATAACAATATACATAATGTATTTTATTTAGACATATATATAAATTTGAACGAATAGTGTTTTTGACATCTGGGGACCTCAAAACAAAAAGTTATCATGGTCTCGGGCTTAAGTCTTACCATGAGACCTACGGTAATAGCTTCTTCCCTATAGGGGAATTCGGTAAAAGAATTGTACTTATTTCTCCCGTAAGAACAACATTGGAGAACTTTTTAGAGGTACTCGAGTCGTTGAAATTCAACCAACGTGTTTGTTTCAAAAATAGAGTTATATGGGTACCTTCACTTAATATCATACATAATAATGTTATACTGAATAAACTCTGATTTACGTAAATTTCAATACACAGCAAAAATAGGTAAACCGTAATAATATTATAAAATTGTTTGCATATTTCTTATTTTATAAAATTATTATATATGCGTTACTAAAAGAACAACTATGAAATACATTATTACATCTGTACTCTGTAAAAAAATACACTGAGGATAACAACTATGAAGTAGTTCCATTTTCATTACAGTGTATAATTCGTATCTTTAAGTTATGATTTGCATGATTAACAAAGTACAAAACCTTAATTTGTCTAAAAACCCTAAGATCACGCTAATATGACCGCAAGTAAGTAACAGAATACTACAATTTTTTAAGCCAATTTTCATTATCCACGTTACCTTTTTGTTACATTTTAATAAATAAACAAAATTGATTACTCTACGAAAATTAAAATGCTTTGCCAGAGATGTGTAACAGACAACTTTAAAAGCTTCCTAACATTCTTACTACACTATATTTATATGTATATTTACTATAGTATATTTCAATACTAGTGCCGAAAGTAGTCAGTTCCTTATTCAAAATAACATGCAGATGTTCAACGCTGAGGCGATCAGCGGCTCACGTTGGCTTCCTAGCGCCTTCATTTTAGTTGATGTTGACGGCAGTATATGTGTGTACTGCAGGGATTTATTAGAGTTTGCAGGCGCTGTTTAAAGCCCTAATTGAGCGCGGCGACCTTGTGACCGACCTTCCCCCCCTGCCTCCCTGCCACCCTGGCGCCAGGGTGGTAGCGTTATCTCTATTTTATCGCTCCATTCATTCTTATTTCCTGGAATTCTTGATTTATCAGTTCCCTTTAATTTCATTCATTTAAATGACAGTTCCCTTTAATTTCATTGCTATTCTTTTGGATGGTAAATAAAATGTGCTATATCACGGTTATTTATGAACGTATATTCATGAAATTTGGTATGAGGTCTAGGCCTAGTGGCCCAGTAGTGGACTATTAATATTTTCACAAATAACAATTTTTGTCGATTGTCCCCATATTAGCAAACCTGTATACTCAGCCCTCTTATATGGGGGATAAGTAAAGTTTGATATTTCCCTTATATATGAACATAAATTAATAAAACTTGGTATGTAGTTTCACCTGGTTGTGTTATATTGATAATTGCATAAAACCCGTATTTACCCCTTATTGCAACAAACCTGCATACTTAGCCCTCTTATATGGAGAATAAGTAGTTTTAGCGAATTTCCCCTATAGGGAAGAAGCTATTACCGTAGTCGGCATGGTAAGACCTAGGCCCGGGACCATGATAACTTTTTGTTTTGAGGTCCCCAGACCCCAAAAACACCATTCGTTTGAAACTGTATATATATACAAAACCCCCCCAAAATACCCCTTCGGATATAGCGATCTGGCTGGTTTTCGAACTAAAGTCACAAATGTTGCTTTTCACATTCATACCAAGTTTCATCAAAATCGGATCATTTTTACGAGAGTTATCGTGCTCACAGACACACACATACATATATATATCCCCGTCGCAGAAAACCTGCGTACTCAGCGAATTTCCAACGCATAATATATGTCTTAATACCACATAAAGCCACATACCAAGTTTCATACAAATATATTCAAATATAAGCGATTTTAATTATTCTCTATACGAATAACACTGGTAATGAGGACGTAGGTTTGCTGAAAAAAGGAACACAAACGATTGGTTATTATGCAAATATAAATAGAATTTAACTAGGCGAAGTCACATACCAAGTTTCATCAATATTCAATCATGAATAAGCGCTATATAACATTTTAGGTATTCTCCATAAGAATATCATGGGGGATGAGTACGCAGGTTTGCTGCTACGGGAATAATCAGCAAAAAATCAATTTTTTGTGCAAATATCAATATGCCAGAACTACGTGAAGCCACATACCAAGTCTCATCAACATACATTCATAAATAATCGAGATATCAAATTTTATTTATCCTCCATAAGGATAACATTGGACAACGTACTGTATTTAGCACATTAAATATCTCTGCAACGGTTGGGCGTAGAATCACAATTTAAACACCAAAATGATTGTTTTGTTGAACTGAACAGATTGGTAAAAGCAAATGTGAAGTTTCATTAAAATAAACTGAGGAAAACACTGAAAAAAGATTATTGTTATATGAACCAGAATATGGTATGTGGAGCAATAAATTATTGTAAATATGGTCCCAGCAAAGTGTTTGGTAGCAGCTACAATCCTGTTATTGTCAATATTTTATTGTAGCGTGCAACAGAAATTATTGCAAATATTACAATAATGAAATTGGAGCCCAAGCAATACATCTTGCTGTCAGATCAATAAGTTATTGTTAATAATACTAAACATTATGAGAATCGTTACTAGAGTTTATAGTAAGTATAACAATAACTCTTATTTTTACTTTTACAATAAGTTTTTGCTGCAGCTATAAGTTCGGTTGACTCTCCTCTCAGGATGTATAGTAGCTATGGCAATACCTTTTTTATTTCTACAATAAGTGTTTTTGTGGTTACTACAGTGGAGTGGTTACGTAAAACCCTACAGTTTAACGAACATAACCTGAAAACTAACCAAAATTAGTTATATAAAATTGCTTACATGAAAGCTGCAGAAGCGTATGGGGTCAATACACCACCGTTCGCTTGGCTTTAATCATAGTTTTGATAATATTTATTTTGATTATTTAAGGCTTAGTAACTTAATCTCAATCTCTTTGTTACTTTTACCGTGTTAATATTCAACCTAGACTGTAGAAAGCCTAAATAAGATTCTGAATTCATGTTGAAACTGCTAGATTTTTATTTTCAAATAAATAAAAAGGTTTACCTGTTCAATATACTTTTTGAGGTTATGCCATTGCATGTTTTGTGGCTACAGTCACATCTTCAGTGGCTCCCTCTCAAGCCTGTACCTCACCACCCTGGTCCGTACTAATAACGAGGGTCGGCTGATAACACATCACTGCTTACTGCCGACTGATTCGATCCTTAGGTTGATTCTTCATATTATTAAAACATTACTGAGACAGTGAGACACTTAACATATACATATTCACATATTGCAGTACAACACATTCCGATACCGATCACACAATAAACTATAACATTGCTTGTCGCGGTGCATTCACGCTACAAGGTCAGGCCGGACACGATTCATTTCCACTTTGAGACGTTGTCGGGTAATCAAAAACAGAATCTGGTATAATATATCAGAATATTCTCGCTAAGCATTTCTACTTACTATACTACTATAGTTATAATGTATTAGTAACAATAATATGTTGATGCAATTACCAGCCTCATCGCAAATAATTTAGCAAGAATATTATTGCAGTTTTGACAGACAGAAGTTTTGGTAGGACATTACCATAACTATTGTGTAAATTAAGATAAATCTTGTAAAAACTACCAGAATTGCATTTACTATGCGATATTGTTTGGATTACTATAATATTTCTTTCAGTGAAGCAAAAAACCTTTTTCCCATAAGATTAACATGGGAGATTTTATGAGTAGGTTTTTTTGGATTTTCTCCGCAGCCACTTAAGCTAGGTTAATAATTCAAAATACTATATTATTTGTTTTTTAAGCTCTATAACATATTCAAAACCAAAATTAAGTTTTAAAAAATTTGTAGGGTGAAAAATGCAAAAAACTGATTTTTGGAAAATTTAAAACCCCCATAAACCCCTCTTCCCATGGTCCGATTATTCTGGTTTTCGAACTTAAAGTCATGAATGTCATTTTACACATTTGAGCCAAATTTCATCGAAATCGAACGTTTTTTACTCAAGTTATTGCATTCACGGACACATATATAGATATGTATATATATATATATATATATATATATATATATATATATATATATATATATATAGACAGTTATATATATACGGACAGTATCTATATATATATATATATACCCCGTTGCAGAAAACCTGCGTATTAAGCGAATTTCAAATGCATTTATATGTTTCTCACTACTACATAAAGCCACTTACCAAGTTTGACAAAAATACATTCATAAATAAGTGATTTATAACATTTTATTTATTCCCCATAAGAATAACATTAGGACTGAGTACGCAGGTTTGCTGCAACAAGGAAGATAAGAAATGAGTTTTTATGCAATTATCAATATAACTGAACCAGGTGAAGCTACTTACCAAGTTTTATTAATTTATGTTCATAATTAAGGGAGATATAAAACTTGCTTATTCTCCATAAGAATAACATTAGGACTGAGTATGCAGGTTAGCTGCTACGGGGACAATCAAGAAAACATTTATTTTTTGTGCAAATATCAATATACCAGTTCAACGTGAAGCCACATACCAAGTTTCATCAATATAAATTCATAAATAATCGAGATATCAAATTTTATTTATTCTCCATAAGGATAACATTGGACAACGTACTGTATTTAGAACTTTGGATATCTCTGCAACGGTTGGACGTAGAATCACAATTTAAACACCAAAATGATTGCTTTGTGGAGCTGAAGTGATTGGTAAAAGCAACTGTGAAGTTTAAAGTAAAATTAACTGAGGAAAAGCCAAAAATCTTTTTCCCATAAGATTAAAATGGGAGATTTTATGAGCATGTTTTTTAAATTTTTTCCGCAACCACATAAGCTAGGTTAATAATTCAAAATACCATATTATTTGTTTTTTTAAGCTCTATAACATGGTCGAAACCAAAATTAAGTGTTTTAAAAATTTTTGGGTGAAAAATTCAAAAAACTGATTTTTGGAAAATTTAAAATCCCCATAAACCCCCCTTCCCATGGTCCGATTTTTCTGGTTTTCGAACTTAAAGTCATAAATGTCAATTTACACATTTGAGCCAAATTTCATCGAAATCGGACGTTTTTTACTCAAGTTATCGCATTCACGGACACACACACACATATATATATATATATACATATAAATTTGAACGAATAGTGTTTTTGGCATCTGGGGACCTCAAAACAAAAAGTTATCATGGTTTCGGGCTTAAGTCTTACCATGAGACCTACGGTAATAGCTTCTTCCCTATAGGGTAAATTCGCTAAAAGAGACAAAAATGACGAGGAATGTAGAAGGGTTTGCGGTTTACGTACGGTATTGTGATTATAACAAGACATAAGAAGTTATATCATAACCTCTTTCTACTTTTGAGAGATGGCACAATTATATGAACCACCTAAATAGTACAGGTGGTTTAGATTGTATTTTTTTATAAAAAGTATTTGTGATAATTTGTTTTAATCGATCAAGCGGATGGATGTTATATGTATATTCAGACTTATTTTTACTTGTTTGCTGATTAAAGTTTTAAATTAGAAAATATACAGCATACAAATAGTATGACTTAATAAAATTTTTGGCTGCAAACATTTGGTGGTAAACCTTTATCAGAATCAAGTAATGTTTTCGTAATATTTTAAAGATAATTGATTGAACGATTATATATAAGTTTAAAATTGTTAAGATCAATCGTACAATTAATTAAATATCTACCACATAGTATGTTTATAATGTTTATTGTTTATAATCAAAGGTCAATCTTTGTTCAATGTGTGTTTCATTATCCGAATAAACTCGTATAACTTTATATTATCAGGACACGGAAATTAGCCAGAAGTAAATAATCACTCAAGCCACACAAACTTTATAAGCCGATTGCGTCGGTTAGCTTTAAGGTGTAATGGACTGGAATTCAGTCGTGCTTACAGCGTGTATATGTGGGTGTGTTCAAAGCGTCAAACTTTTATTGAATTTGGAAAAAATGTGTATGGCTGATATTCACTGATATGACTGATATTTAGGACTTGTTTAAGTTCAAAAACCAGAAGAATCGGACAAAGAGAAGGAGGTTTATGGGGATTTACAATTACTTCAGAGTATTTAATTTGTAAGTGCATTTTTATACTGTTTTAAACACACAATTTTTTCACCACCCTAAAAAACAAAAAAGTACTATGATTAATCAATAACCTAGGTGAAGTAGGTGCAGGGAAAATCTAAGGAAGTTTTCGAAAAGGTGTCATGTTAATGTAATGGAGAAAACCGTGTTTAGCTTGTTGAAAGTTATATTTATCCAAACCGCATTATGGTTTTTACCTTTGAATGTTTTGTTAACATTTTGTGTAGCATCCGTTGCAGACATATGTTATACATTATAGTGTTAAACATTGTCCAATTTAATTTTTATGGAGGATAAATGCGTTTTATACCTCGCTTTTTTATGATTGAGTTCTAATAGCAATTTTGTTTGTAAGATATTTATATATTTTTACTTTTAATTCTCTGAATATGCAGGTTTGCGTTGACGGATGAATTTAATATTATGTAGTAAATGTGATTATTTATTCATGCATTTATTGTTAGTAATGCCTGTTTATCTTTAGTTTTTCTAAAAGATTAACTATTCTATCTGTAATAATTTACAACTCTTGAATATTTAACTTTTACTCAACAAATATTTAATTTAAGTTATTCAGAGAACTTAACATTGCCGCTTTACTGAATATTGCTGTTTTTTGTTTATGTTGAAATGTTATTGCAACACTGTTCATTGTTATCTATGATTAAAATGGTATGTCCGTTATATAAATAGAAATCTCGTCAAAATTGTATTGGGAGTATACAGTAAAATAAAATGTCAATTTCATAATTATTTAACATTATATCGATATTCAATTATATTCATATATCATCTTCGAGAGCATAAATATTTTTTTAGAAATTTTATAAAATAAATGGCACTTTTATCCTACAAACTTACCATTACCATGACTAATTTACATACGTATAAAGCAGGCATAAAAAATACTAATTAATTTGATCACTTAAAAGTAATAGTTTCCGCTAAGCACGAAAACAACGTCCTTACACGTTTGTGATTTTATCGTTCCTTTCTTATCAGCTATATACAGTTAGTTCTTTTAGAACATATTTTGTTATTAAAACAACCACAAATAACAATTGTCAATAATTCATCGAAATTTTAAAGTCAGCATGTTGCGCAACAAATATTGTAACAACTAAAATAACTCCGTTAAAATTTTCCTTCCTAATTTCTGTATTGTCTAGTCTTAAAATATGCTTCAAAATATAAATAAATAAAAAAACACAAATTGCAATATCAAAATTGTTGAAAAATGCCCGGAAATTTAAGTTCTCACAATGAAGAAATTCACGGAGGTAAAATACAACCCAGATACCCAGACCCAGATACGGTTAAATTATACAAAACAAGAAAAATAGGTATGGCTTTATAACGGGCATAACAACAGTAGTCTATCGCTACCTATAGGATTACAAGTAAAAGAAATGTTAGAATTAGTAAAAACGATTATGGTAGTAATGTAAAAGAGGTCAATTAAGATATGGAAAATATCAAGCTGCTTGTTGCACATAATAGTAATAATTTGTAATTTATCCGGAAGCGTGGAATGTACCAATCTAAGGCAAGTTTTAGTTCATTGGATTTTAATTATTTTAATAGCGGACTATTTTAGAAGACTGCTCTATTAGAAAGAAGCAACTACCGTTGGCAACTGGTAAGACTTAAGCCCGAGACCATGATAACCATTCGTTTTGTAACACATTGAACTAAACATCATTCGGTAAAATGTTGTAAATGTTGGCAGTTAACGCGATAACCTTGGGAAAATTATGTTATATTTATTAAATTAAATATAACCATGAATTGATCATTTACAACTTCAAGTTCGAAAAATAGACAGCTCGCACCATTCTGTATTGTTGTTTAATACACATTTAGTTTGCAACATTATATTTGAGTGAGCTTAAAAACTATTTAACGTTTACTATTTCTCTAATTTACTTAATTTATTGCAAAGATATAAAAAGTTCTGAACCCAGAATGTTGTTCAATGCTATTCTTATTCAGATAGTGTCAATTGTATACCTCGATAATTTTAAAATAAATTTAAATAAAACTCAAAATGCGGATTTATTTGACTATGGGGCTTGTATTGACCTAAAGCTTTCAATTTTTACAATTCCAGTTGCAGAAAACCTGCATAGTCAGCCAAGTTTTATTCTTATAAATAATAAATTAAATATCTCGCTTATTTATAAATTAATTTTAATAAACTTGATAAGGGCTTCGGGTAGTATTTAGGTAATACATGCACAGGTAAGCTGCTCAATATGCAGGTTTGCTGCGATGAGGTTTTTTTATTTTTACTAACGCCCACCGTTATTATAAAAAACCCTCAAAACAAGCAAACGAAATTCTTCCGAGTGATTTTTTTGCCTATAGTGTCATAAATCAGTGATTTTTCTTACTTTTACAAAATTGAATTATTACCAAGCGTATGGAGTGTGACTAACCTCAAGGTACCGTAGTTCGTATACACCATTTTCCCAATAACAATTAACTGTTTACGTTTAATCAGGAATAATTCAATTTTTGGGCAATCTCCTACTAAACTGTGTTTGCAAAACTGCTTGTTCCAATGATTACCTTATTATTGAATTTCCTATATAAAGTGAACTATTAGCATGACCCGCACGGTGAAACTTAAGCCCGGGACCACCATAGAAGTTCCTAACGTGAATCCCTGAACACGTTTTGGGGGGTTGTTCAAAATGTTATATATATATAATATATGTGTGTGCACTCTAGCGGTCACATTTTATATCTGATTTACTTCAAATCTGGTAGGGACGTTCCTTTCTATAATCAGTTGGACAAGTTCGTTGGGCAAAACAATCGGAAAACTCCAAATCCCTTTCATTGAGGATTAATCTTTCAAGTTTCGAGTTTTTGGGCCCAAAAAGGGTCAGAAAAACCCCGAATGTAAAATCATTCATGTACAAAGATGGGAATTAGTGAGACGAAAGTTTTAAGCCCTCTCTCGTCAATCTAGCATAAATATTTACAGTGTTATAAAAGAAAATGTGTATCGACTAAACACAGTACGTTGTCTTATGGGGGTTTTACATTAGAAAAGCCTGATATTCATTTGTAGGTGCACTTTTCTCATCCCCAGCAACCTCACGTCTACTTTCAAGCCTGACTAGACCCCCTCCTAACCTTATAATGTGCAAAATTGTATTCCCAGCATTGCAGGTAAATAAAACCAGGAGCACCAGAACAGCCAAAAATCAATGTTTTCAGATTTCAATAAAAATTGGAAAAAATGTTTTTTTTTTACACTGATTCAGAGTTTTAAATTTTTTCTGTTGAAAATCACTTCCCTCACGTCAGCGTGCTGCGTGCGAACTCGTTTCACTATTATTGCAAATATTTCAAACTTTTTCAACTTGACACGATCCTACTCGCATCAAAAGGAGATAACCATTGATTTATAACTTACTATTAATCATGACAAGTTTTTTATTTTTTTATTTAGAATTATTCAGTTCCATTTTTTCACTAGAAACGAATTCAAAGTTGAATTCAGCCGATGCTCGTGTTTTTGACATCCGTATGGTATCCATTCATATCTTCTCTCTCGTTATTTACACATTATTATTCCACCAAAATATCTGAGTTTGAGAATGGATAAAATCAATTGTAACCATCACGTCCAAATTTCTCCAATTGTGATTTTGGCACTGATAAGCAAACAACTGCGTATAATGAAAACTATTTTCATGGAATCGCAATGTAAATAAATTGTAAAAATTACAATAAACCTTTTTACTTCCTGCAACATAGTTGTGTTTGTTCTTATAAAAATGCTTCAAGTATTCATTCTTCTGTGAGCCCCAATTGTATTATATTCTAGTATTTTATTACTTCGAGTCAATAGGGGATCTAACTCTAAGTTCAATAAATAGATACAGAACTTAAATATTTTTCGTTGGAATGTTTGTCCTTCTAATTAAACTACGCACTAGTAAAACAATTACAATGAAGGTCAATGAACCGTATTTCCTGAGGACAAAATATCCATGATACGCGTGAGACGTTAGTGCTTATTTTCTCTTGTAAGGTATTCGGAGTAAAGTTCTTTCTCTCTTGTTCAGTGTTGGGCGAGGGCTCTCGTGCTCCTGGCACATGAAAGTAATCCCCAGCGTGTGAGAGCTTTCAGGCACTTGGTTTCAAGAGTATGACAAGTGTATCGATGCTCGACTGTGCTGAGAGCGTTTAACGTCCCTTCAGTAGGCGAGAAATAGTCGAAATGTTTTAATAATTCACAAAGAGGATTAAGAGGAAATCACTACTTATAATGTTATTTATTTGTAAGCTCTATATTTAGTATAAGCATTAATTAAATATACTGAACCTTGGATCTCATTACCTTCAAAATTAATTTATTGTTCCTACAGATGTTTTCCGCCAATAAAATGTTTTTTTAATTCCTCTAAAATGTTTAAAAATGTTAAAAAATATTTTGTAAAGTTCTTAAAGTCGTATTTATGTAATATTTAACTCATAACTATTTTGAGTTGTAAGCCTTATCTCTGAAATAATTTAAAACGTAGATTATTAAATGCAGATAATTTTTTATATATTTTGAACACTATAAGATCTAGATTTTTGCACTAGAAAATAGTTTGTTACAAAGAATCTACAAGAGATAGATAATGCTTTCTTTGCATTTGAATTACGTAATGTATTTGTTATTATAATATATTTCATCAAAATCACTATGACGTAACAATTTTGTATGTTATTTATCTTTTAAACAAGCCGCAAATAACGCAAAATGTATTGCAAGCTACATATATCTAAATAACTAGTTAATTGGAAAACTTGTAGTTAAACAGACGAATTACCAAACCATTTCACGATTCTGTTTAAGCAACAAACATATTGGATCTTAATATTTTTGATGTTATCAAAAATGTTTTTGGTTACTACAGTAAATTTGTTACAATAATTTAAACAGGATGAATAAAATACGTCTTACAACACTATAAAGTATATTTACACTTACTGTATTTACATACAAGACGGTAAAATATACACAAAAGATGGTACAAGGCGATCGATTTCAACCAGTTACACCGGTCATCATCAGGCCCAATCAGAGATTCTCCGCCTTTTACCCAATCGATCGCCTTGTTGCACCATCTTTTGTGTATATTTTACCGTCTTGTATAAGTGTAAATATACTTATAGTGTTTTAAGACTATTTTATTTATCCTGCTTACTTGTAACAACACGTATCGTGCTAATAAAGAAATTATAATAATTTAAAGCAAATTTATAACAAAATTTAAAATTACCCCTTGTTTTAAGACGTTTTACATCTTTTATATTCAAATTACCTTCATAAAGCATAGTGATATAGCTTTATGAGCATAGTGAGTTGTAATATAGTTTTCTTTTTTTTTTTTGATAATCGCATGCTTGGAATATTCTACAAGAACAATAATTACCTTGATTAGGAGGCTGTATTAATCTTACCTAATTTTTTTCTACAGAGAAATTATGAGAAAGGTCGATATGTTATTAAAAATCAAGTTAAATTACTTCCTATTGGTAGAATTAATACTTAGTCGCCAAGTCGAAATAAACGGTCTGCAAGTAATTTAGAAATCGCGTTGCAGCAACTTGGTTCAGCGATAAGTCACCCTTAAAAATACATTGTTATATAAAAACAAATCCAAACAGATATTCCACAGAGCCAAGAGGTCTTGATCTTCTGACAGTGGAGCCGTTTAGAGCCATCACCAAGACGATCGCTGTAGTGGAGATGAACGACTTGAAAATCTGTTAACGGTCCAACGCTCAAGAATCGGTAATCGACAGCAGCGAACACGGTGCAATCTTGTAAATCGGTTGTTCATATCTCTTGTTTTCGTGTTTCTTGTTTACGCCAATGGCATTTCGTTGTAAACGTTAACAGAGGATCATGAGATAATGGTCCATGAGAGAACGCCAGGAATCGAACCCGAGACTCTTGCACCGAGATCCAAGACGCTAACTGTTAGAATCGAGAAGCCCCCCTCGATGGCCCTCACAACTTACAACAACAATATATATATAGGCTTATTCACGATTGAAAAATCCTTTTGAGCTATATAGAAGTTTAAGCGAATGGGGACATCCGAGGACCATTAAACAAAAGTTGCCATGGTCTAGGGCTTATGTGTTACCATGCCACCTACGGTAATATTGGAGGAACTAGCTAAAATGGGTAATTATTCCTTATACGTAGTTTTTAAACTACAAATCACCAAAACAAAAAATATTACATTTTTTTATATTAGTCTTTGGTTTAAAAAGTTCCACCCATTGTAATCACAAGTTTATTTCAGTCAATTGAACCTCATAACCGCAAACTTAGCTTAGAGTGTTTATGCAGCTTTTGTTATTTAAGGACTGCTTCTTATTCAAGCTTAGTTTTAAGATCAGCTTAAATTATAAACCCTACAAGCTTGTCATTAAAAGACAAGAAATTTGTTTTACTATTATCATGTACGGTTTTGAAGTAATAAATCTCTCTTTTGGATGAGATATTTAACATTGTTTTATTGTAAACCCTTAAAAACTATGTTAACTAATGAAAGTAAATTCCTAAGTGTAATCACATGTACAGATTTAAATATTAGAGTGTAATTTTAATTGTATAAATATTTATTTATTTTTATTAAGTAAAATTTTCAAGTTAAAATGAGTTGAAATAAATATTTCTTTACTAAAAAGTCGTATGTGAGCTATTTTTTTAAGATTACCCTGATTACATAACATTACAAGCTGAGATATTTACCATTGTTAATATCGCTTCTGAACGCACAGTTCTCCTACCTTAAATCTGTACTTTTACAATCCCAATCCCAATCTAATCCTGGAATCCCGTAGCACTCGAAAAAATCGGGATATGAAAAATTAGAAACAAAAATAATTTTCACCGGTAGTAAATTGATTTGAATACTTTTTAGATTTTCACCACAAATTAAACGTTTCTCTTACACTTGTTATTCCTTTTTATAAGAATAATATTGAACTAGTAAATAAAGCATAAATCAAGTGTTTTATGAAGATCTTTATTTATTATAAATCCGAAGTCAATGTTAATGTTAATAGTTTGGAAAAACTAAAACAATTTACCAAAAATCAATTAGCTCACGTAAAACAAAAATAAAGGACTATAGAAAGTGTGTGACAAATATTATGTACTAAATGGTAACAAAAGAGTGAAGATTTTAAATTTCTTTAATATTTTGAAGAAGAACTTCTGCGGGAAGTAAATCAATGTCTTCAAATCAATTAATATACGAGAAAGTTGTCTATGTGCGAAGATGTCTCTCTTGCCTCAGCCCCTCTCTGACTGACTGAGGGCACATCATATCGGCTTGGGGAGGAACACAGGGGGAGTGACAGAGGGGGTGGTCTACCCGCGACTGCGCCTATGGTAAACCTCCTACATAAAAACGTAACAAATCTTTTGTACCAGGCTTTATATCATTTATCATTGGTATCTTAGTGAAAGAAACGAAGAATGTATTTTACGAAATAGCTGAATTTGTGTTCCTTATTGGTTGTTAGGAGTACTATATCTTATATTCTCAGAAGTACGACATTTTAAAAAACATGCGAAATGCTTTTAAACTGATTTTTGAAATAGGGTCTAGTAAATAGAAATGCTTACAAAGTATTACAATACTTTGACGCATGTAGTGAACGAAAAATTAAATAAAAAATTGTTTGTATAAAACATGAAAAGGTTCTTTATGTGAATGATGGAACTAGTTACAACAATGAATCAATCCCGGTTATTGCTAACCCCTTGTTTTTCTCCCCTACGAGCTTCTCCTCGAGGTGGGTCAATGCTCCCGAAGCAGTGACTTAATAGTTTGGACTTAGCTCTGTGATAGCTTTGAGAACTTTTAGTTTCACCCGCTAAAACGAAACTCCTAAGCTAATAAGTCTCTATCAATCCGGTCAGACTGCCTGTGTCGTGATTTGTGGAAATTTTGACGGTTTCATACACTAACTGTATTAGGGAAAGGTTTAAACTAATTCTAAAACGTATAAATAATTTTTTCAACATGAAAATATGGGTAATTTAAAATTAGGGGAAAAACATATGACTATCATGTAACTTACACGACGTATTCAATTTTTCTTTAAATACTTATCTTAGGACAGAATTAGTAATATAGTTACTATGGCACGATACTTACAGTCAAGTCAATGCCGACTACCAGTACTCCATACTTATATGGTGTTCATAGTGTTAAACGTAATAAATAATGGGATGTTTATAAAGGAAAAGCACTTTTTAAACTTAAAAGGTAATTTTTAAAAATATATTATTTGAAATAATGGCAAACAATTCGTATGATGTATTGGTATTATTGTCAGAAGCTTGTTAACAAATTTCGCTTTTCAAGAATCTGACCTTGGGTGATTTCAGTATCCTCGACCAGTAGTGGGCTTCTGAGTAGTGTTAAAAATTAATATCTTCCAAATCCTGATCGTAAGCACTTTGTACCAGCGTTCTACAAATTCTTCCCCCTGTCCGATCAAGAGCTTTTAGAAACGATGGTTTTATTAAACGATTTAAAATTGTCCTGCGCAGTGCTGGGAGAAACACTTTTTCGTTGACAGTTTTTAAAAGGAGTGACACTGCAGGTTTCCTGACGTGAGTAGCAACTGCGCAATCGAGTGGTATCTGTCTGGGGAATCTATATGGGAGACTCCAGAACACAACCGTGCTCTTCAAGGGTTCAAGTTGTAACGGGCCCTCGGAGCATTTAGACCCCTGTTCAGTCATCCAGAAGGTAAATTGCATCTTGTGTTCCTGGGCAAGCGCTATTCCCTCTGCATGGCCAAGAGGACATTCACCGGACAAAACGTGGAAGCTGAACCCTAATTTTGGTTTAGGAATCGTGAGAATAACAGTTACCTTGACAGCTTTTACCGGCGTGTTTACAGCTTTTTTGATAATCACTGATCTTCCGAATTCTATGGAGGAGGCAGTAGACAGCCAACCTCGCTGGAATGCCACCGAAACTCCCGCTCCTCGAAGGCGAGTATTTAAGACAGGCAGTATAATGTGATTGAACCTTTTTAGTTTTAAAGTAAGTAGAGTTTGGTCTAAATATGCTCTTAACGCATTAACAAAATCGGAAAGTTCATACTTTACAATAGCAGGAACACCGTTTCTTTGGAATGGAGACTCCCACCTAGTTATTCCAGGTGCACTCTCTTGAGTAGTCTCAACTGACCCCTTGTTTACATCATTAACATGGTCATTATAATCAGCATCCATAATTTCGTCAACACGTTTAAAAAACTCTTTACTATGTCTATCGTAACTGTCACTGACACTATCCTCAAGATTATTGTCATCTTCTTGAGGTATAGTCGTAGTATTTTTATTATCAGTAAAACCATAGTTCTTTTTCTCTTTCTTAATTTTAGTTCTGTTAAAAGCATTACCAACACCACTGCCATATTGGCCATAGTCTTGTTCATAGTTACGATTAGAACCATTTGGTGGGTCCAGTGTTAAAAGCTCATCATTTTCAACGTTCTTGGTAACATTTCCAAAACTAATTTCTGGTGATAATGACCCATCATTGTAAACCTGAGTGGCATCTGCGCTAATACTAAGTGCTGGTGTTGATTGGATATTATTTTCTTTTAAATTGGAAGCCGTGGCTATACTAGGTGCTGGTGTTGATTGTCCTTCATTTACTTTGAAATTGGAAGCCATGCCTATCCTAGGTGCTGTTGATAGCCCATCATTGACTTTGTCAGTGGTATCTGTACCTAATGTAGGTGCTGTTGTTGATAGTCCATCATTGACTTTTTCAGTGGTAGCTGTACCTATAATAGGTGCTGTTGTTGATTGTTTATCATTGGCTTTGTCAGTGGAATCCGAGCGAGTTCTAATGGTTATTGTTGATTTGTTATTATTGTCTTCGTTAGTAGTAGCCATGCCTATACTAGGTGCTGTTGTTGATAGTCCATCATTGACTTTGTCAGTGGCAGCTGTACTGATACTAGGTACTGTTGTTGATAGTCCATCATTGACTTTGTCAGTGGCAGCTGTACTGATACTAGGTACTGTTGTTGATAGTCCATCATTGACTTTGTCAGTGGCAGCTGTACTGATACTAGGTACTGTTGTTGATAGTCCATCATTGACTTTGTCAGTAGTAGCCTTACCTATCCTAGGTGCTGGTGTTGATGACCCATCATTGTCGTTGTCTGTTGAAGCTGTTACAGTACTGTCGGTGATACCCGTGCCTAAAAGCGTTTTTCCGTCATAAGATAACGTGTGTCCACTTTCCAGAGGGGTTGATTGTTCCTGCGCTGAGGATTGTGTGTAATGTGATAAAGAAAACACGACTAAAAACACTTTCAAATATTTCATATTTACAGGTAGGCTGAATTATAACATACTATTAGCTCTTCTTTAGTTAATACAGTACTACAAATGAAAGAGATAACGATAATAACCTATTGTTCTATGACTTCACCAAATGCGATGAGATATTTTAATTTAAATATAAATATCATCTAAAGAATGATATTGCCATGGGCCAATTATAATTGTAATTAGTATTTTTACTCTTGGCAAAGATATTATCACTGTTCAATAACGTTTCAAATAATTCAATTTTTTATCATTCTTCATTTGATAAACTGTCCCTAAACTTTTTCATTAAAAAATTAGTATGCTTTTAAACGAAGATTAATTTTTTTTAAAATCTGGATTAATATAATATTATTGTAATTAAGTATAATAATTGAAAAGAATTATTAAAAAGTACATTTTTGCCTTTGATTAAAATAGTTTACGGAATTATTCAGTTACCTTACAGTAAAAAAAGTTGTTTCAAACACGTATTTTACTCAAGACCTTTTAAAACCTGATTACTGTCACAAAGGCACAATCACGGCCAACGTAGGATTTCAAACTTTGTTACGAGTGTGCTGTTATCCTTGCTGGTGACAGCTTTTTATATTTTGCAGTTTTTTTATGAGTTACAGTACCACAAACTATACTAAGTTATAGTAAACTATATTTCATTTTGTTAATTTGGCAGTATCCATGATTTACAGTATCCATGGTTTACAATCTGGAAATATTGGACATTAAAAAGTTAGAATGTGGTAAGCTTACTAATTGTAAAAAATCGATTCATATTCTAGTCCGAGACAATATCCTAGGATTAGTAGATAATCCTATAGCCTGATACCAGCAACTTTTATCTACCAGTTGTTTACAAAATTTGTTTCTGAATCCACCGGAACGATTTTGTCAATAATTTAGAAATAGCTGCTTTTGGACCTAAAAATTAGATTAATAAAAACCTCAATCCTAGGAAAATTATTATAATTTTGTTAAGAATACCATTTTTAAATTGTAAATTTCAACATTGGACTTACAGAGTTTTAAATAGAAACAAAAGAATCATAACAGCCTTATATAAATTAACTAGTGAACTGTCAAAGACACACTTCACATGAAAAAGTATCACCAAGTGATTTCTTGAAAACAGTGCCTAGAACCATTGAATAAAGATTACATATAGAATATTTTTCGCCCACAAAATTAATAAAATATCACCAAGGATGGCTTGATTATAGGCCCCAGTGTCCAGACCCAGTGCTAATAAATTAGAGAGCAGGGACTTAAGCATGGAACTGATTCCATATTGTGGTCGAAGGCTAGAACATTTTAAATTGGCAATTTGCAAAAGAAATACGATGTATTTCCAAGCAACTTCGTCTGAAACAGCTACATATCCAAGAATAAAAATAATGTTTCCCGTTAGGCTTATCAGAAAGTATGTAATTGACTATTGTAAGGTGGAATGTAAATGAGATAATAGTGTCATGATTAACATCAGTAGCATTGTCTAGATCAGTAGCAAATTCTAGTATTTGTAGGCTAATAAGCTTTTAGCTGTATGATTCGAATTTGTATCAAAATTACCGGGCATTAAATTCAGAACAGATTTTTTTATTTGCACATAATGGTTAAATTCCATAGCTTAGAACCAACCAAATCACCAAAGTTATATTTTGGGGTTATTATTTACAACTAAATTTTAATTATAACACAACAAAATACGAAAATAGGAAACGCAAGTTATATTAGATGCCTAAATGCCTAATAGTCGTGCCTGAAGTATTTTTTTGTGTTGTTGGACGTAGTTAATTTTATCCGGTTAGCTGTATCAACACGTATTATGTTACTCAAAAAAATATTTTATATCTATAAAGAAGTTATACTTTATTTTTAGGTAAGGAGAATGGAGATTTAAGTATACATTTATAAATAGTTTTGGATGACACAAACGAAATCAGATAGTTATTACCAAATGTTCAGCTAGGCTAAATAGGCTTGTGGCTAAGGCGAAAAATTATAAGGGGCGCAAACAAGAAAATAACGCGTTAATTGCGGCTGTTGCGAGGCACAATCTTTACCTAGGTGGCCCACTAAAATGTTCAAATCCTAGCTAATAAATGTAAATGACGATGAATGGCAATGTACCGCGTTAGAATATAATTGAACGTAGTTCTAAAAAGTGCCAGAGATAGCTGCGCAAATAGAGAGCAAGGTGAGGTACAATACGCAGTACGGCTTTTAGGATTTAATTGCAAAAAACTGGTTTAGCACCTTCCCATGTTACCTTTAAATAGTAAACTGTTTCAATTTACTTTTACTTACCATTCAATTAATGAATATAACTTTTTTCAAGTTGTGAACCAAGCCATTTATTTGAATAGCTTATAAAAAGCCCTATATAGGTGATGACAATTGTAAAATCTTTTTGGCGATTGGCATTGCACGGGCGAGGTAGGAGGGCGCAACTGTTAGTGTGTCTAGGGGGTGAGAAGGAGAGTGGAACTGTTAGTGTGCCTAGGGGGTGAGAAGGAGTGTGGAAGGTGTTAGTGCACCTAGGGGGTGAGAAGGAGTGTGGAAGGTGTTAGTGTGCCTAGGGGGTGAGAAGGAGTGTGGAAGGTGTTAGTGTGCCTAGGGGGTGAGAAGGAGTGTGGAAGGTGTTAGTGTGCCTAGGGGGTGAGAAGGAGTGTGGAAGGTGTTAGTGTGCCTAGGGGGTGAGAAGGAGTTTGGAAGGTGTTAGTGCACCTAGGGGGTGAGAAGGAGTGTGGAAGGTGTTAGTGTGCCTAGGGGGTGAGAAGGAGTGTGGAAGGTGTTAGTGTGCCTAGGGGGTGAGAAGGAGTGTGGAAGGTGTTAGTGTGCCTAGGGGGTGAGAAGGAGTTTGGAAGGTGTTAGTGCACCTAGGGGGTGAGAAGGAGTGTGGAAGGTGTTAGTGTGCCTAGGGGGTGAGAAGGAGTGTGGAAGGTGTTAGTGTGCCTAGGGGGTGAGAAGGAGTGTGGAAGGTGTTAGTGTGCCTAGGGGGTGAGAAGGAGAGTGGAACTGTTAGTGTGCCTAGGGGGTGAGAAGGAGTGTGGAAGGTGTTAGTGCACCTAGGGGGTGAGAAGGAGTGTGGAAGGTGTTAGTGTGCCTAGGGGGTGAGAAGGAGTGTGGAAGGTGTTAGTGTGCCTAGGGGGTGAGAAGGAGTGTGGAAGGTGTTAGTGTGCCTAGGGGGTGAGAAGGAGTGTGGAAGGTGTTAGTGTGCCTAGGGGGTGAGAAGGAGTTTGGAAGGTGTGAGTCTGCCTAGGGGGCTGTTTGGCTTCATGCGGCCCTGCAGGTAGCCAAACACAAACACACACGCCTTGGCAGAAAATGGTTTCATGTTGAACACTAAAGTCAAGAAATAAAAATTATAAATTTGAATTTGATAATATTATAAAAAACAAGGGAACCTACAAAAGGGGGTGTACATATAACTAGTCAAGGTTCATAACAAATAACAAAATCAAACAAGTGGTTTAGCAAGTAATGTTGTTCCAAGTTGTCATTATTTAAGGTGGATTTGGGATATGATAATAGAAATTTATAATAAGTCTTAAACAAGAACATCGATATCAGACAGTAATTGATCACCAACTGTTAGTAAAGAAAAACTTTAAATTAAACAAGTATCAAATAAAGAACAATAGGCAGTGATTATGCATGTATTAGTCTTGAAAAACAACAATAATATCGGATAAGAAATCAAGACATTGACGATTGACGCTTCGTGATTTTAATATCAAATTTAGGTATTACTGGTAGTATTTATACAACCAATTAGCTTGTTGTTGTTTTTGTGAGGTTCCAGTGGGCAGGAAAGTCCCTGGCCCACTGAGGCTGCTTTAGGGCGCTTGGACCCTCTTCAGCCGTCGGATAGGGTTGGTTGTGGAGGGTGAGATTGACACACTGAAACAGGACTTTATATTTTTTTTGCCTGCTACAGTGGCCAGGTTATGGTTTGGGGGTTGAAAAGGTAAACACACTGTAACAGGACTTTTTTTTATTTTGCCTGCTACAGCGGTCAGGGGAAGGTTTGGGGGTTGGAGAGGTGGACACACTGCAACTGGTTTTTTTTTGCCTGCTACAGTGGCCAGGTGAAGGGGGTGGAAGGAGGAACTCACTGCGACAGGACTTTTTTTGTTTGTTTTATAACGAGTGCCTGTCACAGTGGTCAGGAGTGGGAGCTAGGGGAGGTTTACATGGGGTTTAGTGGCGGGGGTAATGGTGCGGGCTGCTGGTCTAGGTCGGCAAGGTGGTGGATCGTGAGGCTGGGGCGGTCAGTGAAGTAGGGTTGGAAGTAAGGTTGGAGGATGTCGGAGGTGCGGGCTTTGTCGAGGTAGGTGTTGAGGTGGTGGAGGAAGTCTTTGAGTTTGGGGATGGAGTGGGCTTCGTAAGCCGTGTGGTTACGGGCCCAGGGTGGGAGGTGGGAGGCAAGGCAGAGGGCGCGTCTCTCAGTGGTCTCGAAGCTAGAAAGGAAGCTGTTCGGGGCAGACAGAAGGAGCGGGTGGGCGTAGGTTAAAACAGGGCGGATGACTGAGGAGTACAGGCGGGCAAGAGTGGGTTTGGAGCAGCCACGGCTGCGGTGGTTGAGGATACGGAGGGCACGGAGGCGGGTGGTAGCTCTCTTTTTGGCTTCTCGGAGATGAGGGACGAAGGAAAGTCGGGAGTCAAGGGTGACGCCTAGGTAGGTGCAGGATATTTTGAGGGGGAGACGGACGTTGTTGAGGAAAATGGGATCTCTCTTGGTGCGGGAGAAGCGGTGGGCGTGGAAGTTGAAGAAGCAGAGTTGGGTTTTGGATGCGTTGAGGAGGATGCACCATTTGTTGCAGTAGGAAAGGTAATTCTGGAGGGTTTGGGAGGTCTTCCGGATAAGGGTATTGTGGTACTTTTCGGAGATCCAGAAGGCGGTGTCATCAGCAAATTGGGTAAGGCCACAGGAGGTGTTGGTGGGATTGCGAACCAATTAGCCAAATAATACTACCTAAGTTACAAACAACAAAAGTAGTATTTAGGAATTTTACAACATATTGAATTCACTAATAATGAATGGCATTTGTAAAGTCAACCAATACATGTTATTTTTTAGTTTTAGTTCTTATCTGTCATGGGTGTATGCAATTTTGATTGTTGTAACTTAGTCGAAGGGTGAAACATATCTTACTAAACCCAAGAAAAAATATTGACAACTATGACTATGGTAATTTATTTTTATTTTGAGTTTGAATTTTGAAATGGTTAACCGTAATTACATATACAATTGCCTCAGACAATTACTAATCGAAGCTGCAAACAAATTGGACCATAAAAATCTAATATGTTACTTTTGTACTATAATTTTGAAAATAATTTATAAATTTACTAGTATGACATTTTGGAATAATATATGTTATTTGTACACGTACGTGTCGACGGTTATGACATATATTTAAATCAAATAATTCGGTTAGTAAATAATTATTCTGGCAAATTACACAAAAGTAATCTTTTAACTAGATTTGCACGTGGTATTTATACATACTCTAGCTAGGCCAATAACATGTCCAGGTTACAAACAAATCAACAACTAAGTTATTATTTTTAACCTGATATTGTAAATTGGTAGGGGATAGTTTGGGTTATTTAAAATAAGCGGGCAGCGAGCGATGGTAAAACCTACAGAGAAAATTAAAATATATTGCTTCAGTTCAAAATGGCTTGCCATGTTAGTCTTAGGGAGAAACATGAGATAGTATATTTATATTTTCTATATTGTAACATAATAAATAATTTAAAATAAAATTAATGAGGCCAGACTATCCCAGTTACACCAGGGAATAATCAAAAGTAAACATATGATTATATAATAAAGACATTACACATTAAAAGTTAAAATATTGACTGCTATAGAGAAATATTAAAACTTTAAAGGCATTAAAGAAGATCCCTTAAAGGATTTTCGAGTACTTTCTGAAATTTTTCACCGATGTTTTGAAATGGTAATCCCAAACTATTAATTTCAGGTTTATTCCCTTCAACAGCCTTAACTGGCCCCTTTTAGCGAATTTCCCCTATAGGGAAGAAGCTATTACCGTAGGTGGCATGGTAAGACTTAAGCCCGAGACCATAACTTTTTATTTGAGGTCTCCAGATGCCAAAAACACTATTCGGTAAAATTTATATATATGTATATATATATATATATATATATGTATGTGTGTGTGTGTGTGTGTGTGTGTCCGTTACCGCGATAACTTTTGAAAGAAACACCCGATTTTTATGAAATTTGCACAAATATGGAGAGTAGCATTTATGACTTTAAGTTCGAAAACCAGATCGATCGCACTATGGGAATGGGGTTTTATGGGGGTTTACAATTTTCCGAAAATCGTTTTTTTGCAAATCTGACCCCAAAATGATACAAATATTCAATTTTGGTTATAGCCATTTTATAGAGCTTAAAAAACAAATAATTTAGTATTTTGAATCACTAAACTAAGTTAAGTGGTTGCGGAGAAAATCCAAAAAAAACGTGCGCTATGTTAATCTTTAGGGAAAAAGGTTTTTAGATTTTTCTCAGATAGTTTTACTAAAAACTTCACATTTCTGTTTATTAATGTGTTTAGCTCAACAAAACAAACATTTTGGTGTTTTAATCGTTGTTCTACGTCCAACCGTTGCAGAGATATTCAAAGTGCTAAACACAGTACGTTGTCCAATGTTATCCTTATGGAGAATAAATAAAATTCTATATCTCGATTATTTACAAATGTATATTGATGAAACTTGGTATGTGGCTTCAACTAGCTGTGGTATATTGATATTAGCACAAAAAACAAGTTTTTTATTGATAGTCTCCGTAGCAGCAAACCTGCATACTCAGCCCCCATGTTATTCATATGGAGAATAAGTAAAGTTGTATATCTCCTTTAATTATGAACCAACATTAAGAGAACTTGGTATGTAGCTTCACCTGGTTCAGTTATATTGATAATTGCAAAAAAAACACATTACTTATCTTCCTCGTTGCAGCAAACCTGCGTCCTCAACCCTAATGTTATTATTATGGAGAATAAATACAATACTATATATCACTTTTTTATGGATGTATTTTTGTGAAACTTGGTTAAAATAAATGTTGACTGGGGGTCAATGTAGCTCTATGTAGTAGTGAATCACATATATATGCATTGGAAATTCGCTGAGTACGCAGGTTTGCTGCGACGGGGGTATTTTACTTTGGTAACATGGTTATTGTAATTATCATTCATATATTTGGGAACACGTTTAAAATCTTCATTACTATATCCATCATTTTCGTCACTGACATAATCTTCTGAATCGTTGTCATCTTCGTTCACGTCCCTCTCTTCTCCCTCTTCGAAATTTATCTCATTTTCACCATTGGCACCATCAAAATCACTATGGTCATTATTTCCATCATTTTCGTCACTATACACATCATCAATGCCACCAAGATGTTGTCTGAGGCTTCTTCAGAATCAGTAGAACCAAGGTTATGTCTCTTTTTTTAGTATTACTACTGTTAAAATCATTACTTTCCTTACTGTCATTGTAGCTATGGTGTTTTTCATAATTACCACCCGAAGCATTAGAAGATACATTAACATTAGAAGAAACATTAGAAGAGGATTGTGTTGATTGTCTATCATTGTCATTGTCAGTAGAAGCTGTACCTATCCTAGGTGCTGGTGTCGATTTTCCATCATTGTCATTGTCAGTAGAAGCTGTACCTATCCTAGGTGCTGGTGTCGATTTTCCATCATTGTCATTGTCAGTAGAAGCTGTACCTATCCTAGGTGCTGGTGTCGATTTTCCATCATTGCCATTGTCAGTAGAAGCTGTACCTATCCTAGGTGCGGGTGTTGATTGTCCATCTTTGACATTGTCAATAGAAGCTGTACCTATCCTAGGTGCTGGTGTCGATTTTCCATCATTGCCATTGTCAGTAGAATCTGTACCTATCCTAGGTGCGGGTGTTGATTGTCCATCTTTGACATTGTCAATAGAATCTGTACCTATCCTAGGTGCTGGTGTCGATTTTCTATCATTGCCATTGTCAGTAGAAGCTGTACCTATCCTAGGTGCTGGTGCCGATTTTCCATCATTGTCATTGTCAGTAGAAGCTGTACCTATCCTAGGTGCTGGTGTTGATTGTCCATCTTTGACATTGTCAATAGAATCTGTGCCTATCGTAGGTGCTGGTGTTGATTGTCCATCTTTGTCACTGTCCGTGGAAGCCGTTCCAGTACTGTCGGTGGTTGCCTTACCTGCAAGCGTTTGTCCATCAGTAGACAACGATTGTCCACTTTCCAAAGGGGTTGATTGTCCTTGCCCTGAGGATTTTTTGAATTGTTATAAAGAAGACACTACTAACAACACTTGCAAATACTTCATATTTACTAGTAGGGAAAACAACCTGACTTGTAAAATTCCCTATTATTTATTGCAGTATTACAAAAGAAAGAGGTGACTACGATTACCTATTGTTTTGCGACTTAGCCGAATGCGATATTTCAATTTATAATTATTCATTGTGTACAGAATTATTATGATGCCGTGGTCCAATTATAATTTTAATAATTGTAACGAATATAATTTCTCTTTACACAGATATTATCACTGTCCAATAACGTTTCAAATAATTTAATTTATTATGATTCTTCTTTTGATAAACTGTCTCTCTACACTGTTTGGTAAGTAACTTTTGCATAGAAACATAATTTTACACTTTAATGCCCACGATTACGTAAAAAAATCGTTTATTCATTAATTTGGTGTTAAATATAATGATTTAAAAGTCACCATACAATTTATTTTTTGTCCTTAATAAAATTTGTTTACGGAATTCTTTAGTTACATTAAAGGAAAATGAAGTTGTTTTAAAAACATATTTTTCTGAAGACCTTTTAAAACCTGATTATTGTCACAAAGGCACAATCACGGCCAACGCAACGTAGAATTTCAAACTTTGTTACGAGTGTGCTGCTATTCCTTGCCACCAACTTCGTTTTACATTTTTCAGCTTTTGTTATAAGCTAAAGCATCACAAACTATACTGAGTTATAGTTAACTATATTTTCGTTCGGTGATTTTTACCCATTTTACCGTAACCGTTTTTGTCATATTGGACAGTAACAGCTAGACAACATTAGATTGTAAAACATCGATACCTGGTCTAGTATAAGACCATATCTTAGAACTATTAAATCAAAATCATTAACTTTGAAAAATCTTTATAATCGCAAAATATATGAGAGCCTAACTCTTAGCGAATTTCCCCTATAGGGAAGAAGCTATTACCGTAGGTCTCATGGTAAGACTTAAGCCCGGGACCATGATAACTTTTCGTTTTGAGGTCCCCAGATGCCAAAAACACCATTCGTTCAAATTTGTATATATGTATATATATATATATATGCATATATATATATATATATATATATGTGTGTGTGTGTGTGTGTGTGTGTCCGTAAGCACGATAACTCTCGTAAAAAAGTCTGATCTTAATAAAACTTGGTACAAATATGTAAAGTACCATTTATTTGAACGAGTTCGAAAACCAGACAAATCGCACCATCCGAAGGGGGGTTTTTGGGGGTTTTGTACCCCAAAATGTTTTTTTTGGGGTTTTCACATGTAATTTTTATTTAAATCAATTTTTAATTTATACCATTGAATTCAGCTTAAAAACACAAACAATTTGGTATTTTGATCATTTCTCTACGTCAGTTGGTTACTGAGATATTACAAGTGCTAAACACAGTACGTTGTCCAATGTTATTCTTATGGAGAAAAAGACAAATTTTATATCTCGGTTATTTATGAACATAAACTGACGAAACTTGGTATATCGCTTCATCTGCTTGTGTTTTGTTGATGTTTGAACAAAAACCAATTTTTCGCCTATGGTTCCCGAAGCAGCAAACCTAGTTACTCGGTCCCCATGTTATTCTTATGGAGAATAATAAAAATGTTATATATCGCTTATTTATGAATGTATATGGATGAAACTTGGTATGTGACTTGACTTAGATGAGTTCTATTGATATTTGTATAAAAATCCATTATTTTTTGTTCCGTTTTGCAGCAAACCTGCGTACTCATCCCTAATGTTATTCGTATGTAGAATAATGAATATTTTAAATATCGCTTATTTATGAATATATTTCTTATGAATTCTGGTAAGAGGCTTAATGTAATATTAAGACATATATATTCATTGGAAATTCGCTGAGTTCGCAGATTTGCTGCGACGGGGGTGTTTTATACCTAAATATTTTGAGATTCCAATAAGTGTCACAAAGTTTTTTAATAATCCTGTATAAAAATACTTTAAAATATGTTTACATCATTACTCAGGGTTTATTTAATGTGGAGTAATTTTGTTAAATCTTTCTAGGATAACTAATTCTTGTATAATCCGTTTGAGACACTGCATAAAATACAGTATAGTTCTCATGCAACATTGATACCATGTGTACCTAACGCTTTATGTGCGTTGAATATCGTCTGTGTAGACGAGGTTCTTGCGTACCTAATTCATAATTTTCTCCAAAAACCTCAGATGACAAAGAGGCCTCATATTGAAGAGCATTGTTTGCCCACTAATAAAAACTGATAAATCTTTCTTTCAAAAGCGGAATCTTTCTGACGGAACTAAAACGAGCACAATTAGTTTCATTTTATTTTTAATATAATTCATTCGTAGCTATAAATTACAGCCCAATTACGATTTTGCCGGTACTGAGAACATTTGTTTGCAAATCTTAAAAAATAAATCTTAGAAAAACATAAAATTCGGTCGAAGTGTAAGTTTGGCTTCTGGCTAGGGAAATCATTGACGCGGTTACAAAACAAATTTGGTTGAAGGCTTGGAAAATAGGAAACAGACGCTCAGCGTTTTCATTGATCTGTCAAAAGCTTTGGACTGTGTGGAACATACAGTCTTGCTTAACATGTTGGAGTGCTATGGGGTACGTGGCACTACTCTCAAATGGCTGAGATCATATTTAAATAAACGAAGCCAAAGCGTCCAGTTATTAATCTCAGTATCGGAACAGACTGTGATTCGTCATGGAGTACCACAGGGATCAACCCTCGGCCCTGTGCTCTTTTTGATTTATGTCAACTGTTTCGGCGCGTGGTCGCGTCAATGTTTTGGAATAATAAAAAAAACTATATACACTTGTTGAATGAAAAGCTGTTGAGTTTATTGTATTTGCACATACAAATTAGTGGACTGTATAGTTGATTGATTGATGGTTTAAATAATAATACTGAAAATGTTTTAATAATAATATGCTATACGGAAGTTGCTTCTTGCCGTCCTATAATTATGAATACTAAATAAATCAAATACAGTAGGTTCTAGCTATAATGATAAACTTTTACTAAATGAAAATGTAGGAGGCGATCCTCACTTCACGGGGATAAATCACAGTTCACTATTTGCACTGGAAATAATTTGTAGCTATAATATAATACAGTGATATAATTTATATGTGCAAGTACAATAAACTCAAGAGTTTTTCATTCAACAAAGTGCGTATAGGTTTTTGTCATTATTCCAAAACATTGACGCGACCACGCGCCGCCAATGTTCAATCATCAATTTCTCACGGTCTTATATTCCAATATAATGACGACACGACTCTCTTCGGAGACTCCCAGGGCTCTGGCTGTGCTTTTCGTTGATCTCAATTCTTGCAATTCCTACTTCTAAGCCGAAAACTTGATGCACTCCAAGATTAATGCAAAGCACTCCAAGATTAATGTTATACATTTTTCGTTGAGGAACCACAAAACCTGAATCATATCCCACAGTAATGGTGAATTATGTGACCCTCAAGGAAGCGAATTCCGTTTAGTTTTTTCTTGGAGTGACCACGTAAATACAATTTGTGAAAATATTTCCTCTTGATTATTTTCCCTACGCAGTATCTCAAAATACTGTAATTGCCAAGAACAGCTAATGGCCTATTTTTGTATCCACATATTTCCTATTGAATTAACTTATGGGGATGCTAAGCGATTTGAAACTTTAAACGTGTATTTTGACTGCAAAAGAAAGCTGTTCGCATTATTTCAAAATTACAATACCTTGAGAGTCGTGTAGACAGGCCTTAAGGATTTTGGGTTGCCGATCCTTATTGGCGTGTGCATGCTCGAAACCATCGTGTACTGCCACAATAATTCCGTTCTGACTCAGGGCAGTGATATTCTCAATACGACACGAGGACAAGTCACATTTATCGCATCGAACTGAAGCTTTTGAACGCCTCCCTTCGCAGGCAGTGGTAAAATTCCTTAATACCCTTCCCAAAGACCTGAAGTCTGAACAACATTGTCAGAAATTTAAAGCTCGAATAAAAAGCTAACTTGTGCCCTCTGCTTTCTTCTAGGTGAGTGAGTTTCTCATTGGCCACTTAGTTCCATCGAGTCCTTAGGGGGTGCACTATGTATCAATGGAAAGTATGGTTATTGACTTGTTGTATGCTTGAATGTGTGAATGGAAAGCTGTTTAGAAAGTAAGATAATTTGACACTTGCCATTCAATGTATTTATTGTTCTTTACGGAAATAATCATATTTTATTTGATTAATGGCGTTAGATATTATTTATGTTGCAATAACAAATAATAACATTTTTATATTTCATCTTACAATAGTGTCAGTTACGACTTTCATATTAGCATAACAGAAAATATTTTTTTTTTTTATTCTTGGATATGTAATAAACTGTTTATTACGTTACCCCTCGGAGTCAATTTAGTGGGAATTATTTTTTTTTTCATCCTTCTAGGACAATTAGTTCTTCTATAATCTGTTTGAGACACGTTACGAGATCCTTCCTGTTTATGATTTACATATTTTACGTTAAACCCAGTACATGATTTATAAAGACCTTAAGGCTGACACACATCAAGTATATACTTAGTAAAAGTTTCTGATGAGGAAAAAGAAAGTGAAAAGTGTTTCAATGAAACGGGTTAAATCATATATTAAAAAATCAATTAAAATATATTTAACGATTCTGTAGTCGATCAACATTGAGATTTATTCTATTTTAATTTGAAACCAAAGCAACATCGAGCAACTACAGGGATTGAATGGAAACCCAAAACTGCCGACACATCGTGTATTTTGTTTGTGTACACCTCAAATTGACCATCTAAAAATTTTAAATTTCATAAGCTACCCAAAAATAATAGATAGACCTATATGAATTGAAAAACCAAGCAGCAGATAAATGATAAAGCTACGTGGAGAAGCCCAGAGAGCGTTAGTGGCAGGTTATTAATGTTAAGACTGAAGACAAAGGGTCTGCAAATGGTAATGTTTGTCATTGAAGCGGTTTGATTGTGTTCTCCCTTCATCGGGTTGGAGACTAATCTACAACCGTCAATAGTAGCTTTAGAGTGGTCAAAAATATCTTTGGAGACTCGTCAATAGGAGCTTTGGAGATTGTTAAGGAAAGGTGTATAAAAGTCAAACGTACAGATACAAACGTAACACAACAGCATTTTTGTTTGAGTACTTTAACCTTGGAACTCTAATTTAAATTGCATTTTATGAAAAAAGAAAATCAGCAATGGCAATATTGAAGGTTGTATTGTGTCAAATTCCTATCATATATTACGACAATATTGTATGATTTTATTTTTTGATTTATTTGGACTTTACCTATCGCTTCTAGTGTTTAAAACTACACTACGTTTCGGGAGGTAAGGAAACTCCTCCCGTTATCAAGTGAACCCTGCTTACATCTAAATATCAAACTCTTACACCTAACTAACCTAGGAGGTTAGTGTAAATTAAATTGTAAAGGAAAATATTAAAAAAAATGTAGGTTAGTTAGGTGTATATATAAATGTTGTGTTAGTGTATTGTATTTGATTTTTTGTTGGATATATATATTTGTTATCTTTGTGTTAGTGTAAATTAAAATGTAAAAGAAAAATAATCAAAAAAATCAAAAAAAAAATGTAGGTTAGTTAGGTGTAAGAGTTTGATATTTAGATGTAAGCAGGGTTCACTTGATAACGGGAGGAGTTTCCTTACCTCCCGAAACGTAGTGTAGTTTTAAACACTAGAAGCGATAGGTAAAGTCCAAATAAATCAAAAAAATAAATTCAAATCCATCGCTATTATGAGTTTCAAAAATACAATTGTATGATTGTTACACAAATAACAATTCAGCAACAATTATCTAATATTCCTTACTCTATACTACTCATTCTTCTCTGTAGTTGTTTATTTAATGGAGTTGTGGATTTGGTTTAACCAGATGATAAGTTGTTTGTCATCTGCTTTGCCACAGTACCAGCAAACACTGGTGTTTGTCCACGGATAAAAGACAATTTAACAGGAATTTTTCCTGTGAAACCAATTACCAATTTAACCCTGTTGTGTATTTTAGCAAGTTTTAAATAAGGTAGAAAGTCAAAATTAAAGTGAGGCCACCTATGTTGCAAGTTTTATATAAAACAAAAACATGAAAATATAGCAACACACTGGAATAACCTTAACACGTTTGGGACCACAATTATAATAAATTTATCTTAATATTCGAGGCTATAATATACCAACCGTTTAATTGGAAAATTATTAGAACAATTAGAACATAATATAAGGCAACTCTGCTTGGTTTTGTATGTGTTCTTTAAAATTTGGAATTGCCATCCTTTCCAATATGCCGGCCAACTTGGACATTTCATACAAGTGGTAAGTGAAAATGGGACAATAATTTAGACGTTATTTTAATACATTTTGATTCTTTACTAATTCAGAAATAAATTCAAATTTTAATAAAATATATGACGACCAAACAATTTAGTGACGTTTTTCTCCCTAACATCGCAACAATTAACCTTTGAAAGTAAGAACACTCCCACCCTTGTATCCCAAAATCTGCCAAGAATATGTCAGACCACCCCATAATGGAAATAGGAGGCGAAGAGGTCAGAGTATTAGTCATACTTGACATCCAAGAGATAAATAATTTGTCAACTTATTTTGCTGTAACAAATGTCAACTGGCCTAGTAAAATCCAAACAGAAAATAAATTATGGAATTACATACTCTCTAAAATGTATACCTTTAAAACCCTAGAGACACCTAAAATTTGAAAATCATAATATTGTACGTAACTTCAGATTTTTGACACTTAAATACCTGTCTCCTTAATTTTTCTAATTTTTTAATTGAAATTATAGCTTATGCTAATTATTTTCTTTTTTTATGCAGTCTGCAGCGTAGTCTTTGAAAATTATTTTTTTTGCTGTGAAGTCTTCATTATATTTTCAGATAAATAAATGTCACAATTTTCAGTGCAAGGCCTTTGCTTCAGCCCTGAGGCAAAATTAATAGTATTTTGTTACAAAGCATGTGTTTATATTCCCAACAAATCCACACAATTATAATAACACAACCACTCGTTAAATAGGAATAAAACAATTACAAGTAGTAAGTCAATACAACGTATTAGGTTGAATGCAATTTCAAGTCTGTTGAGAAGGGAACGATTTCCTAATTTCCCGATCCGAACGGACCATTCAGCAGTATAACAGCTGTCGCTGCTACTAGCGCGCTCTGGGACGACATTTACAAACAGTTTCATTTTATTAACCGTGCATATTGGACAGCTGCCTCTATAACAAACTTCGTCTGCAGTTTAGTCTTCCTAATAAACTGTTCGGGTACTTTATGACATAATATGTACTATAATAGCGGTGTTCGGGTACTATAATAGCGGACACATAAATTGCCAGTTGAGGGCGTGGTTTGTCCCAAGATCAGCCAATAGTAGACGTGCTACATTGCCAAAACTCCACACTAGCTGATCGGTATTCGAGTGATATTTTTCTATGACAAAATGGCAACAGTGACCGCGTACAAGCATGCTATTGACTACATCCCAACTGTCAACTTAATTATTAAATAATGCTTTGTATATATAACTGAAGTAGAGACACTATTAAGTAAAAACCAACAATTTATATTGGCAATATTGGAGGCAGCACTGCGCTAAACGATTCTCGTTGGAAAGCCGTGATTGTGATTTTGTAAGGTTGGCATACTAGAAGGAAGATTTCTCGATCTTCCAGCTGCAGTGTTCGACTTTAAATCTTCTAGGTCACAGTTTGTAGAATAATGATACGGTAGGTATCATAAACAAGATGAGCAGTAGATCAGTGACGTCAGTGGTGCCCAACAGCTGTTTGTAATACAACAAAGCTCTCATCTGTCAAAACTAGACCATCTGTGGCTTGGACGCTGTTGTTTTGACTTTGATAAGTCCGTTATAATTCTGTGTTGATCTAGACTGTAAACTAAACAAAAATGTAAACAACGTGACGTCACTGGTGCCCAACCAGCAGCAGACGGATATAAAAGCTACGTATAATTATTCTAGATACAGTATTCTAGTTGAAGTGATTCATTCAAATCTCCTGATACAAAATAATTAAAATATGAACCTACTCTTTTTCTTGGATTATGGATCTACACTTACTTTATACTTTTAAATACTTTATACTTTATAAATATAATGAAATATTAACGTAAAAACAAATGCCAGTTTAATATAAAAATAGTTCAATCGTGATTCGTTGTATTCACTGTGTTGACTCGTTCGATTTGAGCGACTAGTTCATTGTTGTGACCACGAAATTGCAGCAGCGGCACGCAATTTATTTGATCAATGTTGCCTCCAGTATTACCTGAATACCTCGTTGGTAAAACCTATTTCTAGAGAGAACACCACCCCCGAACACAGGTAGTCCATTCAGTCCAGATTTTAATGTTTAAAACCTTTGGCTTGAATATATTGATATATGTCCGTGATTTGTTATTTTGTTTATAAACAATCATACTCGTTTTGACGTTTTGAAGGTTAACTGTAGCGCGCGACAAGATCACGGTGAAGTTGCAGGAATATTCAGTGCTATTTTCTCCTCTGAACTTTGGAGCAGACCTAAAATAAAATAACATGTGGTGCCTACCTATTCGGTGACTATTCACTGATATTTACTAAATTTGATTCGAAAGAACCTAAAAGAGACAGAAGGTATTATTGATAGTAGGTTTGTTGGTGGGCGGCCGTCGAAAAGCCTATCCCCTAAACAACACACAACTAACTGTTATGGCAAAAAGTAAACATAGATAGTAATTATCTTAATGGTTTACATTGCATAATTCATGATTATTTTGTAAATCGTTTACTCAGACCATTCAAGGTATTACATAAAATTAAAACAATCTCTTAAAAAGATAATTTACTCTGAACTGATTTGTAAATTGTTTTATTGTCAACATTTGAAATTTGGTTCTGCGTTACATTCTACTAAAAATGAGATTTAATAAAACTACAGTTATATTCTGTTTGACATTTTATTTTTATGGATTAATATATTAAGTACCTATAGTAATGATGTGTTAACCAGTAAAAAATTGTTAGTATATAGGATTGTTTGATAAAGAAATACAAACAATTTGCAATGTTTTTTTACAAACGAGAAAATGCAGAAATAATAAAATCAAATGATCTGACAGTTTTAACTACGTTATCAAATTAAGTAAATCAAACTTAAAACTATACTTTCAAAGTTTTACTATAAGAGCCATGTTAATTTCCAAATCTGTGCTAAGCAAGTCTCTAAAACTTTAATTGCAAGTAATTTTATTGAAAAGCGATGAAAAAATATTAAAATTAAGATTTTTCTCTTACAGTATTAGGTAATTCAAAATCAGTTACTGTTATTATTTTGAAACATTTGAATTAGTTAAAGTAAAATCCAAATTCGGTGCCAGAGTCAGTAACAGCCCCGACCGCCGCTTCGACTCGGCGCTTTTACAAACAATTTAATTTTACGATCAGCGCATATTGGCCAGCTGTCGACTGCTTTATCGGCAATCAACAAAACGCGCCGTCTTTAATTGCCTGGAAGCTGATGTGAGTTGGTATAACTGTCAAGATGATTGCTTAGTTCTTCATTAAATATATTTATATGTAATACAAATATCATGTACTGATTTATCACTAACTCTCAAAACCAACGAACAAATTTAAATTAAATTGAAACATAGCTTCTTATATATTTTCAAAATTCTTATTTTATTTTACAAAAAATATAACAATGAAAACAACTTGGTGCAAACATTGAGGTACAATCTCAGAAATAATTGTAATTCAGAGCCCGTCCCACGTCCCAAACTCACATTGTATAGCCGGTTTTTTTATTCAATGCACGACGAATTTTTAATCTTACTTCATGCTATATTGTTTATAACACTTATGCTCAGTATTGTAAGAACCTATAATCCTGGTTAATGACTCAAAAAAGTATTGATTACTTGTTTCAGATTATTGTTTAATTTATTAAGTATTAATAGGTTAACTGGAAATTGAGTTAAATTTTACTTATACATGTAAATTATTGTAAAGTAGTGATGATGTTTATTATTATAGTTTTATCATAGGTACTTGCTTGTAAATTTAAAATTATAATATAAACTTAGTTTAATAATATTTTTGTAACTAAACCATTTGGTAGCCATTTATACTACTGTATTTAGTTGTCTTGTGGACAACTCAATACTGGAGGCTCCTAATTGATTTGTTACAAACTAAATGTTTGATTGTTTTTTGTATGCGTTCAAATAAGATATTTGCAAGGTTAATGTTACAATTTCTGTAAATGTGTGTTCTATTATTAGGTGTACTTGCTTGTATTTTTTATGTATGTCTGTCATTTGATGTTTGTAAACTGAAAGTTTGTGACGAATAAAGAATTATTTTCATTCATTCATTCTTTCGTACAAAGTTGCAAATTAAACTCGCTAAAATCAAACATTGACATTTTCTTATTCTAAAAATTTCTGGGGTGCCACCCCACTGGCATTTATAGTTATTTTTACCATCTCGCACCTACGATTGAACTAATGTAACTGAACTTTGGTAGGATAATGGGGTAAAACATCTTAGTCAAACATGGTTGTACTCCCGTTCATAAATCCCCATGGGGCTCGGCCCTACTGGTTTTCCAATTTAGGTTTACCATTACGCATGTACCATTAACCTGATGGAGTGAAATTTGGTAGGAGGAAAGTACATGAAAATCAAAAATAGACGTACTCCCGAACTGAAAATGTTTCGGGCTCCACCCTACTGGCATTCAAAGAGTTTATGCTTAAAATCGTCAGCGTTACCCTCATGGGACTGACTAACGTATTCGTGTATCCAGTATTTTCATGGTAACAATAATTTTAGCAAGATGAAAATAAATTGGGATCAACGAAAAAATAAACAGGAATCAAGGGGTTCAAAATGATCAAACGAACAAAGTCTAGGGTTCAAGCTATAATAAGGTAGTAAAGCTTGCTATAATAATTTCGCTATTGACGTAACCGTACCACAAAGTGATATATCTGTGGTGTGACATAGGTTACTGTATAAAGAGCTCGTTTAGTCTATATGTGTTAATAGCACTAATTAAGAGAACAAGTTGATGATGACTACGACTTAAGCGGATTACATTTAATGAGAAATTCAAGTAACCTTGATTGAGAGAAGAAAGTGGATTATGTATTTACATCTTTTAATTACTGAGTAAAATTTACTGAAGGCCCTTTAAATGTTACTATTTGAATATAAAATCTGAAATTCGTTTAAAACATAATATTATTCCCTATCTCGTGAGGTGTGTATAAGAACAAAATGTTATAAACTGTAATTTTTCATTTGTTTTAAATATTGGTTCAGTCTATTATTTTCCTTGGCCAGCCACACATTGGGAATGAATGTGTACACATATTGTAGAATTTGTTAATGTTTTAATGTTTCATAGTGTTATATAAAAGTATATTTATGACGACAAGGTCTATAACCTTATTTTGTTAAATCGTATATTAATCCAGAAGGAAAATGGTATACATAATGTAATAGTTTATCAAAAAACACAATCTTAAATCAAAATTTAAACACATGAATTTCGTTAACTATATATATTTTATTTCATCCTTTGTTACAACATATCTTCCCATTCCAAAATTCCTAGATGAAACCTTTGTAAACAAACTTAACACGTTTAATTTCATCCATGTATACTAACATATAGCTATTTCTCTTAACATTTTAAAATTACAAATAAATTAGTAACTTTCATATGGTAAATCCGTTTGCCCGAGACGAATGCCTGAAACAGGATCCTGTATTCAATCCATTCCAGAGACAATCGTTTCTATTGTCCGGCCCTTTGTCCCCCTCTCCAACATTAATAACCTGTCTCCAGCGCACCCTGGTTGGTCTCTACGTAACTATGGCTCTATCTGATGACGTTTTAAAGTGGGGTTCTCCCTGTTCTAAATTCTTCAGTCTTGAGATAATTCTACCACATTGTGAATATATTCTCGATAATTTCGCTATAGTAGTGGATAGAGCTCTCGTCACACAACGTGAGATTCAATAGTTCGATTCTGATCAAAAACTTGGAACGATTGACAGTGGACCATGCTGATATTTCCCACTTTAATCTTTGTATAAGACACCGACATAGCTACGGTGTATTTCATGGTCAATAGGCTATGAATTAATTATGAGTGTACAATGGGTGAGAAGCCTTGTGTAGCCGTGTTACTGTATAACATCGACTGATTATTTAGCCAGGATTATTTATTAATGGACTATGACCAACGGCAGCTGGATCCAGTATCGAACCTTCACAACATTTTCATCAGGCCAATAGTAACGAGTTTGCACGCAGCACGCTGACGTGAGGGAAGTGAATTTCCACATAAAAACTTTTAAAACTCAAAATCAGTGTAAAAACATACATTTGTCCAATTTTTATTGAAATCTGAAAACATTGATTTTTTGGCTGTTCTGATACTCCTGGTTTTATTTACCGGTACTTGCAAAGCTGGGAATACAATTTTGCGCATTACAAGGTTACGAGAGGGTCCAGTCAGTCTTTAAAGTAGGCGTGAGGTGGCTGGGGACGATAAAAGTAAGCCAAAAAATGAATAACAGGTTTTTCTAATGTAAAACCCCCATAAGACAACGTACTGTGTTAAGTCGATACACATTTTCCTTAATAACTCTGTAAATAATGGTTCTAGAATGACGATATAGGGCTTAAAACATTCGCATCACTAATGTACATCTTATTACATACATTAATTTTACATCGGGGGCTTTTCTAACCCTTTTTGGGCACAAAAACTCAAAATTTGAAAGATTAATTCCCAAAAAAGGGGTTTAGAGTTTTCCGATTGTTTTGCCCAACGAACTTGTCCAACAGATTATAGAAAGGAACGTTACTAACGAATTTGAAGTAAATCAGACAAAAAATGCGACCGCTAGAGTGCATATATATATATATATATATATATATATATATATATATATATATACATATATATATATAAATTTTGAACGACCCCCCAAAACGTGTTCAGGGGGTCACGTTAGGAACTTCAATGGTGGTCCCGGGCTTAAGTTTCACCGTGCGGGTCATGCTAATAGTTCACTTTCCAAAGGAAATTCACTAATAACTACCTTTCTAAGAAAATGGCGCTACTTTAAATGACAAATAGCCGATCCGTTGTAGCTTTGCCCGCGTAAACTACGGTAGTTGTGTGTGCTACATTCAGTGGTCAGCCCTTGGAACTACTACGAATCAAGATCTGCTGTTTGAATTTTCATCAACTAAAACTATAGAACTCTATGGTGTAATAATAGAGTTCTATGGCTAAAACCAAAGTGAATGTCCATAAGGAATACATGGGAACTTTGGGACCCAGAGGGGCGGAACACAGGGGGAATTTCGAAATACCGTTTCTTAGCAAGCATCTAGAGCCAAAGAGGACCTTATATGTTAAATTTCAACTCCGTAGGCTTTCTAGTTATGGAGATTTCGTGATAGGTCAGTCAGTCAGTCAGTGGTATTTGGATTTTATATATAACAATTTAAATTACTGAGTAATTATCTATAAAGCGTTAAATAATTTACTTGCTTCTTAATTTAATAGGTTTGCAAGTATACAAATATATAGGATTATATACACATTTTACACGACAACCCGTAGAAAAGTATGTTAAAATGTCAGGCTTGCGATAGAACAAAACGATTTTACCAAGTAGCATGCTGAGGTGAGGGGGGTACGGTACTTGGAAAATTAAATGTAATGTTATTTATCTGCAATGATGAACAGTAATGTACAGTAAGAAGATCGTTAGAGAGTAAAACCGTTTATTGAGTTTATTTGTTATGTTTATTATTGATGGTAAACACCACTTTAACAAATTTTCTTGGATATGGTTAAAGAGATGATTTCCCTATGATTTGAAAATATGTAAGCCACTTTATTTGTAAGCGACTATTTACTCCAATTTGTCTATATTAGTCTGCTTCTTGCGACATTAACATTCAAGCTTTTCCATAAGTAAATATTGCTATTGCTATTTTTTAATATAGATGAAGTATTTCAGTAAGGCGTATTACATCGTTAGTTTTTAAATTATAGTTATGGTTGTTATTCATGGAATTTAATAGTCTAATAACATTTAAACCCCTCGCCCTTCTTAAGTCAATTAATACCGTCTCCAGTGTTCCAGCGGGAAAGTTCAAACAGTAATTTCCCCCTCGGCGGACAATAAACTTCCACTCTTAATGGCCTCATTTAAAACTTTACTGATATTTATTGTAAGTAATATTATGACTCGCCGGCGGGCATTACTGCAAGTTTCATTTGTCTGTATTCAAATAAAAGGTGTCTAGACCCAGAGCCTTTCGTTGCTCAAAGAAACATAGGTAATTTATTTATAAAATCAACATGGCAATTTTTAAGACCAGTAGGCGTAGACCTAATTTTAAAAGAGTATCTTAAGTTCTGTTTTGAATTGAAAGTTGAGAAAAGCCAGGCAAAAATTTGTGAAGTGGCAACTTTTCCAGTGGGGCGAAGGCCTAAGGATGGTGGTGAGACGTATCCCGTAGAATCATCTTGTTTGTTTGGTTTGGGGGGGATTAGGAGGCCCCGCAATAGCCGGCTAGTCATGTCTCCCTTTGGGATATTATGCAGCCACCGGAAATTGGATAAAGAGGGATGGGAAAGGTGGTAGGACGGGGTCAGTCTGCCTTGCTCCAGAAAGGGGGAGAGAACCTAGCTCCCGGGCTCTGTGGGTGACTAAACCCCAGGACGATTCGCCCTCTAACCCGATGTCTCCCTAAGTTCACTGGGCAGGAACCGCCATCGCACAGAGCCTCCAACGTCTTAGGGGTCAGTGGACCAGGACGGTTCGTCCCCCAGCCCGGCAGACTGGAGACCGTCGGGTAAGGCCCCTTCCTCCCAGGCACCCGTCCCAGGCTGCAAGGAAGATCCACTACTCCCTCCAAGGACTCGGAATAGACAGGGTATCTAGGCTCAACTGGAAATCAAGCTCCCAGACGAGACAAGGAGGAACCTAGGAAGAGAAGTTGGTTACACTGGATAGCCAAAAGACTGTGACAGCTTCAATTTGTTGTACCCAATTTTGACCTCTGTACTAGTATAGACCAGTCAGAGAGCCGTCGAGGGCCTAGGATTATCTTAGGACCATCTTACAAGAGTTACGGTTTTCTTAAACAAATCCAACGAACCATCATACGTTAAAATTGGACGTCGGAAAGTGATTAAAAAGGCCAGTGGGGTGAAGGCCTGAGGTAGGAAAGATCGGCAACTGTTTAGAAAAGCCGTTTTCAAAACCTCGTGGGCATCTCACTAGCCTAACGGTTAATAGCGTCTTGGACTTCGGTTCAAGGGGTCACAGGTTCATATCCTGGGATATCCACAAATATTTGAGGGGTTTAGACAGCTTTCCCTAAAAGCGTGTGTTTGCTCTCTCAACAAAAATGGCATTGGCGTTGAAATTCAATAATTTCACGTGGACACATCATGGCGTTATCACATTATGTATATAAAAGTTTGTTTTCTCCTGCACAGATACTATTATCGCTACATTTGCCTTATGGAAAGTGAGATCTATTTTAAATGCGTTACGAAGCGACCAGTCTTCAGTAATCCTACAACAGATTAAACCTTTTACCCGCTCCTGTCCAGTAAATCCTTGATCCTTCGTACGTGTCTGCTCACCTTGTAAACTCTTTAACACCTATAAGCACTCTCAGACTTCTAAAGAAAAGTTTGCGTTCATCGGAAAGAATTAGAACGGTCCTTCAGTTACCATACTTAGCCACAACACACATAAAACTACAATATAGACCTAGCAATAGCAATTATGAATCTGTTTTATGTAAAATTACCGTGTAACTGACATTAAGTCCCACCCCTTTACCATTTTTCTATTTAATATATGTAAAATCTGATTGTAGAAACCTTCTTAGATATGAAGGGTCAACATTAATAAAGGTTGCCTTGCATTTTTGACAATTTTTGGTGACCCAAGGGGGAAGGGAGTTGGGGGGGGAACTCGAGAATTTCCAATTAGACCAATGGTCGTGTGAACCTCATTTTAAAGGGTTTGGTTAGACAAGATGGATTAACATAAATTTATTTTATTTTTTATATTTATTTTTGTCTTGTTTGGAGAGCATGAATAAAAATAGCTAAACTGTTTGGCAACAACACTTCTGACTTGTGACAAGTTGAGAACCGTAACAGTAGAAATGAAGAGAAGTGTTGTCATGTTCTCGGTACATTTACGAGAGTCCTAAAGTTTATTTTTGTTGTTGCTAAATTGTAAAGAATTTACCAAAACATTTACACGCACTTGTGACAAGTGTTTTGTCAGTATAATAGTCCTTAGTTGTAGTAAAATTCCTTCTAGTTATAAACATAAAAACTTCGACCGATATAAATATAAATGTTATATAATGAATATTTTGCAATGGTATATTTTCATATCCTAGTACATATATAGTTGCATTATGAAAATAGTTTTAACCTTTGCAAAGGTTTTTGAAACCATTCCTAGAAGGCTGAAACTTGAAACACTCATAGAAAACTAGATGGTAAAGGACCCACTGGATCCCAACTTTGTTTATTACCATTATTTTCTTAAAAGTAAAAAGGACCCACTGGATCCCAACTTTATTACCATTATTTTCTTTAAAGTAAAAAGGACCCACTGGATCCCAATTTTGTTTATTGCCAATATTTTCTTTATTACCATTATTTTCTTTAAAGTAAAAAGGACCCACTGGATCCCAACTTTATTACCATTATTTTCTTTAAAGTAAAAAGGACCCACTGGATCCCAATTTTGTTTATTGCCAATATTTTCTTTAAATTAAAAAGAACCCACTGGATCCCAATTTTGTTTATTACCATTATTTTCCTTAAAGTAAAAAAAATTTAAAATGTTTAAAAGTTTAAAATTAACTAATTATCAGCAGTAATTACTGATAGTGTGATATAAGATTATGCTCTGTCTATGTACTAACTTGTATTCATACTTTCATATTGATTTATTTCCCTCAGCATGAAAAAATTAAATAGAATATTCACACACTAAATGAACACCAGGGGTTGTATCTATACAGTCATTAACAAGCCACTAACTTTTATTATAATCCTATATATTAAAAGAAACTGGGTGTTTTTTTTCGTTTTTTTTTCTTTTAAGACTGAGATAACCACTCAGCGATTTTAGTGAGTATTTTTTTAAGGAAAGGGAATTTTGAGTAGCAGGGAATGTCAAAGCCTGAATTTCAATTAATTTAGGGTTTTAATTTCTCACAAGTTTTATTTTAATTTTCAAAAAATAGTCTGGCAGATGAAAACAAGTTTGTTTATAAAAAAACTTTAAAATCATGTGGTGAAAACCATCAGCTGCAAAAAAATTATTCATGGTATAGAATTAATAAAGTGAGGGTGGTTTGCAAACATAAGAATGTAGAGTAAACATCGCATCTTAATAATCCTAAGTTTTAGTTTATACGGGCAAGGCCACGACAATTAAGCAGCTAGCTGTTTATTATTTCCTTCCAGATTGTTTTCAACAAACTAGTCTGTTTGTTTCCTCCTTATTACAAATTCTAACATTTGCTTTTAGAGAGTTCCACTATAACTATGTACACTTGTGGGTATTCATTTTATCCTGCTTAATTGAAAATACCCCTGTAGCAGCAAACCTGCGTACTCAGCGAATTTCCAATGCATATATAAGTATCTTAATACCACATAAAGCCACATACCAAGTTTCATCAATATACATTCATAAATAAACGATTTGTGACATTTTAATTATTCTCCATAAAAATAACATGGCGGCTGAGTATGCAGGTTTGCTGAAGGAAGGAAAACAAAAAATGGGGTTTTATACAAATATCAATATAACTCATTTAGGTATAGCCACATACCAAATTTCATTAATTTATTTTCATAATTAAGGGAGATAACACGTTACTTATTCTCCATAAGAATAACATGGGGCTGAGTACGCAGGTTTGCTGCTACGGGAGCCTTTGGCAAAAAATTGTTTTTTTGAGCAAATATCAATGGTTCACAACCAGATGAAGCCGTATACCAAGTTTTGTCAGTATACGTTTATAAATAAGCGAGATATAAAATTTTTCTTTTCCTCCATAAGAATAACATTAGACAACGTACTGTGTTTAGCACATTCAATATCTCGGTAACCAATTGACATAGAGAAATGATCAAAACACTAAATTGTGTGTTTTTAAGCTGAATCCAATGGTAAAAACTAAAATTTGACTATTTCCAAAATTACATGTACAAAATTCAAAAAACCCATTTTTGGGGTACAAAACCCCCCCAAAATACGCCTTCGGATAAAGCGATCAGTCTGGTTTTCGAACTTAAAGTCATAAATGTTGCTTTACACGTTTATACCAAATTTCATCAAAATAGGATAATTTTTACGAGAGTTATCGTGCTCACGGACACATATATATATATAGTTTCGAACGAATGGTGTTTTTGGGGTCTGGGGACCTCAAAACGAAAAGTTATCATGGTCCCGGGCCTAGGTCTTACCATGCCGACTACGGTAATAGCTTCTTCCCTATAGGGGAAATTCGCTAAAAACATGTATCACACTACTCCAAAAATGTTTTATTTATTTTAAGATGCACATGAATGAATAAAGAGTTCCATGCCTTGTGTACTGGATCCTTGTTTTGTTATTGACTACGACCAAACAAATTCCTTAGCTATGATAATTCATTAATTATTAAATTGATCATTGCCCAATGATCAATGACAACTAGATCAATTTTTCACCTTCCCATAGGTAAGAGCAGTTAAGCCATTAAAATATCTTATTTAGTGGGCCAGGGACCAAGGTAACTTTTTACCTTGGGGTTCTGGATACTAAAAAGATTACTTTTATAATTGTGTATATAAGTATATTAAATACATATGTTATTCAAAGGGGCATAGAATTGTAGCATAAATTACCTAAAGCCTTTGTGTTTTGTCTGTGAATGAAATAAGTTAACTGGTGCAACACTTTTGATTTGACGGTGTTTTTTTTTCATTTGTCATATTTAATGATGCTTTGGTTTATTTAAATTTTTATTTTTATTGCTAAAAGAGCTTTGTAAAAGTTATATTGCAACATAACATTTAAGAACTAAATACACTTTTTGATATTAATTTATTTATTTTAGAGATCAATCACTTCCACAAACTAGTTCAATTTTACTATAATTTTGTCCACATAACAATAAGAACTCAATCATGTTCTTAATGAACATTTGATGTTGCATGAGCTTTGAAAATACATTATTCTCAGAAATGACTAAAATTTCACTGGTTCATTGTGTTGCAAATGTAGACTGAAATGTTTTAATTAAAAATTTAGTATTATTCTATTATTAATATTCCCCACTAGTCTTTGAGGTGCCAAAGGACACATGTAAGGATACAAACAATCTGCAGATGGCTCTTTTGTGCGACCCGTCACCCTTTCATCTGCAATTCCATCAGCTCAAAAAAGCAAGGAAAGAGAAAAGATTAAAAAGAAAATAAATTAAAGAGAAAGATAAAAGAGAGAAATTAAGGATGACAGAAAAAGGATGTGATAAAAGGATAAATCTCTTGTTAAAACATATCTGTGCATATTTTTTATCAGTGATATATATGAAATTTAACTTCAACAATTTTTATAATGATGCATATTTAGAGTAGGAGCAGCTATTTAAAACTTAAGGTATTGTAAAGCTTTCAGTACTTAACTAAACATAAGTAGCATAGAACAAAATTATTATTTGAATAAAAAGGGACATTGAGCTATAAAACAACTGGAGTGTCCTTAAACATGCAAAAAAGGTGTAAATGAGCTAAGAAAATCTGATTATCAGTTGGGGGCATGATTATCCAAGTCATTTAAACAAACTGAATGCCCTTCGCCGAGCAAAGCTCAGTCACCCAGGTACCGAGTATTGATACAACTTTAATCTCACCGTGTATGTATGAGTACTTGGATCAGTGTATTTTTTTTATTATTGTGTGAATTATTTATTTGTGAAAAAAAACATAAATATAATAAATGTAATTTTTTTAGTAAATGAGAAAAATATTAAAATGTCAGCCAGGATTGAACCTACGCTTGTCCACGGCTGACTTGCGAGGCCAGCGCTCTACCTTTGAGCTACTGTGTTGAAATGCCAATATGTCAATCGGCTCTTGGGATTCAAAGGGTTAATCTTAACGGAATTTTCAAATTGAACAAAGATTTTAATAGTTTCATAAGATGAAACAAAAATATACCATAGTTTGAGTAAACTATACTTTTATAAACGATTTATTTTGATGTACTTTCACAACCCCTATTTTATATTTTAAAGGTTTATGTTTTATGTTCAGTAACCATAATTAATCATACAACCAGCCTAAAACATCCCAGTGGGACACAATAGTTCATTTGGATGGTTCACCTGACAGCAATGTTTCATCCATCCAAGTTGATTATTAACAGCTTAACTGGAGTTAAAAGTTCCTCGTTATTGGTCAACGCAAAACTTTCACTCCAGATTGAACCAAACACCATTACAGGATATATAGTCTCTGTTTCAATCTAGCTGAATACTTTAAAAATTTCAAACTGGTTAAAAAACGAGTTTGTAACGAGTTTGTAAACGTGATTGTAACGAGTTTTTTATAAATTATTTATATAAGTTAAAAATATTACATCAATTTCCTTAGAAAACCTAAAAAGTTCCAAAACATTTCATATTATCCTCAGCTACTCTTCAACCCATCTTTTATTCTTTGCAGATTTAAATTAAAATTGATGAAATCCCCTTCAATTGGAAACACTGATTGACAGGTGAAGGAGGTGGCAGTGATTTAGTTCAGTTACACACCAGTCCTTCTCTTGTAATTACAATGCAGCAGAGAAGCCAATATAGAAGCAAGTAGTAAGTAATTGTGCATTGAACCGGCGTACAACAATATTGTTTCTCAACAATACTGTGCTGTAATTATCAGTAATGTATGAAAAAGAATATACAATGTACTGTGCAATTTACAAATACCCTAATAAAATAATTTGAACAGATTTTTATAGTGAAAATGTGACTTTCCACACTTAGGGCTCACAAAAATCTCTGAAGGTTTTTTAAAAATAAATTAATCACTCTGTAAACGGCCGATGCAACACTAGGGCGTATTTTAAGGCAAACGAGTTTGCACGCAGCACGCTGACGTGAGGGAAGTGAATTTCCATATAAAAAACTTTTAAAACTCAAAATCAGTGTAAACATACATTTATTTCAATTTTTATTGAATTCTAAAAACATTGATTTTTTGGCTGTTCTGATGCTCTCGGTTTCATTTACCTGCAATGCTGAGAATACAATTTTGCGCATTATGAGGTTAGGAGAAGGTCCAGTCAGGCTTGAAAGTAGGCGTGAGGTTGCTGGGGATGATAAAAGTACACCAACAAATGAATAACAGGCTTTTCTAATGTAAAACCCCCATAAGACAACGTACTGTGTTTGGTCAATACACATTTTCTTCTATAACTTGGTAAATAGTTATGATAAAATGACGGGAGGGGGCTTAAAATTTTCGCCACACTAATTCCCATCTTTTTACATAGATTAATTTTACATCCGGGGCTTTTCTGACCCTCTTAGGGCCTAAAAACTCAAATTTTGAAAGATTAATCCCCAAAAAAAGGGGTTTAGAGTTTTCCGATTGTTTTGCCCAACGAACTTGTCCATCTGATTATAGAAAGGAATGTCCCTACCAAATTTGAAGTAAATCGGACAAAAAATGTGACCGCTAGAGTGCATACACATATATATATATATATATATATATATATATATATGTCTATATTTATATATATATATATAAAATTTTGAACGACCCCCCAAAACGTGTTCAGGGGGTCACGTTAGGAACTTCTATGGTGGTCCTGGGCTTAAGTTTCACCGTGCGGGTCATGCTAATTGTTCACTTTCCAAAGGAAATTCACTAATAAATGAATGATGAGTGAAGAATGTGTGACACTAGAATGGTTGAATGGTGGCTGGATGCTTTGTGTAGCCTTGTTACTGACTAAGATCGACTAATACTTTAGCCAGGATCAGTAATTGATAGCCCAATGACCAATGGCAGCGGGATCCTGTTTCAAACTTTCACATTTTCTCAGGATTTAAAGAGGTTCACTCACATAAAAATATGAATAGAGTATATAAATACTTGGGGATTATCTAACAATTAATTCAAGTTTAAATGGTTTGTATAAATTGGTTTAAATCAATTTAACAATTATTTTATTTATGGGAGGATTCTCAGATCTAATAGAAGAATAGACATAAAGTATCACATGAAATTGGAATCTCTGATTGATTATGAGAGTATGTTAAATATTTAATAAAATCATGTTTTCAAAACTAAATAACCACATGTAACATCTGTAGTTTTATAATATTTTTTTTTGAACTGTCTCAATAATCTCAACTAGAAATTATAAATCATAATACTTACATATTCAAATTAAGGACTAAAGCACTTGGGAACAGTGGTTTTGTAAGTATAGTGTTTAAAAGATTATAGCAAATATTTGATGTAACAAGAAATACAAGTTTTAAAATTAATAAAATTCATCTATTGAAAATCATAAATATTAGAATCAGTTTTGGTCTCGTCTCACATAACATTTGGAATCATCCCAGTAAAAATAAATGTACAAACAAATATTCACACACATACACATTTATGTACAAAATAAATAAGAGATTACAAAGAACTCAAAATGTCATGAGTTCGTCAAGAGTAAGTCAATAATTGTAAAAAGTTACAATCAGTTAAATATTCCCTAATCCTCGCCATCTGTTGGTAATTCATCCGCATCTAGGCTTTCATATGCATGTGTTGTTACGTTCTTCTCATCTATTCTATTTCCATTCAAATTGTCCAACTCTTTCAGCTGATCCTTGATAGACGTCTCAACATCTATGTCGTCCAGTATTTCTTGTACTTTTATCTTCAGGGGTTCTTCTATCGCAAGCATTATCTGGTAGCGTAGTAAGTTGGGTAGAATGTTCACTACCGCTTCGATCACATAGTCCATGGTTCCCGCTCCGTCGAATTGCAACTGGAAGTTTCCAAGGGTGATTTGAAGTTCCTCCAGGTTTGGCCTTTGTCTTATATCCAAAGATTGGTTCAACTTCACCTCCGCTTCTATGTATTCGATCGTAAACACGATTTTCCCGGTGGTGCTCAGTAACCCGGCCATAGTGATTTCCCAGTGGCACTTTCCCTCCAACTGTTGTGTTCCTGCAGCCACAGATAGATGCACAGTATTGTTCTCCATGAAAACCGTAATGTTGCCGATCCTGTGAAAAGAAGCTAACCCCGTGACCCAAATGTGAGTTACGTCAAGCCCAAGTACACCAGTGGTGTGTGTAAAGTCATCCACCTTAAAAGGATCATACCCCATATGACGAACTAACTTTCTCCCCTCAGCGAATCCTACATCCAGCGGTGACAGCGAATTCGGAAAAGTTTTCTTCAAGTTTCTCAAGCTTTTGTTCACGTCTCCTAAAATATTGGTGTTCACTTGACTCATTATGTAGGGTTTCATGGCGTCGAACACCAGGCCACCCACTGTGTTCAGGGCTCCTTGCAAGAAGGAACCGAGCATTCCGGGGTTTTCCAGATCGACGTTTATATCCAACACTGACAGATCCAAGTCGATATCTGTCGCCTCCAGATGACCCTCCCTCGCCACCTCCAGTTTAGCTACTCCCTCGGCGTAGAGGTCTACCAGAGTGGTGTTGGAGGCGCCCTCAGTTGACGAGAACCATGTTCTGAACGTGTAGTTGCCCAGGACTTGTAGCACACTCACCCTGAGAGCGATGGACATCTGTAACAACATAGTTTCTGATTACAAATTATTTAAATTGTTTAAGTAGTGTATCCCTATTCTACATTTAGAGAGATTGTATTAAATAATTGCTTTTGCAATCTTGATCAAATCAACAAAATTCAAAAATATTCAACATTTAAAATTTGTCATGGACGAACTCTTAGTCAAATCAAAATTATAGTAACCCAGTAATCATTGGGCTATTAATTAATGAGCCGGCCTAAGTCAGTAACAAGGCATCTCACAAATTCTACAATCATCATTCATTCATATTGCCCCCTTTAAATTACTCAAATACTATGTTTCGGTTTTTTATGTACCTTTTTTAAACAACACGTTAATAAATATATAACAAGACTCACACAATTTGGGTTCTGTCCTACTAACATAGAAGGGGTACAAGTTCAATAATGTAACACATTTATATGTCCCACTTCATTAATTTAGGGTCATCTGATATTTATTTTCTTTATCCTATACTGTAATATGAGTAAGGTTTGCTTGCTTGCGACACTGATCTCAAAAACGGCTCCAACAATTTCCTTCAAATGTTCGAAATAACTAATTTCTGGGATAAAAATAAGTTCTAGAGAGGCCTCATCCCCAGGAAAAATCAAATAATGTAAAAAAATAAAATTAAAAGTTTAAAAAAATAACATTATGGAGCTTATGGAGTTTCAAATCAAAATCAAATAATTGTAACAGCTGTTCATAATCAACCAGGGAACTGTCAAAGTACTACTCATGTTGTTAGTGAATTTCCTTTGGAAAGTGAACTATTAGCATGACCCACACGGTGAAACTTAAGCCCGGGACCACCGTAGAAGTTCCTATTGTGACCCCCTGAACACGTTTTGGGGGGCCGTTCAAAATTGTATATATATATATATATATATATGTATATATATATATATATATATATATATATATATATATATATGTGTGTGTGTTTGCACTCTAGCGGTCGAATTTTTTGTCCGATTTACATTCAATTTGGTAGGGACGTTCCTTTCTGTAATCAGTTGGACAAGTTCGTTAGGCAAAACAATCGGAAAACTTTAAACGCCTTTTTTGGGGGATTAACTTTTCAAATTTCGAGTTTTTGGGCCCAAAAAGGGTCAGAAAAGCCCCAGATGTAAAATAAAGCATGGAAAAAGATGGGAATTAGAGAGGCGAAAGTTTTAAGCCCTCTCTCGTCATTCTAGCATAAATATTTACCGAGTTATTAGAGAAAATGTGTATCGACCAAACACAGTATGTTGTCTTATTGGGGTTTTACACTAGAAAGCCTGTATTCCTTTGTTAGAGTAATTTTATCGTCCCCAGCAACCTCACGCCTACTTTCAACCTGTCTGGACCTTCTCCTAACATTATAATGTGCAAAATTGTATTCTCAGCTTTGCAAGTAAATGAAACCAGGAGTATCAGAACAACCAAAAAATCATTGTTTTCAGATTTCAATAAAAATTGGACAAATGTATGTTTTTACATTGATTTTGAGTTTTAAATGTATTTTATGTGGAAATTCACTTCCCTCACGTCAGCGTGCTGCGTGCGAACTCGTTTATGATTATTAACATGTGGTTTCCTGAGAGCAGAGATTAAAATATTTGAGTGAAGATTTTATATATGTGAGGTGGAAAGCGAAAAGGGACCTCTTGTCGGCAAAGTAAAATTTTCAGTACAGCTAAATACAGCAATTTCGGTCCAAATCATCGATTTTCGGTTTTTTATCGATTATTATTCGATATTTTGAGTAGAAAAGGCGTGTATCGGTTAAAAAGTCGAATCAAAGCTTAAACAAGTCGATATAAATCATTTTGTTAGTCACTGCATGCCCTGAGAAAAGGTACCTCTTGTCGCTTATGGGAAAATAACATGGCCGACAAGAGGTCCCTTTTCCACAACACACTTCGTAAAGAAACATTGGTTCAAAAAGTAGTCTCTCCTGAATTCTAGCGGACACTTAGAGAACTAGGACGAAGTTCTAGTAAAAGCAGAACATCGTCTGATTATTTTAATACGGCCCCGACAAGAGGTACCTTTTCTATAACCGAGGTTTTGGTTAAAAAACGTTGACTTTCCTATACAGTCCTTTAAACAGTGGACTATCGATATTATTTTCTAATTAGGATGTTAATTATACTTCATTTTGACTATATTAAACTAATTATTGGATAAAACACTTAAACAACAATGTGGCAGAAGTAAATGTTCAGCCTTGAAAAGGTATCTCTTGTCGTTATGGAGATATAACACGGGGCCGACAAGAGGTCCCTTTTCAGAAAATACCCTTGTGTACTACATGTTGCAATAAACACAGTATAAGCCTAAATTCTAGCGTTAGTTAAGGAAACTACTAGTGTTCTTCCTAAAGAGGACATTATAAGCTTTGCATTGATACCAAAAGCATCGCTTAAATATGAAAAATATAGATTCTGAGTTTATTTAAACTTTTTGAGGGCGTTTTCCTGAAAATGCCCTTCACCCTTCGAGAAAGTTCAAACGTCCATAACTCAAACAAAAAAAATCGTAGAGACATGAAATTTGCACCAAACTGTTAGGGATTTTAAGGTGATAATAAAAATATCAATAACTCAAAATCGGAAATTGCCGACAAGAGGTCCCTTTTCGCTTTCCACCTCACATATATAGAGTGGTAAAATAAATCAAAGGGACATTGAGCTTTAAATAACAACTGCAATGACCTTAAAAATGTAAAAAAAGCAAATGAGTTATACAAACAGTAGGGGGAAGTAATATTATTCCAAGTGAAATATTATTCCAAGTGAAATATTATTCCAAGTCATCTAAACAAACTGACTGGTCTTCCCCCGAGCAAAGCTTGGCCTCCCAGGTACTGTGAGTAATGAGAGTAATGTCTCAGATCAACAGGACCTTTAAAATGAGAGATTACTCAATAGGGTTTGCTGTATACAACAAAATTAAGTTACTTTTAACCCCTAGGCTCCTTTAAAAACAAAACCTTTGAAGGTATTTTAAAAGGTCAGATTATTGTCATCAGTCTTGCAAATTGCACCTTTCTATCTCTAATAATTACTGTTCCATGCTTAAATTAACATAATCTAAAATAAATACTGTTTTAACCAAATTACATTTGTTGCAGTGCAATTTTAAGCTGAATTAAGATTTACACAATACAGACACTCCTATACATGCATAAAGATTGTGTAATTGACCTTTATTTTTAGGTTCTGTAATATACATAATAAAGCAAAAAAGATGGGTGTGTGGACCATTTAAAGAAAACTCAATATATCCCAAAAATTAACAAATAACTAGCAGAGGTATCCCGTTCTCCCCCGGGATTTCACACAAAAAAATACAATCCAGTACTGTATTAACTTCCATTCAAAAAACAACTGAGAAAGAGTCTGCAGTTAGAAATATTTATCTTAAGGCTCTGGTCTACCCTACGGAAAAATCTGCGCCGCCGCGTGAAAATGCATTGTTAAGATGGGAAAAGGATCGGTGCCGAGGTCCGCAGTATCTCGGTTTGCGGCTACGATAATTATGTTATCAACACACTACAAACAGGATTTGATAGAATAAAGTTAATACTAATCATGCTCTTTTTTAGAATTTAAAAATAATGTTTCTGTCTTAAGTTGTTTTAGTTTGAACAAGATATTTTTTGTACATTTAAAAGGGCTTGTAAATGCAACTCAGTTAAAGATCTTAAAAAAGTAAAATCATACATTTGTAGATAGTATTTTCGTCTTTAATATTAAACTTTATCTTTAGTTAAAGAGTTTATGTAGCAGCAGTAAAGAAGGATCCTGCGTACACTTTCCTAGAGCTGAGCGGGAGGGGTAGACCGGAGCCTTAACACTGGTTTAGATTTGAACTACCTGTTACCCGCAGGCTTTGCCTTGCAAATGATTCATCAAAACTATGTTAGTTGTATGTGTAACTACTACGAATTAAGATCAGCTGTTTGTATATTCATCAGTTAAAACAAAAATGAATGTCCATAAGGAATATATGGGAACTTTGTCGGGGTCTCTGGCGGAGCCCTAAGGTCAGATCTGGATGAAAACCATTTAGTTTTCCTATTTTATGCCTAAGGAATAAGTGTACAAAATTTCAACTTTATAGGTAAAGGGGAAGTTGGAGAATTCGTGATGAGTGAGTGAGTAAGAGAGTGAGTCAGTGAGTGAGGGCTTTGCCTTTTATAGATATAGATTACATTTACTCAGTTAAAATACACTAGTGGCTTACAGGGGCTACAGCCCCTAACATATGGTTTTTGTGTAAGTGGATAATCACAGCTGATCATTAGCTCATTTTGCTTATTAATAAAAACACTGTAGTGTTATTTCCATAAGAAAATCATTGGCTCTTTGAAGTCCAGTGGGGTGGAGCCCACGTAATTTTTGACATTTCTGATATTTTTCCTACCGTCCTTGGCTCTCAAGCTTTAATATTAATCGTCATAACCTAACTTAACGTCTTCCTAGCTCGAGATATTAACTGGGGACCGATTCGCTTACGGAATGAAATATAAAGATGTGACTCAAATACAATATTCAAACCAATATAACATGCGGGAACTTTAACACCTAGTGGGGTTAAAGGAAAATCAATTCCCTTCAAGAAATTGCATTAATTTTACACCTCAATCGCCAAAATTGATCATGAATAAAAACGTTGCCAACAACACTAAAAATTCATGAGGAAATTAAAAGTAAGATAATTATTTACATTTTAAAACTAAAAAGATTGTCTATATCACTTACAAAATAAAAACGAGTTCGCACGCAGCACGCTGACGTGAGGGAAGTGAATTTCCACATAAAAACTTTTAAAACTTAAAATTAGTGTAAAAACATACTTGTATTCCAATTTTTATTGAAATCTGAAAACATTGATTTTTTGGCTGTTCTGATGCTCCTGGTTTCATTTACCTGCAAAGCTGGGAATACAATTTTGTGCATTATAATGTGAGGAGAAGGTCCAGTCAGGCTTGAAAGTAGGCGTGAGGTTGCTGGGGATGATAAAAGTACTCTAACAAAGGAGTAGCAGGCTCTTCTAGTGTAAAACCCCCGTAAGACAACGTACTGTGTTTAGCCGAAACACATTTTCTTTAATAACTCGGTAAATATTTATGCTAGAATGACGAGAGAGGGCTTAAAACTTTTGTCTTGCTAAGTCCCATCTTATTACATCCATTAATTTTACATTTGGGGCGTTTTAGACCCTTTTTGGGCCCAAAAACTCAAAATTTGGAAGATTAATCCCCAAAAAAGGGGTTTGGAGTTTTACGATTCTTTTGCCCAACGAACTTGTCCAACTGATTACAGAAAGGAACGTCCCTACCAAATTTGAAGTTAATCGGACAAAAAATGCGACCGCTAGAGTGCAAACACATATATATATATATATATGTCTATATATATATATATATATGTCTATATATATATATATATGTCTATATATATATATATAAAATTTTGTACGACCCCCCAAAGCGTGTTCAGGGGGTCACGTTAGGAACTTCTATGGTGGTCCCGGGCTTAAGTTTCACCGTGCGGGTCATGCTAATAGTTCACTTTCCAAAGGAAATTCACTAATAACAATTGAATGCTCACCTCCAAGTCAGCCAAGTTTGAGTAGACAGTTTCTATCTTGAATTTTGACAAACCATGGACCTTCTGGTTCTTCATGATCATGGTGCCCAGGGCCAGGCCTGTCTTTATCTCAGGGATTTCCATAGGGTCCGGGATCGGCACTCCGGGCAGGCCCACAGGATCCTGGAATGAAAACAGCTTTATATTTGCTGGGAGATGGTGTTAGTTTCCTCTCTAATAGCAGTGACATGACAGGATTTAACTTTGAAAGCTGTAATTTTTCTAGATCTATTTCTGTAGAGCTTATAAGACCTCTCAGTATTTTAAAGACAGAGGAATTTTTAACGTTTTAATAGGTAGGGTACCCATATGTCCCGTTACTTTTGAGACCATCCAAAATGAGCAAAAAATTTGTAAAACACAAATTATTTAACACGTTGAGTGCGGGCCGATGCGCGCTCAGGCCGCCCCGGTCACAGGAGACCGGCAAGGCTGCGGCAAAGGAAATCAGTCAGTGTGGCGCGCTCCTGCGGAGTAGATTGCTGCAAACTTTGTTTGTGGTATCCTGACTCACATTCTGCATGAGTCGCCCACCATTCCCGCGGACCAGACCCGGTCACCCGAGACCGGGAGTTGCGCAATAACATAGCGAGCTTATTGACGTTATATATGTTAGTGGTTTGAGTATGCTACGTCTCAATAAATTATTTTATGGTTTATTATTTTAGTTTTTGTGACTTGTCCAGATAAGCAGGATTGTGTTTGGGGAATTGCTTTGAGCAATTTGTGGGGGGGGAGGAAGAGGCTGGACAGTTGTAAATATTTTGTTTGGTGCTATTCACTATATTTAGTGTGAAAACCCGTGTCAGTGACATCAAAACGGTGATATTGCAGTCACGACGCCTAAGGATTTTCTTGCGCACGCCGGCCCAGTCACAAGTGACCGGCGGATGTTGGACACCATTTTTTGTGTGAAAAATTACTTGAAATTTGAGACCTTGAATAAAAAAAGATAGATTTTATGTTAAAAAAATTTCAGGCCCTAGGGTACACATGCGGACATTTTTACTGCACTCAAAGTGTTAAAAGACAATTTTGGCTTCAATTCTCCATTAAAGGCTAGATTACTAAAAAAGGCCATAGGTCGTCGACTGGAAAGGCAGGAGCCCAACGGCATAGATTGGGCCCCCAGGCATACAATTAAACTGTCTCTTTATCTCATAATACAAGGAGAAAATTTTATTTTTATAGAGTCAATAGAAAATTCAAAACAACAGAAAATAGTCCTTATGTTAAAGGTGCAATATTTTTTAATTCACTTCCTCAACACATAAAAATCTTAGATGGAAATACGTTTAGGACAGAACTCAAGAGATATTTAATCATGAAGTGTCCTATGATTTACAATTGTAGAAATATAAATCGCGTGTACTTTGTAAATTTTTTTCTGTAGATATTTCATGTAAATATATTGTGTTGATATTTAGGCCTAATTTGACTTTTACTGTGACTGAAAAATGTATATAAATATGCACTGTGAAATAGATTAAGAACCTTTGACAATGTTTATGCATGTAATTACATGTTTCGAACAATAAAGAAATTTGAATTTGAATTTGAATTTGAATTTGAATCTCGTTTTGGACCATTACATTTATGGGCACCCTATTGATAGGGAATGGTCCAAACACTGATCTTGTTAATTATTACCAATTAATGTTCACATATTATTATCATTAATAAATTATTATCATTAATTAATAGTCAAATAAAAAATTAAAGGTGAGTCCAGCAATAATTTGTAACTGGAGAACCTGAGAATATGATGCAAGCACTCAACCACTTTTCTAATCAGCTAACTGTTGAAGTACCAATTTAGCATAAAACTCCTAAAATATATCTCTACTGTAGATGTACCTTATTCGGAGAGGTAGCTTAGTTTTATGCATTGATTAAAAATAATTATTTCATATTTATGGCATAAAAATTACAGTTAAATATTAGTTGTTTTTTTACCATTAGCCGTTCCTTTTATAGTGGAAGTTGGCATATCTCCATTGACATCCTTAAATAGATAAATGTATTTATTTTTAATGTAGATGATTTGACAATGTTGTAATTACTACGAAATGTTTATAGTGAAAGAAATTTCCAAATTTGACTATTGCTTGACGGAGGTAAAGTACCGGTACCAGTTTTGTTTTGTTTCTACAGTCCAAGAACCACCAGAATGGAATTTTGTTATTTTGCAACATGTTATGAAAGCAATGTAATTTATCTAAATTTTAAAAAATGTAACAAAATAACCACACAAGCAATGATAGAGAAAACTAAAATTGTATTTGAAAGCTCATTTTAGCGAATTTCCCCTATAGGGAAGAAGCTATTACCGTAGTCGGCATGGTAAGACCTAGGCCCGGGACCATGATAACTTTTCGTTTTGAGGTCCCCAGACCCCAAAAATACCATTCGTTCGATACTGTATATATATATATATATATATATATATCTATATATATATCTATATATATATATATATATATATATATGTGTCCGTGAGCACGATAACTCTCGTAAAAATTATCCGATTTTGATGAAATTTGGTATACACGTGTAAAGCAACATTTATGACTTTAAGTTCGAAAACCAGCCAGATCGCTCTATCCGAAGGGGTATTTTGGGGGGGTTTTGTACCCCAAAATTGGGTTTTTTGAATTTTTTATGTATAATTTTGGAAATAGTCAAATTTTAGTTTTTACCATTGGATTCAGCTTAAAAAAACACACAATTTGGTATTTTGATCATTTCTCTACGTCAATTGGTTACCGAGATATTGAAAGTGCTAAACACAGTACGTTGTCTAATGTTATTCTTATGGAGGAAAAGAAAAATTTTATATCTCGCTTATTTATGAACGTATACTGACGAAACTTGGTATACGGCTTCATCTGGTTGTGGACCATTGATATTTGCTCAAAAAAACATTTTTTTGTCAAAGGCTCCCTTAGCAGCAAACCTGCGTACTCAGCCCCATGTTATTCTTATGGAGAATAAGTAACGTGTTATCTCCCTTAATTATGAAAATAAATTAATGAAATTTGGTATGTGGCTTTACCTAAATGAGTTATATTGATATTTGTATAGAACCCCATTTTTTGTGTTCCTTCCTTCAGCAAACCTGCATACTCAGCCGCCATTTTATTCTTATGGAGAATAATTAAAATGTCATAAATCGTTTATTTATGAATGTATAACGATGAAACTAGGTATGTGGCTTTATGTGGTATTAAGATACATTTATATGCATTGGAAATTCGCTGAGTACGCAGGTTTGCTGCTACGGGGGTATTTATTTATATTTAATTTTGGTTCCAAATTCGCGGAAAATCGTTTTATTTTCTTCCATGTATTCAATGACATTCATAAAATATTGTAGAATATCTAACACAACTCAGCAGACAGATTTATAACCTAAGTTTCTTTGAATAATGTTTACTTTTTCTTATTGCCCAGCTAAAGTTGCATACTTACCTCTAGCAATAAAGTTTCTTTGAATAATGTTTACTTTTTCTTATTGCCCAGCTAAAGTTGCATACTTACCTCTAGCAACAAAGTTTCTTTGAATAATGTTTACTTTTTCTTATTGCCCAGCTAAAGTTGCATACTTACCTCTAGCAACAAAGTTTCTTTGAATAATGTTTACTTTTTCTTATTGCCCAGCTAAAGTTGCATACTTACCTCTAGCAACAAAGTTTCTTTGAATAATGTTTACTTTTTCTTATTGCCCAGCTAAAGTTGCATACTTACCTCTAGCAACAAAGTTTCTTTGAATAATGTTTACTTTTTCTTATTGCCCAGCTAAAATTGCATACTTACCTCTAGCAACAAAGTTTCTTTGAATAATGTTTACTTTTTCTTATTGCCCAGCTAAAGTTGCATACTTACCTCTAGCAACAAAGTTTATTTAGTATTATTAAACCCTTAAGGGAAAACACAGTCCTAATACCAATGACAGCTCATGACACAATTACTGGGTTTCACAATTAATAACTTTAAAAGTTATGACAGGGAAATGTATTCCAATTTACTATTCCATTTTAGCATTATTACTTTAAGATAAACCGGAACTGGATTAGAACGTACAAACTGTAAAAGATATGGAACTATTATGTGCCTGTAGTTTTTCAGATACTGTTACAAACACTGAGAGTTGTTTGCAAAATTATATAATGTAGGTATAAGTAGGCTAGACAATTACCTATAATCAGGAGCGTCAAATTAGGCGGGTGGGGGATTTTGCAATGTTATGCCAGTTTGTGCAAACTAAAATTTCAGTAAAATAGAGTGGATTTCCCCAGAACACAAGTTTCCAGAATCCTGATGTGTTTTCTTTCTAAGAAAATCAGCTGGCATTTATTATAAAACTACAAACTGGAATTCCGTATCAGTGGTTCTGTATGCTTAACAAATTCTTCTAGTACCCAAAGGAGTCATCAGATCGCTTAGGGGTACACCACGGCGTGCAAACTCACTTCTGATGCCGTGCCCGGTCCAGTGGAACAGGCTTTATGACCGATATCTACCACCATCGTTAACAAGCATTGTAGGATTTAAAAAATCTTAATTTGAATTAAAATTTAACTGAACAGTGCCCGTATTTAGGAAAAGAATTAGAGCTGACTTCCTTGATACAAAATGTTCAAGATAATTGTTGTCTCCTCTTCAAACAGAAAAATATTAGTGACGAAACTATATATTTGTACTTTAATGCTGCATACTGTAATAGTTTATTGTATTTTAAGTTTGCAAAATATTATTTATCGTAAAGTCATCTGGCTACAGGCATCATGTAATTTTGTATTCGATGTTGGAATAAGAAATGAATAAGAAAAGGTTCATGACTCTCACGCAGTGCACTTAAATAAATCATATATTGTAAGGGAATAAAAGTACCTTACAGAACAGAGGTCGACTGTTTGATTTTTTAAGCAGGTTGTTGCGTTAACAGTCGAGCAGTTTTCGGCAGCCAGTTGCTAGAGCCGTATTTGTGTAAAACCCACCATATACACGGGCAAACATATCCCTTACGCGGGACAATTACATGAATGATCCTTCTGTGTATGGTGGATTTCTGCCCCGAGGCAAACTATTTGGATTTGGTTTTATTTTGAAGATCAAAGGAATCGTCGGCTTCGGGCGATTTTCGCATCGGGTCAGTGTTCTCCTGACTTAAGATGGCCACACACTACCAGACTTTTGCCCATACATTGAACAAGACATCGGACTGAGCACCGAGCGCTCTCGATGTGGTTTTTTGAAGAAAGATCAGAGAAAGATCGATCCGATGTTTTGTTCGGAATTTAGTTTAGGACTAAGTTCGGAGTGAATTTTGCTACTTCGTCCCCTGCTCCCTGATCCGTTGTCTTGTTCGATGTCTTGTATGGGCTAAAGTCCGGTGGGGCCATCTTTAGGCTCCTAGCCATTGCAGCTCTTTGCAGGTAATTCCAGGATATTTTTCTTTTTGTGATGCTTAGTTAGTCCTTAACAGAAGAGGACTTATAATAGTTTTGATTTAGATTAATAAGAAGAATTTTAGTGTCGGTATAAATATTTGTTCAAATTAAATTTTGTCAGACTTAATTATAAAACCCAGAATATTTGCAAAAGTTAAGCACGAACAAAGGAAAAAGATAATCACAAGATCACAAATTAAACAATGGATTACATATAAAACAGTTAGAAGAACGATATTACAGTTGCAGTAAGTTACAATACGATTGTAGATTATTTTAAACTATACAAACTAATTATCACAGATCGGACCTTCAATATTTACTTAATAACAAAAATATAAACAAACTTCAAAATATGTGACTTATATATGTATTTATAAATTTTAACATATGGCTAATTTGATACATTATGGATGCAAGATCAGGCAACATGGGTCTCTCAGTGTTGCCAGTTTGTACCGAAAACACATGATTTTCGACCTAGACATGTTATGCCAGTCCCGCATTTGGCAACATTGCAAAATCCCCCACTCGCCTAATTTGACGCCCCTGACTTTACCGAGCTGTGATAGAGACAGCTCATTGGTATGTTCTTCGTAAGCCATTTGTGTAGGCATGTTTCCCCTGCTACCATGAGCAAATTGACTCGCTCGTCTGTTGCAAATCCCCCGTTTATAGCACCTAGAGTGGCCCACTTAGTCTGCTCGTATGCTCTGTTCCACCATGCAGTACAGGTCTTACGAGATGACCATGTAACTACCTGAGCTGAGTGTATTGTTGGTGTTGCTATGCAGGTTGCGTCAACTGTCCCCATGACCCATGTGAAGGCGCTCAAGTAAATGCTTTCAAGACGGCTAGTAAAATTCAAATTACTATTTGAAATACATTGCTCAGTGGACAAACTACAGGTGAACATAGAACAGAAGAGTACAGCCACTAGCGTGTCATTACACTCAACTTCACTTGGCACGCCTCTTCGCTATTTTAAATTATCCGCTGATTCAACCTTCCTGAAGATAAGCCACTTAGTACTGTATCCATAACTATGTATTATTTCTATCAAGTAATTACTGTATTGTTATTGGGGTTTCACATGCTCTTGTACTCTTATCAACGAGCCGCCATTGAATAAAACCAATGATAAGTGCCAAAGTACCTATTATACGGCAACAAGGAGAAAGGAATCCCCCCGCTTCCTCACCCCGCCCATATTTCTGCCGATATCACAACGAAAATCTGGCAGAGTGTCTTTGGTAGACACTATGTGGCGCACAGTTTGGCCGATGTTAGTTAGTTGGCTATAGCCGCCCGACCGATCCCTTCTCCTCGTTGCCACACAGTAGTTGAGACAGTTACCTTCTGCTTGTAGTGCTCCAGTACAGCTATCACCTGCTCACTCAACTTGTTCACTCTCACCTCAGCATCAGGAAACTCCTCAGCAACATCTGTACAACAGTCAACTCAATTGTTTCCTTCCTATTTAAACTTACAATAGGGAAATTATTTTGACGATGTCCTGCGTGAAAATATTCCATGCATGTAGGGTATGAAAAATAAACCTCCCAACACATCTCCCTTCAACCATGAGAGGCGCGAGGGGAAGTATTACACTATCCACTGTTCATACACAACGGTTGGTAAGGAACTTAGTGATAACTAACTTGTTATTTTTCGGTAACAGTTTCAATTTCGCCTTATACTGTCGGTGAGAGCAAAGAAGACCCCTCATCAGCCTGATAAATGGCTGTTTAGCTGTGCTTGGGCAGTATCATAGTTTCACGGCATCTTGGGGTTAACATGCGCTTACCAAATGAAAAGAATGAATGCCACATAACCATATGACCATAGAGTAGTGCCAGCAATTTTTAGGCAGATTCCAGGGATCTTTTTTCCTCTCGCCAACAGTAATTAGGTATTGTGTTCATTGTTTTATGTAATTTGTTACTTAGATCAGCTGGAACACTTTTGCGAATAACAGTTATAAAGGATTAAGTTCTCAGGAATAAGGACTGTCAACACTGTAAAAACTAACGTATTAATTTATAAAGTACCTGGGGAGCCGAGCTTTGCTCGGGGGAATGCCAGTCAGTTAGTTTAAATGACTCGGAGTAATATTTCACCACTTCCCCCTACTGATAATCAGATTTGTATAACTCGTTTGCCTCTTTTCTACATTTTTAAGGTCACTCCAGTTGTTATTTATAGCTCAATGTCCCTTTGATTGATTTTACTACTCTATATATGTAATCTTCACTCAAATATTTTAATCTCTGCTCTCAGGAAATCACATCTTATAATCATAAACAACATGAGTATTACTTTGACAGTTCTCTGGTTAATTATGAATAGCTGTTACAATTCTTTTGTTTTTATTTGAAACTCCATAAGCCCAATGATAATTTTTTACCTTTTCATTGTAGATTTTTTACATTATTTGAATTTTCCTGGGGATGAGGCCTGTCTAGAACTTATTTTTATCCCAGAAATTAGTTATTTCAAACATTTGAAGGAAATCGTTGGAGCAGTTTTTGAGATGTGTCGCAAGGAAGCAAGCAAACCTTACTCATATTAGAGTTTAGGAGAACAGCTTTGATAAACAGTTGTACTAAAAAAGAACAACAGGAAATTGCTTCAGCCAATAGTGAGTGAGCAAGGACTGTGATTGATTAACTTCCTTTTAAGGTGATTTTGGAGAGGGGGAGGCCTTTCCCTTGCCACTATCTCCATCTCTGTCACACAGTATCTCAAAAAAGGACACCATCAATAAAATCCAGCTATAAAGCTAAGAATAATTCTATTTATATTCCGCTACTTACACCATGTCAGACAGACATAATAACCCCACGCGGTAACACAAGATGTGTTAGAAGCTATAGAAGTAATTTTGTATTTTGTATTTTCCTAGTTCTTTCTTTAAAAAATTTCCTCTGTGGGAAAGAAGCTTTTAACATGGATTGCATTGTAGAAGGATAAAAGTTCAGTATAGCATACCGTTGGCAAATATAAATATTTTTCAATGTAACTGTCATATTTGTATCTAGGTATTTAAGATATAAAACAGTTTTTTGTCAGGAACTCATCTGTAACTGCACTAAACACTACTTTTTCTAATCTTCTACATAAAGAGAAATTTTAGATTTTTTTGTGTTTGTGGGTGTGGTAACTTTCATATTGTTGTTGTTTTTGTTGTTTGATTGCCGACACTGGCTTGCGGGTTGACAGCAAGGTGTGGTGTGTTATATGGAAGCTTCTCTTTAAAGAATGTAAGCAAATTTTCCTTATAGGAATAACGTTATTTCCTAGCAGCGCAAAAGAAAAACACTCAGGCCATAAATGTAGTCAGTGCCAGGAAGACCTTTATTACAAAAGCCATCTGTTCCTACATTTAAATTTGTATTGATTAAATTCCTTTGCTGGATGATTATCTTCCCGGTGTGCGCAGGTTCTCTCCAATTGGCGTACTTTTGTATGGCAAGTCTCATACAAAAAAATAAATTTTAATATCATTTTAGCACCCATCATAACCTCTTCCTTTCCAGTGTACACCATCATTTATGAATTGGATTTAAAGAGAATAAGAAAAATATTTTTGATTGTTAGCCTCCGGATTACCAAGAAATAGTAATAGTGATTTAAATACCTGCTTATTGGTAATCCAAATTGCTGCAGTGGCAACTATTTTTGACTTCTTACAAAGTCATAATCTGGCCAAGGATGACTGAACCTTTCATTATCTTCATTAGAAGAACGTTGAATTATGTAAAAAGAGAAGAACTTAATCACAACACTTTTTTATAATTCAACCAGCTTTAGAGTGGTGGATCCAGCTTTAGAGTCAGGGGGGAGTAAACTTAGTGGTGTAATAACCCCCCTCCCCCCCTATTTTTATTGTTACAGATAATAATTGTAATAGTAATCAAATACTAAATATAACAGTTAAACCCAACATACACTAAAGTGAACTGAACTAATACAGAAAAGGCAAAAAGGCAGAACAGCGTTCATTCGCAGTGTAAGGGTGAAATGACTAACAATATCACGTGGACAGTGGATGCGTGGTCAAACTCCCGTTGCCATGGTAACGTGACTTACGCACCACTCTGCCTGCACCTCGCCGCCCCGCTCACTTGAGCTATGCTGTTGTATCTGATATCTTCTGATAACTACACAGCTGATAACTACATTGTTGTAGTGTTTTATATTGTTAACAGTTTAGTTAGTTAAGATTACATGTATAGTTTTATTTTGATATATTTAACAATGACACTGTCACCTGTTATATTTCTGTATTAATCAGAAAATTTGGTAACGTTTGTTGTGACAATAAAGATGACTTGACTTGACTTGACTACACAACGTTAAAAATTTACGCTTGCCGACACCCACACCCAAGTTCGCGACCGTGGTTTCGCGGGTAAAAAAGGAGGCAGGGTGTAAGGGCAGTCATTGCGTCAGTTCAGCCAACTGCCAGGCGTCATCAGAACGAAATTATCACTCCCACTAACTGTTAACGCTTAGTTCCACAACTTTAGTATGCAGTCCATTTAGAAAAATAATCTATGGTAGGCAATGGATAAATTGGATTGGCGATAAAGAATTAATCGCAACACATTTAACCAGATGCAAGTTACATAACTGCACTATTTTGATACAGTATATAACAAACATTTCTGAGCTTGAGGGGGGCGATCGCCCCCTCGCCCCCCCCCCCTTGGATCCACCACTGAATTAAACGCTCTTCTAATGAAGATAATAACATCCTTGGACAGCCTGATGATGACTTCTTAATAGGTCAAACTATTTGCCATTGCAACGTTTTGGATTACCGACAAAGCAAGTATTTAAACCGCTATATAAGAAAACATCGTTATTCTACAATTTTAACATGTTAATGCTGACAAACATGTTTAAACATGAAAATCACATAAGTTTCAATGCTAATTAGAATACGTTAATTAACGTACCACATCCAACGTGTTAAGATATAGAAACGCTGTTGAAGTTATAGATATTTTTTTTTAAATTATTCACTGTTTCTTATAACACTATTCATTTTTGTTGTTTTTATAATTATTTTAAATGAAAGGATGATTTATTTTTTACTTTAACTCTTTGGCACGAGATTTTATTACTAGAGTAGTCTGCATGAAAATGGTCCGATGGTTAATTGCCCATATGATTCCCCCCTCACCCCCTCTCACCCCCTCTCACCCCCCAACACTGGTACCATACGAATTTCACAAACAATGGTTCTCTGCTTGTTTTGTTTTATATTGTGTATGATAGGAATGGATTTCAAAACAGACGACGGATGTACTTTACCATATGTTTTATTAGACCAGAGAGATTTGGCAACAATGTATTAACTTCCATTGGACTACTTTGGTGCTACTTACTCTAGCTGAATAATAGATATGTTTTTCAAATTACAAGTAATAGTATATTTTATAACAAGAGTGGAAAGTGGCTGTTTTTCGGGCGAGATCAGCCGAGCGCAGAATTTCGATCAAAGCATGGAATAACATTTTCTACTCGAGTTATGAACGATATTTTTCATCACACTGTAGTTAATTAATAATAATAATTAACTAAATTATATAAGTTTAACAAATATCCTGTAGGTGCTCAATTGATTTCCGCAGTACAATGAAAACAGTGATACTGTTTACACGGCTGATAAAGTTATTGAGAACAGCTGATTTATGATGAATATACTCTTAGCGCTACTAGCGCTACTTGTGTCAGGAATCATAACTAAATACTAGTGTGGAAAATCAACAGCTGATTTTCCCACTCTAGAACAGGAAAACATTATTTTCTGCACTCGCAGCTGATGTTGAAAATAGATGTGATGAAAAAGAACTTATTAATAATTAGTCGTTAATACAAAATATATTTATTATTTAAAGCCTTCCTAATCTATAAAAATTGGATGGTGTGTGTCTGTCTGTCTGCTTTTTGTTCCTCAATCACTCAAAAACTACTGAACCGATTGGCATGAAAATTTACAGGAATTTTCCTTATTTACCAAATAAACACATAGGCCTATTTTCGTTTTTAAAATCCTATAGGGCTCTGCCCCACGGGACTTCCAAGTTCCCATGTATTCGTTATGGACATTCATTTTTGTTTGAGCTGATGAAAATACAAACAGCTGATCATGATTCGTAGTAGTTCCATGGGTTAACTACAGAATGCAGCACACACCACTGTCATAGTTCTACTCTGAATTTTTTCCCCGTTGCGAAGCACGGGATTAGCAAATATAATTAAGAAACAATTATTTGCAATATTATATACCTTGTTTTTACACAACAAATACTTAATTAATTTTTATAAGTATTTGTCACCAGAAGTTTCGCAATAAGTAGTTATATAATTTCATAACCTCATCCAACTTTTTACTTTGTACTTTAACATGTTTTAACCCTTTGAGTGCCAGAGTTTTTCGGTCGTCATATCCCTAGAGTGCCAGAGTTTTTAACACAGTACATCCAAAAAGTGCCAGGCACAAAATCAACATTTTGCAAGGGTTTGCAAAAAAATTAATAACCTTTTTATTTGGTAAGATATTTGTATGAAACTTTTTTGTTTTGTAAGTTTAAAGTTTAGCTACAATATTATGCACATATATAATATTAAAAAAATCAAAATTCAAAAATTTGAATACATATATGTCTGTGGAAAATTTCTTTCAATTTTTTTTATTTGTTTCAGGTAAATAAACATTGTTCAAATATAAGATTTTCACCAAATAACTACTAGATTTATAGAGGACATGTTTCCCAAAATATTTCCTGAAAGTTTCATCAAATTTGGGCTGTAGGCGGACGAGTTATTTCCATAAATGTAAAAAAATATAAAAACGGCAAATTAGTACTCAAGACAGTAGCCTAACTTTATTCAAGGGTTTAAGTTTTATTGCAATTTTATTTCATAAAGCAGACTAACTAGGCCTCGTATATTTATGGAGTATATGTTTACCTGAACATATCCTGGAAATGTCCTGGAAGAAATAATAAAAAGTAATGACGTAAGACAAATTTTCTATAACGATTCACAAAATCAACATTTTGCAAGGGTTTTGTACATAAAATCAATAACTTTTTTATTTGCAAGATATTATTATGAAACTTTTTTTGTTTTGTAAGTTTAAAGTTTAGCTATAATATTATGCACATATATAATATCTAAAAATAAAAAATAAAAAATTTGAATAGGTACATATTATACATGCGGGAAATTTGTTATATATTTTTTCAGATAAATAAACATTGTTCAAATATAAGATTTTCACCAAATAACTACTAGATTTATAGAGCTAGATGATATCCTGGAAATGTCCTGAAAGAAATAATAAACAGTAATGACGTAAGAAATATTTTCTATAACAACGATATATCGTTGCAATGTATTTTTCGGTAAGACCACCGACGACGATATATCGTTGTGAAGTATTTTTCGGATGTTCCGTGCACAACGATATATCGTTGCGTGGCACTCAAAGGGTTAAACCCCTGATATGATCAGAGTGACTTTTAAGGTTATGTTTAGCATTAGCTACTACAAAATTAAATTTATGCTTACTTCTTATAATAAATTTTAAAATTCCAGCCCGTATGGTCGGTCTAGAATTTTGTTTCAAATTTGTATTTACTTTAGGTAGAATAATATGTGTATAAAAACTAATTTAACAAAAACTTTCACTTAGTTTATTAGTCTTACTGGCTATAACTTACTTGCCCCACTCAGTAAAAGTAGCGATCCCCACATGAGAAGAACCGGTTTCAAAATTCCACACTTCATAATAACTTTTGGGTCTCACTCGCCGTTAATTGACACCACAAAAACGTTTAATTATTTGTTAAGACTTGAAAGACGCATGAGCAAGCCCCATTGCTGACCACCAACAACTGGTTGACTTGACCTTTGACCTGAAACTGATTAGACTCAAGCTTGATAAAAGTACTCGATTACATACAAAAATATCTGATTCAGTAAACATGATTTGTTCTAAACTTAGTTTTCATCGTACCCATGAAGTAATAAAAGGTAATTAAATATCCTTAGTATGGTAAACGCTATAATCCATAGATACTTCTTATACAATTTTACTAGTGGGAATTTCTTAAATCTGGCAGGTATTTTTTTTAAGATTTAACTCAATATAATTTATTTTTTAATAATTACCAATGACACATAAATTATCGTGATCTGAAAGATTAATACCCCTGTCGCAGCAAACCTGCATACTCAGCAAATTTTGAGTGAACATATAACATAACACATTAAAACACTTCACAGGATTCGTAAGAAATGTATTCACAGACAAGCGATATTTAAAATATTAATTAATCTCCATAAGAATAACATTGGGGATGAGTACGCAGGTTTGCTGCAACAAGGCACACAAAATAATGGGTTTTTATGCAAATACCAATAGATCTCATGTATGTGTAGTCACATACCAAGTTTCATCCATATACATTCATAAATAAGCGATATATAACATTTTAAGTATTTTCCATAAGAATAACATGGGGACCAAGTACCTAGGTTTGCTGCTACAGGAACCATAGGCGAAAAATAGTTTTTTTGTGCAAACAACAATAAACCACAACCATATGAAGCTATATACCAAATTTCGTCAGTTTATGTTCATAAATAAGCGAGATATACAATTTTTCTTTTTCTCCATAAGAATAACATTATACAACGTACTGTGTTTAGCACTTTCAATATCTCGGTAACCAATTGACGTAGAGCAATGATAAAAATACCAAATAGTTTGTTTTTTTAAGCTCAACCTAATGGTATAAATTAAAATTTGATTTAAATTTAAATTACCTGTGAAAACCCCAAAAAACACATTTGTGGGGTACAAAACCCTCCAAAAACCCCCCTTCCGATGGTGCGATTCATCTGGTTTTCGATCTCGTTCAAATAAATGGTACTTTACATATTTGTACCAAATTTCATTAAGATCGGACCTTTTTTACGAGAGTTATCGTGCTTACGGACACATATATATATATACATATATAAAAATTTGAACGAATGGTGTTTTTGGCATCTGGGGACCTCAAAACGAAAAGTTATCATGGTCTCGGGCTTAAGTCTTACCATGAGACCTACGGTAATAGCTTCTTCCCTATAGGGGAAATTCGCTAAAAATATGTAACTTTCATAGCATACCCTTAAGGATATTTAATTCATATAATATCCACTTTGGATTTTTTACTAGCATTGCAAGATAATAATAATTTAAGCATAGTTGGTTTACATCTATCAATAGGAAATGACTTTTTCTGCTTTTCGCAGACTAATGAAATATTTTGACTCAAATAAGGCAATAGTTCCATCTCATATCACAACTTCATTTGGACACCTAGATCTTTTATATACACTATACACACATTGTATAAACAAAATACCCCCGTAGCAGCAAACCTGTGTACTTAGCGAATTTCCAATGCATATATATTTATCTTAATGCCACATAAAGCTACATACCAAGTTTCATCAATATACATTCATAAATAAACAATTTATGACATTTTAATTATTCTCCATAAGAATAACATGGCAGCTGAGTATGCAGGTTTGCTGAAGCAAGGAACACAAAAAATGGGGTTTTATGCTAATATCAATATAACTCAACTAGGTCAAGTCACTTACCAAATTTCATTAATTTATTTTCATAATTAAGGGAGATAACACGTTACTTATTCTCCATAAGAATAACATGGGGCTGAGTACGCAGGTTTGCTGCTACGGGAGCCTTTGTCAAAAAATTGTTTTTTTGAGGAAATATCAATGGTCCACAACCAGATAAAGCCGTATACCAAGTTTCGTCAGTATATGTTCATAAATAAGCGAGATATAAAATTTGTATTTTCCTCCATAAGAATAACATTAGACAACGTACTGTGTTTAGCACTTTCAATATCTCGGTAACCAATTGACGTAGAGAAATGATCAAAATACCAAATTGTGTGTTTTTTTAAGCTGAATCCAATGGAAAAAAATAAAATTTGACTATTTCCAAAATTATATGTAAAAAATTCCAAAAATACATTTTTGGGGTACAAAACCCCCCCAAAATACCCCTTCGGATAGAGCGATCTGGCTGGTTTTCGAACTTAAAGTCATAAATGTTGCTTTACACGTTTATACTAAATTTCATCAAAATCGGATAATTTTTACGAGAGTTATCGTGCTCACGGACACATATATATATATATATATATATATACAGTTTCGAACGAATGGTGTTTTTGGGGTCTGGGGACCTCAAAACGAAAAGTTATCATGGTCCCGGGCCTAGGTCTTACCATGCCGACTACGGTAATAGCTTCTTCCCTATAGGGGAAATTCGCTAATTCCCTATAGGGGAAATTCGCTAACAAAATCCTTTTGATACTAATCGTAAGTACGGTACTTTATACAAACATTAAAAGGTTTGTTTGATTGTTAAACCCAGTAACTATGTAGCACATCATTGGGACCTATTTAATCCATCAAACTCATAGAACTACTTTTTAATCACAGTTACCAGGATATACTAGGTATTGAGTAACTGGTACCACAGCTTTGCCCAAGAGTTTGGAAGAACAGATATGATTATAATTTTTAAAGGTCATTAATTATAATTAATGAACTTTAAAACTTCCCTCAGGAATTTTCCTGCAGCACTAACATTTTTTCTTACAACTGTCTAGGTACCTAGCCGTGGTAGGGCACCATACACTTACATTTGACGCCACTACTTTTCTTGAGGAAAATTTAAATAAAGAGAAAAAAGTATCATACAGCTGAACTTGGACACACCTGCACTATCAACAAACTACATTGAATATTATATTATACTAGAAACCACCCAATGGTCGAAATTCAACCAAATATTATTTGATGAACATTTGAAAAAAGTTTAACATTTAGTGGGTTTTGTTGCTCTCATCTCTATCTCCTTCTCTCTTCCCTCTCTCTCTCCCTCCCCCTCCCCAACCCTCTCCGCAGGTAATTTTTTTAATTTGGAGTTAAAAAGGATAGCAGAAGGGCGTTACCATTCCAGTAAACAGTAGCCTTTTTATTTGTGCCTGAAACCTCTCCACCTCATCGTCTCCCTAGCCCTCATCCTCCCCCCTCACAAACAGGTTTAATTTGTTTAACGTGGAGGTAAAAAGGATAATAGAAGGGTGTTACCATTCCATTAGTTAGTAGTATTGTATTTACATTATGCCTGAAACATCTGTTCTCCCTGTTTTGCTAGAATTTGTTATATCAACAGCTGTCAAATATAGAATTATTTAATCAATTACCTTTCTTCCATAAGATTAACATTGAAACTTTGAAAGGCTGTAAGGCGAAGCCCTGAGGCCTGATGTAACTTATAATGGGGTTCTGCTCATCTACAGGACACTGTCTTTCTAACGGTGTGCGCGAAGTTCTCCTACGATGCACACCAGCGGAGAAAAAAGGAGGACAAGTTTTGTGCTTGCCTATTAATATAAAGATTACTGTATCATGTTGTGATTATGAATAAATAATTAAATGCATTATCCCATCATGACGCAAGCACCCTTTCAATGGAAAAGACCACCAGATTTTTTAGTAGCCATTACAAATACCCTTTTTATCAATATCATTCTTATCAATACCCCTTTGCTTATGGGGTAAATTGGCTAAGCTCATTCAAGATACCCTTCAATGCTCACAGGCTCAGTGTGAATCTGGTCTTTATGGTCTCGGGAAAAAAGTACACTTTGGTATATAATCAGATATAGAATTTACACCTTTCAGTGAATTTTCCCTAAAGGGAAGAAGCTATTACCGTAGTTGGCATGGTAAGACCTAGGCCCGGGACCATGATAACTTTTCGTTTTGAGGTCCCCAGATGCCAAAAACACCATTCGTTCAAAACTGTATATATATATGTGTGTCCGTGAGCACGATAACTCTTGTTAAAATTTACAAAATTTTGTATAAACGTGTAAAGCAGCATTTATGACTTTAAGCTCGAAAACCAGACAGATCGACTTATCCAAAGGGGTATTTTGGGGGGATTTGTACCCCAAAAAGTTTTGTTTGAGTTTTTTACATATAATTTTTGAAAAAGTCAATTTTTTTCATTGGAATCAGCTTAAAAAGACGCAAAATTTGGGGTTTTGATCAATGCTCCATGTCAATTGGTTACAGAGATATTGAAAGTGCCAAAAACAGTATGTTGTCCAATGTTATTCTTATGGAGAATAAGAAAAATTTTATATCTCGCTTATTTATTAACTTATCCTGATGAAATTTGGTATATTACTTCATATCGTTGTGGTCTATTGATATTTGCTCAAAACCCCATTTTTTGGCTGATAGTTCCCGTAACAGCAAACCTGCGTACTCAGCCCCCATTTTATTTTTATGGAGAATAAGTAACGTGTTATCTCCCTTAATTATAAACATAAATTAATAAAACTTGGTATGTGGCTTTACCTATTTGAGTTAAATTGATATTTGTATAAAAACCCATTTTTTGTGTTCCTTGCTTCAGCAAACCTGCATACTCGGCCACCATTTATTTTTATGGAGAATAATTAAAATGTCATTAATCGTTTATTTATGAATGTATGTTGATGAAACTTGGTATGTGGCTTTATATGGTATTAATAAATACATATATATATATATATATATATATGCACTGGAAATTCGTTGAGTATGCAGGTTTGCTGCTACAGGGGTATTATTTAAACATACAGTGCTATTGACTCACATCATGTTATAAGAGGACCTTGATTTTGTTTGTTTCATTCTAAGATGGCATACAGGTCAATTGTATGTGGCAGTGTTAATGCAAAATACACCCGTCGCAGAAAACCTGCATACTCAGCGAATGTCCAATGAATATATAACATAACACTTAACAGGATTCATAAGAAATGTATTCACAAACAAGCGATATTTAAAATATTAATTATTCTCCATAAGAATAACATTGGGGATGAGTACGCAGGTTTGCTGCAACAAGGCACACAAAATAATGGGTTTTTATGCAAATACCAATAGATCTCATGTATGTGTAGTCACATACCAAGTTTCATCCATATACATTCATAAATAAGCGATATATAACATTTTAAGTATTTTCCATAAGAATAACATGGGGACCGAGTACCTAGGTTTGCTGCTACAGGAACCATAGGCGAAAAATAGTTTTTTTGTGCAAACAACAATAAACCACAACCATATGAAGCTATATACCAAATTTCGTCAGTTTATGTTCATAAATAAGCAAGATATACAATTTTTCTTTTTCTCCATAAGAATAACATTATACAACGTACTGTGTTTAGCACTTTCAATATCTCGGTAACCAATTGACGTAGAGCAATGATAAAAATACCAAATAGTTTGTTTTTTTAAGCTCAACCTAATGGTATAAATTAAAATTTGATTTAAATTTAAATTACATGTGAAAACCCCAAAAAACACATTTTTGGGGTACAAAACCCCCCAAAAAACCCCCTTTGGATGGTGCGATTCATCTGGTTTTCGAACTTGTTCAAATAAATGGTACTTTACACATTTGTACCAAATTTCATTAAGATCGGACCTTTTTTACGAGAGTTATCGTGCTTACGGACACATATATATATATAAATAAATATATATATATATATATATATATATATATATATATACATATATAAAAATTTGAACGAATGGTGTTTTTGGCATCTGGGGACCTCAAAATGAAAAGTTATCATGGTGTCGGGCTTAAGTCTTACCATGAGACCTACGGTAATAGCTTCTTCCCTATAGGGGAAATTCGCTAAAAGAAAGTTTTTATCTTGCAAATATTTGCAGTATTGTATTAATGCATTGTGGCATAAATATAATTTTTTTGGGCATTTTAACCTCCGGTTTTTACTTTATATTTGGATTTTATTTTGCAAAACTTATTGTTCCATGAAAACAGTAATTTAGTTTTCAATAATAATTAGTATATCTGTAATGTCAAACCCAAGCATTATGTCTACAGAATATAAGGTAAATTAAGTAAAAAGTAGAGTACCCCCGTGCAGTGCAAAGCGCCGCTTGCTTGCTTTGCTCATAATAAGGAGGACTCCATGTTTAATTTATTAGATTTTAATAAATCTGAAGATTATGGAAGATTAGTAAAGGGAGATTGGGATAAAAATATTTTTTAGTATGGCTACATTATTTATAAGTAAAAGCGTTCTCTGTGATAAACTTTTGGCCCGTGTGTACTTAGGTAATTGTAATCAGTATATCTCTAAGTCACCCGCAAAGAAGTTACTCATAATTGTCTCAAAATTTTCACATATTTCTGAACAAAATGAGCCATGTGGGAGTAAAATCGGTTAGGTAAATCGGCCAGAATGACTGTTTTTGTTATCTTTCTAAAAAATTGGTAAAACGATAAAATAAGCGTAACGAAAAGCCAAGTGAACAAAATCTTTTTTCAATGTCTGATGACACATCTAGAGGTAGTTACAAAAAAAGACATATATCAAGTAAATTAGTCCAGAAGAACGGTCAGGGTCGCTGTCTTTAGTTTTGGCAAAGGTTTTTTGATATATAAGAAAGATGATACCAAGAAAAATGTAAAAATCTGTAGATAGGAGAAAAAGAAAGGAGTTTTATTTTTTGCTGCATTATTCTTTGGCAAACCAAATGAACCCTCTTACTTAATGAACATATGCTTTAAGTAATCATCTGATGTAAACAAACTTCCTCCATAAGATTAACATGGGAACTTTAAGAGCCACTGGAGCAGTTTGGATGGGTGATGACATATCTAGGCATAATTACCTGTCATTTAAAAAAGAATCATACAAATCGACCCAGTAGAACGGTCAGGATTGCTGTCTTTAGTTTTGACAAAAGTTTGTTAATATAGGATTCTAAGTAATTTCAGTAATTCAGTAAGAAACCTTCAGTAATTGGCGCAAGACTGTATGTAATAAACTACAGGGTCAGTTTAGAGTTTAGAGTAGGTATGCAAAATTAAAATAACAGTTGTAATGAAAATCTCTACCAGTATAGGAGTCTTAGGTATGTGTAGATGTCCGGGCGAGTTTTAAAATGGCTCCTCAAAACTGCTCATGGACCACCTGGTTGTAAAGAAAAATAAATTTGGAAAATGTTTTTCCCTCCTAGACCTGAGAGCTCTGCCCCACTGGTCTTCAGAGTTCCTTTGTTTTTCTTATAGAGAAAATATTTGATGGCTTGGAAACAGCTACTGGACCATACCGCGTTGTTGGGTACCAAAATATTTTGGATACTTTTTCCGACCTCAGGGCTCTGCCCTTCTGGCGTTTTCTATCACTTCCCAATATCCAATTTTGACATATGATGATTCATTGGATTTTCTACCCTCCAGCTTTAGGGCTTCACCCACAGACTATATTGTCATGTTATTCTTCATGTGTTTTTATATGATTTTAGTCAATTGAATTTGATCAAAATCTCGTTGATGCTGTTTTTAACTCCTTTTTTAACTACTCTTGAAACTGCCAGATTATTCTTATAGAGAAAATATTCTTCTTGGAGCGACAAAAGGTCCTGAGTACTTTATGTTTATGTTTATGTGTTGTTAAAGGGACGGATTCAGAGATCCAAAGATTCAAAGATCCTCACACGTCAACCGAAGCTTATTGTGTGTCCCTTGTACGTTAGTATGGCAAACCAATGCCCGTACCCTTTACGAGATCCAGGAGTTTTTTACCAATACTAGCGTCCCTTTCATCACCTGGTTGCTTACAACCAAACAGAGCCCTTCTCCTTGCCCCGAGTCTCTCGCAGTCCAGTATGATGTGCTTGGCAGTCTCTTCAGACTGATTGCAGAGCCTACACACCTGACTTTCATTTCTGAGTCCGAGAGTGTGGAGATGTTTCCTGAAATGGCCATGTCCAGTTATCAGAGCAATCAACTACTTAACCCGACCTCTGCCCAACCTCACCAACCAGTTAGTGAAGTAAGAGCTAGTATCTGCTAGCAGCCTTTTGCCAAGTGCTTGACCAGTATGACCTTGCCATTGCTGGCGATGTAAGTCCCTGGACCATTTGTTTATTGTGTGAAAAGCAGTTGTTTTGCTTATGCCACAGCTTGGCTCTGGACCAAAGAATGGCATACCGGAACCTCTTTTAGCAAGCTTATCTGCACACTCATTGCCACCTATGCCTACATGGCCAGGTACCCAACCAAGATGCACCGAGTTGCGTGTCGCGAGTTTGCAGAGAGTGTTGTAACATTCCCACACCAATTTTGACTTGATTTCGTTGGAGTCAAGAGCCTTGAGGGCAGCCTGACAATCTGACAAGATTACTATATGCCTGTCGCAATAGCGTCTGGCAATGCCGAGATTGGCACAAACCATGATGCCACAAATTTCTGCTTGAAAAATAGTACAGTGTTGTCCCAGACTTGCACAGAGTTCTGTTCTAGGTGATTCACTGTACACCCTGTAGCCAGATTTTCCTTCAATGCCTGAGTACTTTAGTAAAATATTACCTATTTCTTCTTATTTTTTTTACAAGAACATATGTAGATGCTTCTAAGTGTAAAATAAGGCAACTCAACCAATGATTCCCTTCCTTAAGGGGTCTTTCTTAATCCAGTAATGGAAAAGATTGATATCAAAAGATACTTGAGATAATTCTTGATATATTTCTGGAATTCTCTTGCCAATGGGAGTTAAATAATAATAATTAAACATTTACAGTGTATTAATTTTGTCTTAAGCATAGTGATAAATGGTTAAATAGTCAAATAAACACACAAATATCACCACTTCTTCAAAAAGACTTTAAAACCAACCTCACTGATGGTAACAAAATTACCTACCTTTTAAACCTGTAAATTGATTTATTCAAGTACTTAGTATACTTACCTCATTTTAAACACTAAGTTAACTTATCCAGGAACTGAGGATGTGAGCTGATTAGTGATCATTGTGTTACACTACGGGACTGAGTTGTATACAAGCAGACTGAGTTCTGTTGGTGGGGGACTGGTCAATTACAATTTCATTCAGTTCATTGATAAATCAATTGTCCCCCTCCCCCTCATAGTGTCAATCCTACTCATAGTTTTTTATCAATCAACCATCCAGAAGGCACATGGAATAAAAAACATGAGGTGACGCACATGTAAAAGTAACTTGCAGGTTTACAAATTGTAAATTTGTTTGACTTAACATAACTTTAACTATAGTAAGATGTAACATGTCTTGAAATAAATCCAGAGGAAAAATCTTTAATTTAGCCAAATTTAAATCTGGAAAAAATAAAGTGACTTTTTTGTGTGGCATTTATTAATAATTTGCTTAAAAAATCTTGTATATAATTATAATGATTTTTAAATCTTTATAAATGCATTCACAGAAAAGAAAATTTAATTTGACGATATTTATAAAACACTTTGAATCTTGCATAAGTGTATTTTCTGGCAATAAACTTATTGAATTGTTGTTGTATTTATGACTTTGAATGTCCTAACTTTCTTTTAAAGTCAAACATTTTGTCAGACTCATCACACATAAATGTTTCATTTTACAAGTGTTGGGTCCCTGCCAATTCCTCGCCACAATACTGCTTTTTTGAGGATAACACTTTTTATTCAGGTATTAAGTTGTTTAATGCACTCCCTTTCCAAAAACCAATGAAACCCAATGAAGTCATACCTAGACACATTTAGAAATAGATTTAAAACCTTTTTGGTTTTAGAGTATTACAGTATATCTGGGTATTTAAATGCCAAAGTAATTTTTAGTTGCTAACCTTTGTATCATTTCTGACATTTCTTCCTTTTCTTCTTTACTCATGTTTCTGTGTAACATTTTTGGACGTTTGCCAATGTTAATGTCAGTAAAATGACAGTAGGCCTACAGCCCACCAAACATAAGCTGGCACTTGGCTGCTAGGTAGAACACTTGTAATCGTTCTGAAAATATCAACTACTGGGATGTGATCAGTAGTCTTGTGGCCATCATCCCCGTGAGTCACCGGACGTGCGAGGGTCAGTGTATTCCGAAAGTGTTATACCTGCACTTCCATCCTCCCCTCGCCTAAAGACCATCGCCTCGGCTCGCCAAGCCCAAGTGCAAGCTTACATTTGGCGGGCTGTAAAAGAACTAATTTCTGACTTTACGAATAGCTTTTTCTAAACAATAACATGAAATGAAAAAAAAACTCTTTCTAAATCTGTAATTGGTAAGTAATAGTTACTTATTACATATAGTACAATATTTAATCAAAGTACAATAGTTCAGGTATTGTAAACAGGGCCGTACTCAGGTTTCATGGGCCCCTGGGCAGGCCTGGAGGTGTGGGCCCTTGTTGCCGTCCGGATCCAAGAGGCCCCTCTGATGGGCCCGGGCCCGGGGGCAGTTGTCCCCCCCTACCCCCCTGAGTACGGGCCTGATAGTAAATGAAATAAAGTGTAGAATACGTGTAGTCTAGTGTAGAATAAGTGTAGGCTAAAGAAAGTTATGACGTCTAACCCTGAGGGTAGGTGACCCGGTGACCATGTGAAAGACCAAAGCAGAGATGGTGGAACCAGGTGAAGGCCCATCAGGAGATCCTTGGAGCTGCTGATGAAGATGCAGAGGACTGGTTAAATGAAGGGGCTTTGTTGGGGAGGCTAAATATCGACTCCAATATAAATGGCCCTGAGAACGAGAGTAAGTAAAAGATGAAATATGCTCAGGGTTGTACTCTGGGGGGAACAACTGCTCCGGGACCCGGGCCCTTCGAGGGAGGGCCGGGGCGGTGGGCCGGTGTCTTATTAGGTCACTGTTGACGGCAACAAGGGCCCGCACCACCAGGCCTGCCCTGGGGCCCACGAAAGCTGAGTACGGCCTATCATATGCTAATACAAAATATTTAATGTGCTACAGAAAAAGTTTAAGAAAGCCCACAAACAACGTTCAACAAGTTTTATTTTCACAAACATTTATATACATTTTGATTAACAAAAATATAATCTTTATATAAATAACAGTAATATAAGTCTCAAACCTCAGTTCGCATTAGAGACGATTTTCCCGAAACATCAAACAATGAAAATGTAATATTTATAGTATAAAATATTTAATAAGGACAATAGTAAATTGTGAGATTTTTATTGTAGTTTAAATAAACCATGTGTACATTTTTTACACCTCACATATTTTTTGTTTTATTTTACAACTCGTTTTTACACCACGTATTACGTTTATAACCAAACATACAATCACAGTAGCCTTACAAAGTACCTTAAGCTTATAAATTGTACAAAACCTCAATATTGTAACTTGTATATCACTCAATATGGAGTGATAAACTATTGAGCACCTTTTCTTAGTTTCTGATTAAATTATTTCTCTTAAGTACAACACCGGTTGGTTGCTAATGCAGTCCTTGGAGGTTTCATCCGTCAGCAGTCTTTGTAGAAGTTTTCAATAACATCTGCATATTTGTCGTACACAACGTTTCTTTTCAGTTTCAACGTTGGTCCTGAAAATATATATTCTTATAGTTTTATAAAATGAAACCATGTGAATGGAAGCAGTTGATGAAAAATGGACATAAAAGCAACTAAAATGTAACAAATCTAAAACTGTGACTGTTTCATATTTATGAAACATAAAAATAATTGTTCAAATCAATAATTAATTTTTATAATAGATTAACTATAAATTTTAGTTGACAAATGAAGTCAAAACTAATATTCCTGACAAAACCTCTAAAATAAATGAAGACATTAAAGCTTCATCTACTTTCAAAAACTTTATTTTATAAAGTGTCTTCTGGGAGGGAATTTTCCCCTTTAGAAGATAGAATGACTAACCATAGCTACCATGACCTGAGAAGTTATTTTGTAGCTCTCTCAAAGGATATACTGCAATGTTATTTTCACCGTTAAAGGAGTGCACATTGAGGAATTTGAAAGCCAGTTGTTTTAATTTACTCCGACTGGATTAATTTGTTATGAAAACAGGGGATTTTTTTGTCTAGCTTCAATCTATATCAGACCAAGTTGGATGGATATGGAAATTACATCAAGAAGTAAAAGTATATTTTTCAAAGTGACTACATACACGTCCAATGTAAAGGCAAATTCACATCGCTACCACTTAGGTTAGGTTAGGTTACGTTACGTTACGTTAGGTTAGGTTACGTTACGTTACGTTACGTTAGGTTAGGTTACGTTACGTTACGTTAGATTAGGTTATGAGTTTTTCCGGCTCTCAATCTGTTTTAAAAATCTCAGGAAAAGTAACATACGGTGCATAATTTGGAACGGACGTGAACAGTAGCGGCTCACGTCGGACGTGTACATAGCCTCTGCCTATATTTTTTCCTAACATTAACAAAGTGTCTCATCTTTTGGTCATTTATGCACACAACATTTTTGGTCTTTCGACATGTGTTTACTGTGTATTTAACAAAAACCAAAATAAAATCCAGCAATATTTATTAATTACTAATGGAATTCATTTCTTCATGCTACAAAGCCTCTTCTACACTTTGTCTGAATTTAGACGAGTGACTTTAGTCTCAGGCTAGTCGGCGAGTTAATTTTGCAACGTAAATATCCACTGAAGTAAGTAAAACGAGCGGCAGTAAACTACCCCTCCAAACTTTCACATTTGCTTTTATTTGGCCAAATGTAGAAGAAGCTTAAAATATGTTCCACAAAATCTTCGTTCACTTACCCAACTCTCCAGTAGGAACAGAGAAGTCTGCAGGAAGGATAGCAAACTTTTGTACTCTCTGGGCGTTGGAAACGGCGAATGTGTTGGCCCGATCAATGCCTGCTTTGATGGCATCCATGATCTGAAAATAATAAAAAAACAAACTGAAAACTGAGTAGTATATCTTATAAACTTTGAAAAGATACTGACCAGCCAAGAATCAACTTAGACTAAAATTGTAGTTACCACTGGGACTAAAACTATGACTCTTTTAAAAATTTGATTTTTGATTTTGGTACAGTAAAACCTCGATCAACCGTCACTCTTTAAACCGTCACTCTCTGTTATCGGTCGTCCGTCTATGAGAATATTACTATTTATTAAACTCAGGTTTTGCGCCGTACAGTAGTGTCTGAGCGATTATATTATTTCAAACACCATAAATATGTATGTAGTGGGAAGTATTATCCTTTTGTACACAGTTTATTTTCATTTCTCTGCCAAACATTTTAAAATTTAGTTACTGAACACGTTTATAATATGATGTTTCTATTATCCGTCTATTCAGTTATCCGTCACAGTCCCGGTCCCGAAGGTGACGGTTAATAGAGGTTCCACTGTATTACATATTAGCTTTTCCTAACAGCTTTGATGATCACATAATTTCAGTTTTGACACTTTTATTTATTTAATTTTAAGACTAATATTTTGTTCTCTGATTCTTTCACTGAGACATCCCACCCGAATATGTTATAGACAGATGTCATACTTACAGGTTCCTCTAAAGTTTCTGCAACTTAAGATTTATAGGTATAGATAATCCTAAAGATAATTAATTGATAAGGCTCCACTGTCCTAAGAGTACCTGATGTTTATTGCCATATTAGAAAATAATTCTTGGTGAGAGTTCATTTCATTTTTTTCATTCTTGGTGAGTATACAACCTTCCTTTCAAAATCCTCTGTAAACACAGAGAAACAAATAGCCAGAGGTAGCTTTCTTATAGTACAATGTACATTAATTATTTGTATGACCCCAACACGAAATATGCTGAACAGGAGCTTCGTAGTGTAGTTTTTGCAGGCGTACTGTTTAGTACTGATTGTATATAGCTAATTAGAGCATTTACTTTAATTTTAATGTTCTATTTGTAACAAAATACAAATAGATCAATTTACATTAGCTATAAGAAACTAAAAACTTTCTGTGAGGATAGAGAGAGACGAAGATAAAGCGTATTTCCCTCTTTGTCGCACTATGTCATACGATATTCCCCTTAAACCCCTCAAAACATCATGCGACACTTTTCTCCAATCGCATTTTGGTTAAAAATGGACTCTCCCAAAAACCATGCGATCACAAACGGAGTTTTCCTCAACACAGTTCCTTTCGAGCGGTCTTGCTATCAACTCCGCGATAGTCAAATTCTCAATTTTTCTTGTGGTCATTGTTTTACTATGTCCTTAATTCTCTACCCATTCTAAACTCTAACCTCATCTCTGATATATTGTCTTAATTATAAATAAGTAACCTTTTTATTCATTTAACTTAAACTCAGTGTGCAGTTTCGTCCAAGTGCTACAGCTCCTCGTTCAGAACTTTGTTTGTGCGCGGTACGTGGGAAGCAGTGAAAGACAGCGAATTCGCCTACATCCGGTATCGTGGTTGCGCAAGAAGAAAGTGCTACTGGATAAACATTTTGTACGATTCCGTTTCCTCACCTCCAAGCATTACCAAATCACCAAGCCTCCCTGGGAAACTCCATTGCCCACATCATCGGCACAGTCAACAAAGTGATGGATACTTACCCCCTCTGTGGAAAGGTACTGTTCCAAAATAATTTTTAATTAACATTTACAAGTGAACATTTCAATTTTATTTCAATTATCAAGACTATTTTACCCACTAATTGCCAAGCATTTGGGATCTCGGCTGGTCCTCCTAAATTTTCTCACAAACTATTATTGTTATTACTTAAATTATCCCGTTTCCCGACACGTACATTGTGACTCATAATGGATAGTACTTGACTGGTTTGTCTAGAATTCATTGCCCCATTCCCCTGAATTGTCTTTTAACAGTATAATGTTTTCTGCAATATTTACCATGACTTTTTGTCTTTCCACTCAAAACTAATACTCAACACGTTTAACATTCACAATAAACCATACTAGTTCACTACAATTCAAAATTACTTCACACCCAAAACATAGCTTTAAAAATTTCCATAACATAGCTCCACTACAACTGTTAATTAATGGAAAGCGTGCACAATTTCAAACGATACCAAAAAGCGCTCAACTTGGATCGCCTATGTACAAATGAAAATACATCATGTAACTCAACAGTATTCCCATAATTTGTATACAGAATCTTAGCAATACTGTGATAATTGCATAGACTTTGCAAGCACTACATGAGTAGGTTGTACATTGAAGGAGTAGAATAAATTGTCTGCATAAGAAAATCATGGGGATTCTAATTTATATCTGATTTATTTAGACATTTTTATGAAAGTGTGAACCAGGAGTCGTATTTTACCTCTTTCTTTGGTCCTTCCAAGACTTCTGTGACGGTGTTGACTTCACAGCCGAGCTCCTTGCACCAGTTCTTCACTTCCTGAGTCAGATCATCCTTGGGGGCTCCAGAGTCTGGGTCCATTTCAGTCTGAATTCAACCAGCAGAATATTAATATCGTATTTTATCTAAATATTAGTTTTTCTATTAAATTACCTATTTGGATAGTGGGATCATGTGGCTTTCTCTTTGAAAAATGTAAAAAAGCTCTATGCCGATTTTGATTTACACTGACCTATGAATAATAAGTGAAATACAACATTTTAATTATTGCTTATAATAAATCAGACAATTATGATTGTACAAGGAGTGAAATCAGATCTGATAATAGCTCTGTTGTGAGTGCCTGATAACGACTACATACTTACCACATCGATTTCCTCTGGAACCAATCGATAAAAGGTTATAGTTTTAATTCACCGTTTGAAGTCAATAATAAACCCATTTTTGAGATGAAAATCTCCTCTTTAAGAAGTTAAATCATATTATGTGCCCCAACCTTTGTACCAACTACCAAGTATTTATCACTAAGTGCCTAAGTGCACACTTCTTTTACATAATTACTTCACTATTGGCTACGATATAAAACACTTTGAATATTACAAAAATGAGCTTAATATACTTAGTGAGACAAGGTGCCAAATAATAATTGGATCTATGTTTTTGTTTCAGACTATTAAATCATTTTGGTATTAAAATTAAAATCCTAACAAGTAGCGAACATTACAACATTGTAATTTATTCAAAAACAAGCATCACTCTCTTCTGAAGTTTGAAAAAGGCTACACAGCTAGCCGAAATATTACTGATTTTTGTGTGTTTTTAGTGTTCTATTCAACTCATAATTCGTTCACAAGGTGGGTTAGCTGTGTCCTTTCTCTTTCCTCCTCTGAAATGTCAAAGCCCAGTGTTTTTTCCATAAAATCCTAATGTGTGTGTAAATATCCTCTTACTGTTGCTGTGCTAATTTGATCCAGTTGCTTCAGGTGAGTTATCTGTGTATCCCACCTTTTTATCAATGAAACTCCTAAGCTAAGTGCTTTTCCTTTGTACACCGATTATCGGCATATATGTGTCTAACCTTGAGTGTGAGCAGGATGGATAGGAACTTGCGCCGGTCACCGATGAGCTGAGCGTTGCTGATGCAGGGCAACTCCTTCTTGATGGTCTGTTCTATCAGCACTGGCGGGATGTTCTCCCCGCCTGCCGTGATCAGCAGCTCCTGCGGGAACCAAGAAATGACCATCAACACTGAACAATCTGTACTAATGTGGCAGTGTACTGAAAAAGTGGCTAAAACCTCATTCTATGGTCTATGGGGTTCCCTTTTTTGATCAACAAAGAATGTGCTCATCAGGAAATTACAACTGCATGATATAGTTTTTCAAGCATTGCTTATATTAATATTGTCTAGTGTAAATAAAACAAATACAGTTAAAATGTTTAAAGTTTTTTATAAAATTTTTAAAGTTGATGCAAGTGAGGTTTTAATTTTATATGATATCACAAATAGAGCAATAATATTTGGTTTAATTGCACTGGCCAAAAAATATGCTAGCGCTAAACGTGAATCCCCAAGAACAAATCATAACACACAACTGACAGGTTTTTATGTTGTCTAGGGCCACTGACATTGATTGGTATCGTAACACCATTCATTACATTTCTTAATGAAATTGTAAATAAAGAATTTTGATTGATTGATTGAATACAGTACAAATGTAGACAGTGACCAAAATAATCGAGATGTACGTTTTGATAAATAATGTCGTTTGGTAATCTGACAGTATTAAGAAGTGGGGAGGAGGAAGTCATCAATGTGCATGTGGCGCAAACCAGGGATTACGTTTTGTTAATGGACCTGTGCTTTAAGATTGGGCTCCAGTCATGCAACAATTTGAGTTCTACCTGCTTCTCCATCAGGCAAATAATAACTTTCGATGGCCTTCTCTTCTCAACAAGTTGTCTGAAATCGTTGATTTATGGTTCATTTTAGAACAAAATATACTCAGAAATTTTAGTGAGCAGAATTTTGATTACCCAAAAAAATCTTTAATATTTAATATTTTGAAATTTTACTGACTGATTATTATTTTCGTTATTACAATTAATTGTACTAGATTTTTTTGCTCTTAAACTGTGTCATAAATCAAAAAATTAGGACAAGCCATTGAGGAGGGATGCGGTGAGGAGGCTTTGAAAGTTAACGATGGCCAAATGGGGAAGTAGTCGGAAACGCCAAATTCATGTGATTGGAGCCCATTCTAAAATCAATTTACTACTCACAGGTTCCCATAAAAATGTAACCTACTATATAGTTATATCAAATCAGGGCCTGTAGTGGCTTCAAGTTCACAATTCTCACCAGAGAATTTCCAAGGTCTACCAATCCCACCGTTTTTAACACTACAACAAATCTCACACGTCTCACCTTTATCCTGCCAGTGATTCGTACAAAGCCCTTGTCGTCAATGGTGCCAACATCCCCAGAGTGGAGCCAACCCTCCGCATCTATTGCGGCCTTAGACTTATCTGGCTCATTGAGATAACCCATCAACACATGCCTGCCTCGCATGCAGATCTAGCAACAAAATGGTAAATGTCTTGTAGACCAGGGAAACCAAGAAAGCTAATCAAACAATTCCCTGAATGTTACATTTCTCTCACTCAACGCCATACCCAGAGTTGGATCGTATTTATGACAGTGACAGTGAGATTTATACCAGTTTAAATAATCTTCTTAAACAGTATTGTGCTATCTTGAGGTATTTGTCTGAGTGCTGTAAATCACACCTTGCATCAATCCGAAATTTGTTCATTTTCATAACAAGTTTTGTGACAGATTTGAACCAAGCAGAGTTGTGCAGACATTCAAACAAGCAGAATGACAGATTTTCTACAAAAACTGAAATAAAGCTCTTAACAGTTTAAAGACATTACATTTTAACACAGGAAGCAAATTATTTGTATGTGATCTATTTTAGATGGAAAAAATATATAAGGTAGGTAAGACAGATTTTGTTTTTATTTCACTATTTTATTTATGCAGAATTACAATTTTGAAAGTTAATTCATAGTTCCAAACTATTTTTAGCTTTAAAACAAAAGCTTGAACCCCAATCATGTGACATACAATTGCTAAGTACTTATAAACTATAATCAAGCAAATCTCTGAGAAATAGCATCTAACTCTTCACCAAACCAATAAACGATTTTTTGCTACATCTTTTCTCAAATGTCAATGGAGCATGATAAAAATCATGTTGTGTAGCTAATTTTTCTGAAAAATGTTTATATTCATCATTTTAAGTAACAAGTGCAAATCCAAATAAAAATACACCCATCGCAGCAAACCTGCATACTCAGCGAATTTCCAATGAATATATAACATAACACTTAACAGGATTCATAAGAAATGTATTCACAAACAAGCGATATTTAAAATATTAATTATTCTCCATAAGAATAACATTGGGGATGAGTACGCAGGTTTGCTGCAACAAGGCACACAAAATAATGGGTTTTTATGCAAATATCAATAGAACTCATCTTAGTGAAGTCACATACCAAGTTTCATCCATATACATTCATAAATAAGCGATATATAACATTTTAAGTATTTTCCATAAGAATAACATGGAGACCAAGTACCTAGGTTTGCTGCTACAGGAACCATAGGCGAAAAATTGTTTTTTTGTGCAAACAACAATAAACCATAACCAGATCAAGCCATATACCAAATTTTGCCAGTTTATGTTCATAAATAAGCGAGATATACAATTTTTCTTTTTCTCCATAAGAATAACATTAGACAACGTACTGTGTTTAGCACTTTCAATATCTCGGTAACCAATTGACGTAGAGCAATGATCAAAATACCAAATTGTTTGTTTTTTTAAGCTGAATTCAATGGTGTAAATTAAAATTTGATTTAAATTAAAATTACATGTGAAAACCCCAAAAAACACATTTTTGGGGTACAAAACCCCCCAAAAACCCCCCTTCGGATGGTGCGATTCATCTGGTTTTCGAACTTGTTCAAATAAATGGTACTTTACACATTTGTACCAAATTTCATTAAGATCGGACCTTTTTTACGAGAGTTATCGTGCTTACGGACACATATATATATAAATATATATATAAATATATATATATATATATATATACATATATAAAAATTTGAACGAATGGTGTTTTTGGCGTCTGGGGACCTCAAAATGAAAAGTTATCATGGTCTCGGGCTTAAGTCTTACCATGAGACCTACGGTAATAGCTTCTTCCCTATAGGGGAAATTCGCTAAAATACAAAAATCAAAAACTAGTAGCAATATATTTTGGGTCTCCTAGCCTCCAACCGGTATAAATTTTCTGAGCACGTAACTTACTTCTCCTTGTCCGTCAGCGTCAGTATTGTGCAGTTTGGTTTCCGCTCCAGGAACAGTCCTGCCGATGGAGTCTATCTGGAAGTCTGTGGCCTTGGACAGCGTGTGCGCTCCAGAACTCTCGGACATACCAAACGCCTACAACAATAAGTGATACTTATTTGTAAGAAGTCAAACAAATTGAAAAGCAACACAATTCTGAAAATGGCCCTATTACTGTAAAAGTTTTACTAATTAAGTTTAAAAGTTCAACCAAAACCATGCATTCTTTCTTGTTTCTAGTTAATTTCAACTTACTACTGTAGGGGAGATATCTACAGCTTTAACAGTTGTATCAAAGCTCTTTGATGGTTTTAATTTCTTGAAGGCACTCTTTTTATTGATAAATATGACAATTTTTAATTTTTAAAATCAGATCAGTAAAAAAATCATTTTATCTGTGGCAAGGCTTTTTGTATACAATTTAAACATCGTCAGTCCCCAAATGGTTATGTTTGCAAGTTTTATATGTAAATAAACAAATGTATTTTTGTTATTTTGGATCTGAAGATGCCCACATTGTAAACGAAAGTCCTTGCCCCCAAATACAAATTTATATTTGGCAATATATTACCACTAATTTTTAACTTCTCCTTTCTAGCATAGTTATAAGTTAATAAGATTATTTTCACCTTCATGGATTTAACTTACTACTCATCTATCTACTGGATAAAACAACTCAAGCCTAAGCACAGCCCTTGCCTGTGCTTATGTAAAATAGTCGTTTATTCTGTACTTGTATATTTTTAGCGAATTTCCCCTATAGGGAATTTAGTGGATTTCCCCTATAGGGAAGAAGCTATTACCGTAGGTCTCATGGTAAGACTTAAGCCCGAGACCATGATAACTTTTTGTTTTGAGGTCCCCAGATGCCAAAAACACTATTCGTTCAAATTTATATATATGTATATATATATAATATGTGTCCGTTAACACGATAACTTGAGTAAAAAACGTCCGATTTTGATGAAATTTGGCTCAAATGTGTAAAATGACATTCATGACTTTAAGTTCGAAAACCAGAAAAACCGGACCATGGGAAGGGGGGTTTATGGGGGTTTTAAATTTTCCAAAAATCAGTTTTTTGCATTTTTCACCCTAAAATTTTTAAAAAACTTAATTTTGGTTTTGACCATGTTATAGAGCTTAAAAAAACAAATAATTTAGTATTTTGAATTATTAACTTAGGTTAAGTGGTTGCGGAGAAAATACAAAAAAACCTGCTCATAAAATCTCCCATGTTAATCTTATGGGAAAAAGGTTTTTGGCTTTTCCTCAGTTTATTTTAATGTAAACTTCACATTTGCTTTTACCAATCTGTTCAGTTCCACAAAACAATCATTTTGGTGTTTAAACTGTGATTCTACGCCCAACCGTTGCAGAGATATTCGAAGGGCTAAACACAGTACGTTGTCCAATGTTATCCTTATGGAGAATAAATAAAATTTGATATCTCGATTATTTATTAATGTATGTTGATGAAACTTGGTATGTGGCTTCAAGTAGTACTGGTATATTGATATTTGCACAAAAAATGGATTTTTTGTTGATTATTCCCGTAGCAGCAAACCTGCGTACTCAGCCCCCATGTTATTCTTATGGAGAATAAGTAAAATGTACTGACTCCCTTAATTATGAACATAAATTAATAAAACTTGGTATGTAGCTTCACTTGGTTGAGTTATATTGATAATTATATAAAAACCCATTTTTATGTTCCTTGTTGCAGCAAACCTGCTTTATCAGCCCCCATGTTATTCTTATAGAGAATAACTAGAATGTCATATATCGCTTATTTATGATTGAATATTGAAGAAACTTAGTATGTGGCTTCGCCTAGTTAAATTCTATTTATATTTCCATAAAAACCAATTGTTTCTGTTCCTTGTTTCAGCAAACCTACATACTCATTACCAATGTTATTCTTATGGAGAATAATTAAAATCGCTTATATGTGAATATATTTTTATGAAACTTGGTTTGCGGCTTTATGTGGAATTCAGACAAATATTATGCATTGGAAATTCGCTGAGTCCGCAGGTTTGCTGCGACGGGGGTATTTTTTATATGTTTTCTTTTAGCTGATTATAAATATATGTAACATAACCAACATTATATGTAACCAACATTGTATTTTTTTAACAAACCCTGTAATAAGCTATAGATCAACTTTAATTTTATATTACTGATTTGATGTTTTGAACATGTTCGCTACCGACTCAGAGGATCTGATTGGGCCTGATAATGACTGGTGTGACTGGTTAAAATTGATCGACTTGTACCATCTTTTTTGTATAGTTACCGTCTTGTATGTAAGTACAATATAAGATTAAAATAAATAATTTTTTTAGTGTTTTGTGACATAGCTTATTATCCCATTAGATTGTCTCTATAACTGCATATCGTGCTAGAGGAATGTCTGTCACATATATGTGTAGCTGAGTCCAAGCCAGGGAATTTTTATTTTGACTCCCTAGGAGGGTTGGTCAACCTGTAAAAATCCACAAATATGTGCAATTATTGTTACTTATAAAGTGAGTAGGCATTTTTATATTGGTATTTGAGTATAATCAACATTAAAACTTTAAAAATATGTTGTGGTCTGGGGGTATGTTTCTTCATATTTGCATCAGTCGATACTGATTACTATAAGTTTTTCAATTGGTCCGCTACGAACACTCTTGCGTCACACATACGTGACGCTTGGTAGCGAATGTGTTAGTTTAAAATTTCTTTGATTCATTCTTATATTTTATCCCATGACAACAGTAATTGCATACAAATCTTTGTTCAACTCATTGTAAGACTTATTCTGGCTCGTAAGTCAGTTTGCACGATGCACTCACGTCGGCAATGAGGATGTCGATACTCATGAAGTACTGCTTGACATCGGTGGAGAGTGGTGCGGCGGCGGAGAGACACGTCCTGGCGCGGTCCAGCCCCAGCGCCGCTTTGATACGGCTGAACACCAGCCAACGGTAGAGTTTGTAGCGGTATGACTCCACGCTGGCGCTGCAATAGCGAGACAGCAGGTTAGAACAAGTTTTTGAGTATACGAGAACCTTCTACCATTGGCAAAAAGCTAAACTAGAGTTAATTTAAACTTTGGTATTTTAAAAATTTGTTATATAATATGTTCTAATCCTTCCTCTGACTGTGTTAAACCAACTATTTCATAATTTACCTCCTGGATTAAAAATCTGCTTGAAGGAATAGAGGTTACGTACCTTATCCGTCGTCAATCCTCCGTTCAAATCTACATGTACACATTTATCTACTAGCCATCTACAAGTAATTCAGGATTGACGATGGATAAGGTTTGTAATGTATTAAATTAACTCTCGTGGATATTTTAAAAAGCGACTTTTCCAAATCACTTAACAAATCGGAAATTGGCGCCAGCAAATTTGAAGGTGTTAATTGAACCCTGTAAAATATTTATATGTTGGTTATGATTCCTTAACGTACAAAAGGAAAAAAAGAAGAAAATTCCTTGAAAAATTGCCTAATTGGGCTTCAAAATTATAAGAGAATTTAAATTGAGTATTGACATACAGATAAAAAAATAAAATAAAAATTTACGAACATCATAATGTGGGTTGGCTATTCAATAGTTTCCATCACTTTTTTTAAATAACAATTTCCTTACTTCTCAAAAGTGTCCATTTAAAATAGTGAAATTTCAATATTTATTGGGTGTTAAAGTATACAGTCGACATACTTGTTACTGTAGGATAGTCGGTTGCCAAAATAGTAATCTCAATTGGTATATTTTAACCAGTTTTTTTTCTGAAATCCCAACACCACCATCCAACCGTACCCGTTCATAACGCCCAGATTGTGTTGTAGACAGCACGCCTTGCCCCAGGTGGCGATCATCTTCTTGAGCCCCGTGGTCTGGGCTCCGATAGCCATCATCTTCTCGTGGATCTTCTCCCAGACCCGAGGCACCGCCAGGAACACCGTGGGTCTCACCTCTCCCAACGTCTGCACTAGGCTGCCCTGCACCGAGCAGGGGTTAGTAAGGATAAACCTCGGTTAAAGTCACTAAGGTGGTGGGTCATAACCCAAGTAGCTAAAAAACCAGATAAACCGACACAGGGGAAAGTATGATACCTTTTATGTAACTCTCTGTTTATGGGCCCCTGCATTTAACACGTTGGCTGCGGGCTACTATAAATATAGTACCTCGCCACTAGCCCACCAAGCGGCCTACTATAATACTTATAGCGCACTCCCCTGCCAACATTGCTTCAGTGTGAGCTCAGCATTAGACGAGAACGGACTATACGCTGTTCGCAGTTTAGATATAACCATGTGACATTTTGTGGTGTAGGTTGGCATTAAAATTTCCGTCAATTCCCGCAACTACGGGACTGGGAAAACTGCTTTTTTTGCTAATAAAATCCCTCAAAATGGCAGTACTGACTCTCTACATCGAACTATCATGTGCTGCTATCTGTTGGCGCTTTTTAGAACTACGTTCAGCTACATTTTAACGTAGTACAGCGCCTTCGAGCACTACAGCCATTGGTTAGCCAAGATTTAGAAATGTGACCCCGACCAGCAATTGGTGGGCCACATTTTGCAAATGACCCGCCTCGGGGCAATCGCAGCGAACGTGTTAACAAAATGTAAAATGCTTAGCAAGAAAATAAAGATAGTGTGTAGTTGTTGAAGGTGCTACTTGCAACCAATGGTGGCTGGTATACAAAAATTACAAAATGAAAAACTCATATTAATAATTACTCCTGAGAGGTATAAAAATAAATAGAGATTAATGCAAAATCATTGATTTTTTTACACAAGAGACGTACAGCTCTGATTCACGATGATTTCATCAATGATAACGTATGCTATTTAAATAATGACTGTCTTAAATTGTTTGTATAAATTGAGAAAAAGATTATCCACCAATAACCAATATATAGCAAATAAAATAACAATTTTGAAATTCCCAAGATCAAATTAAAATACACCCATATTTAGAACATACCCCAAGTGTCTATGATGATATAGAAACATGGCAGTTTCGAGAATACCATGGGGAATTCGCTTACCCCAAATACAGAACAACACTTAATGTGCCAATTTAAAGAGGTCAATGTTTATATTATGCGAGCTTCCTTATAATTTAGATTTGTCTTTAGGGCTTTGCCCCACTGGCCTTCAAAGCTTTACTGTAAATCTTATGGAAGAATAGGAATAAATTGAATTGTATATTAACAGCTGTTGTCACATTAAACAAACACAGCACAGCAGCAATAACAGATGTTATAGACAAGATATAGTTAGTGACGCCTGGAACGACAATGCACTATGTTATGAGGGGTGATGCAAATTCAGAACCTAAAGAAGAAAATATGCATGTAACAAAATAATACACTTTTTTAATACTAGGGATTAAAATTCATGTTGGATCACAACTACAATATAATAACTAAAAACTGTGTTGTCACACAAGCTTTGATTTTTGTCCATAGTTACAAAGTTTTACCACCCATTTTCACTCAACGCTTTATGTTACAGTCGTCAAATACCATCCCTAACAAGTGTGGTAAAAAACAAATCAGTTTAAGTAAGAAGATGTCATGCGTGACATGTTGTTTTCCGTGGTTTCTCACGGATTAAAAATCTAAAACTGTACGGTTTGGCAACAAATTCAAATCTACCAGCTAATATGCCTGACCGGAGAAATAGTTAACGTTACATACAGCTGTTAATTCCAAACATAAAACCTACAATATTATAAAGAAGAGGCTATTATGGTTTCTGTCCGTCTGTCTGTCTGATGTTCCGGCAACTACATAAAGCTACTGAACCGACTGGGATGAAACTTTACACAAAGGTAGATCTTGAACCCATGCAACACATAGGCTTATTCATTTCCTTAAATCCCTCGGGCTATGCCCCGTGAACGTCCTAAGTTTCAATGTTTACATTTCAGAAGAAAGTAAACATTCATAAACTGTAATGCGAACAGCTGAGGACACTTCCATTTGACAGCTTGAAGAGCAGAAGCAAGAACAGCTGTTTCAAGCTAACTTACCTCTCTAATCCGTGCGAAGAACGGGTAAATTCTACTAGTAAATTTATAACTAACTTAAATTCAAGTAATTTTTTTTCTCTGCTTACACTAGTGGCATTTTGTATTTAACATTGTTTAAGAATAACGGTCCAACTCTAACCCTCCCAAAACCGGAACCACCAAAATGACCTCTTGCACCAAAATTCAAGATAATTAAGCTAGCAAGGCGCTCAACACCATTGCTACAAATAATCCAAAGAGGAAAGTTACTAAAGTTAATAGAGCTTTGAATAATCCAGTAGATCAAAATAAACCACTTAACCCATAAGTTTCATTAATTTCGTAAAATAAGTAATACCCCCGTCGCAGCAAACCTGCATACTCAGCGAATTTCCAATGCATAATATATGTCTATCTTAATGCTACATAAAGCCGCATCCCAAATTGCATAAAAATATATTAATAAATAAGCGATATATCCACTTTTAATTATTCTCCATAAGCATAACATTGAGGATGAGTACGTAGGTTTGCTGAAACAAGGACCACAAACAATTGGTTTTTATGCATACATAAATATAATTCAACTAAGTGAAGGTACATACCAAGTTTGATCAATATTCATTCATAAATAAGCGAGTTATACAATTTTAATTATTCTTCATAAGAATAACATGGGGGATGAGTACGCAGGTTTGCTGCAAAAAGGCACACAAAGAAGGGGTTTTTATGTGAACATCAATATAACTCAATTAGGTGAAGCCACATACCAAGTTTTATTAATTTATGTTGATAATTAAGGGAGACATTACATTTGACTTATTCTATATAAGAAGGGGCTGAGTATGAGTAGGCAGGTTTGCTACTATGGGAATAATCCTTAAAAATTGATTTTGTTTGTGCAAATAACAATAGACCTCAACCATATGAAGATGTAAACCAAGTTTCGTTAGTATACGTTCATAAATAAGCGAGATATAATTTTTTTCTTATTCTCCATAAGAATAACATTGGACAACGTAGTGTGTTTAGCACTTTAAATATCTCTGTAACAAATTGACGTATAGAAATGATAAAAACACAAAATTTTGTGTTTTTTAAAGCTGAATACAATGTTGAAAACTAAAATTTGATTTCATTAAATATTACATGTAAAAACTTCAAAAAAAAACATTTTTGGGGTACAAAACCCCCCCCCCAAAATACCACTTTCGATGGGGCGATCTGTCTGGTTTTCGAACTTAAAGTCATAAATGCTGCTTTACACGTTTGTACCAAATTTAATCAAAATCGAACCTTTTTTACGAGAGTTATCGCTCCCACGGACACATATATATATATATATGTATATACAGTTTTGAACGAATGGTGTTTTTGGGTTCTGGGGACCTCAAACGAATAATTATTACAGTCCCGCGCCTATGTCTTACCATGCCGACTACGGTAATAGCTTCTTCCCTATGGGGGAAATTCGCTAAAATGCCATAATCAGTGTGAGAGAGAAATAGTGGAAGACTCTGTTTACATTAGATTGTACGCTGTTCAAATAACTGTAGGTATAAGGTGTAGATATATTGACTTCTTGATTGTCATGCAGTGGGAATAACGTGTATTAGCAATGTATTTTTAAAATTCAATGTACTTTATGACTTAATAATATACATTACAGCATACAATGGATGTATCTTGCTGTAATGATCATTCTTTGACTTAGCTGAAATTTGTGTTACCCAACTTGAGTTTGGATACTGTGTGGGTTTGTTGCAACGAGTTCTACTGAAAAATATGGATAACGAATTACCCTAAATTGAATAAACATATTAGTACATGGAAGTTGATATTTAAAATAAAGTTTTTGTATAAAGCCTTTCAAAAATAATAAATGCCAGTGTTTAACTATACCTTCAAAGCATCTCTGTCAGCAAATGCTGTTTTGGCGCCAACTGTCATGGTGATGTAAATGTCAGCCAACTGAAAAAATACAGACCATACAGTGACAATGAAAACATTCTAAACCTGGAGAAAGTTTCTGTTTTATATAATAATTGAAGGGGTTAGGGAACTAAAGGGTTATCACATTTTAGCATTGGGGAGCATTTTTGCTCCACGGTTCTAGACTGGACATGGCTTCTTTATTTCAAACTGACAAATGCACACGAATCTACATTAACATCACTACAAATTGCTGTTGCAATCTAAGTAAACGGTATCAGGAAACTGACACATACTTTCTCCCTTTTAGCCAAACTTGAATTAATCAATTACTTTTTATTTACTAAATATAGAATATAAAGCACGGTCAAATGTACAGAAAATCTTGTAAACAAGTTGTTTACAACTTAATAATAAAAAGGTTGTTTAAAAAATATCCACCCAAATCCCTAATTTGGAGGCACTACAGAATTCATCGCTACACACGTGGTTTTAAGAGGGGAAATGCCCTCTATACCCCCCTCAGGATTATTAAGGGGCAAAATATTTCGAATTTCCTCTGTTGGTCGATGCTAACTTGACAAACATATCAAGTTTGAACGAAATTTTGTAACGGGTGGCTCAGTTCATTGCTAAATTAAATACATTTTAATGACAATAAATGACAAAATGACATGTCACAAACTTTTGAGTTAGTAAAAATGAAATATCTTAAAAATTATGAGTCCAACTGAAATAAAAATCATACAGGAACAAACTATATGAAATTCTCTAGCTTGTGTGAAAAAACTATAAAATTCTATCAAGAAATAAAAAAGTCAATTTTTAACAGTTGAGACCAACAGTTTAACTATTGTGTAATAATTAACTTCTTAGTAAAACGGGAATATCTTTGAAACTAAGCGTCCAATTAAAATTAAACCTACATAGGAATAAACCATATGAGATTCCCTAGCAGCCCTGAGAAAATTATCAAATTCGGTTAGAAAATAGAAAAGTCGATCTTTTAATGAGTAAATATGTCAAAATTAATAAAGAGGGAAACCGGCCATATTGGCGAGGTCTACCGCGCAGAAACGCGGGGCAGTTTAGCCCAAAACCTGATGGCGTGATCTAGACAGCCAATCAGATTGCTTGGCGGGAGTGAATCATCCTCGCACATAAATAGGGCGAGAACGCGCAATTCTTTTTCTTTTGTCAGTTTCATCGGTGCGTGAAGGTGCTGGAAGATGTACTCTGAATCTAGCTGATAGACGCTAAGATGGCGTCTCCGGTGTGTTGTGAAATCCGTTAAAAAGGGCATTTGTGAACGGTGTATTATCTGTGACAGTGTAATTAGTGTCTAGGCCTTGTGGAAAAAACATCGAATTGATAAGTATTTAACTTAATCAAAATGATTTATTGTTGATACTTCTGACAAATTTACTTAAATTAATTGAAACCTAGGGCTGAGGATAACCTAGTTTGGGTTATAAAAAGACATAGCCTATCTCGTTGTGTTAACTGAAACTATTTGGAAATAGTATAACCTATTCTGAACACTGAAATTATCAGAGGCTAGGGCTCGGTCAGGACCATGCTAGGGCTGATTAATACAGAGAGGCATAGCCTATCCCTACTAAAAGAAGGACTATAATCAAAATCCAGTTAGTCCATATCTAACTGAAAACAAATATTATCTAGACAACGGCATAGTATTTAATGGAACTTAAACAACAGTAAAAACATAAACAAAACTCTACAAGAACTTTTATAAATAAATTGTTTTATTCTCAGTGACATTTATTTGTTTCACAAATAAATTCACAGGTACAAGATAGTTATTAAATTGTCTGATGTGATTACGGTGTATTAGTTTTATCTGTATTTAAGGACTAATTGAACTTTTTTACAACCTTTGTTAAGTTAAGATGTTTATAAATAAATAGATGTGTGTTCAGAATCATATACTCTTTTATTATCAAGGCCTAATTTCTAACAAGCTCCACACGAACTCACAGGATTTCACATGTGGATAAGATTCAACATGGGTCCACCCTGTCGTTAAGAATATTATGTTTTGCCGGCTGAGTTAGTAATTAAAAAAATCAATGAACCCTGAGATAAATTAAATGGAACCCTGAGATAGCTTAATTGAATATCATTGATTTTGTTGTTTGAGATATTAATTAAAATTAAAAAATAATAATTAATTAAAGAAAAAAGAGATTAATTAAATAATTAATAAGAAAAATAAAAAAGGTATAGAGGTTACAAAGTGGCGCGCCAAGTAGTGGGGCTTGTTGTTGAAGATGGCTAATGGTGATTGAAAGAGTATGAACTAGTTATTGTGAATTTTATTATTAAGCGGGTGTTAGTTTATAACTTGATTAAAAAATGTCATCTGAAGATTTGAGTAAAATGGAGGAGGTAGCAGATCACAATGTACTAGAAAATAATAATCAGAGCCCATCTAATGTGTCTTCAATGTCTGGAGAAGATTGGCCTGGTTGGGATTTAAATGGACTAGGTGTAGGCTCAGTAACAAAACAAAATGTTGTAGGCCCCGTAACAATGCAAAATGAAGTAGGCCCGGTACCAAGCCAAAGTAATGTAGACCCTATCCCAGACCAAAATAAGGAATTTCAAAGCCAGTTAATTAAAATGTTGCAATCAATGAGTGACAATATGAATACTAAATTACAAACAATGAGTGATGGTATTAATGATAGGTTTGAAAAAGTTGAGGCTAATTTTAACGCTAGGTTTGACAGTATGGATCAGAAGTTTAATGCTAGGTTTGACAGTATGGACCGTAAGTTCGAGAGCATTGAGGTAAAACTAAACGAACATAGTAACAGACTGGACGAGATTGACATTAGAATAGGTGCGGAATGTAAAAAGCTTGAGTGTAAAATGAGTAAAGAGTTAGGTGAGGTAGAAGATAGGGTTAATAAAATGCAGTCCAAAATCCTAGAATCTGATGGCACATTTCAACAGGTAAGTGAACGCACTGTTGCGTTAGAACATAGAGTTAACACTAATGATGGAGAGTTAAGGAAAATTGAACGACAGTTTAATGAAGGTGAGTCAGATAGTAAAATTAGAGTTGAGGAGTGCGTTAAAAAGCAAGACAGATTTGAAGAAAGATATGATAATGAGGCTGTTGTTGTAACAAATAGAATAAAGTCAGTTGAGGTTAAGTTAAATGATATGGAATGTGAGGTAAATGACCTTAGACAAAAAACTCAGCCTACATATGTAGTAAGCCAGGAAGTCAAATCAACTAAGCCTAGCACCATAAGTGCTAATGCAGAGTTGTTTTTAACAAAATTTAGTAATGAGCCTAACTCGGTACATCCTATGATTTATTTAAAGTTTGCAAGGAAGTTTGTACAAGTATCAGGTGATAACTGGGAAGTGCAGTTATTACATTTGATTAAATACTTGAAGGGTGAACCAGAGACTTGGGCTAGACAACAGGTAGATAAATTTGATAATTTTCAATATTTTGAAAATGAGTTTAAGAGGAAATACTGGGGTAACACTAGGCAGCGGGAATTTGAATGTGACTTAATGAGCAGTGGTAATTTTAAAATTGGTAAGATGGATTTGCAGACCTATGTAATGAATTACTATGAAATCAATAAAGTATTAGACAAACCTATCAGTATGGAAATGTTCTTAAAACATATTTGTAGGCACTTACCAGAAAGTTCAGCCGCAGCTGTTCAAATGATTATGACAGTAAAAGAGATTACGACAGAGGGTGAACTAGAAAATATGTGTAGAAACCTGGGAACGATACATGATAGGGAAAGTTTACCGATAAGCTACGGTAACTATAATAACAGGAACAGAGATAACTTGGGATTCAGACAAAATAGTCCAAGGGCAAATGTAGGCCAACACAATCAGAACTCGGAGGTTAGGAACCAGGCAGATAATGTGGGGGGTGGAGCTAGATTAGATGACAACAATGATGGTAATAATGGAGGGTCTGGTAGGTATGTTGAGAACAATAGAAGCAACTATAGGGGAAGTTACAGAGGTAATAACAGGGGTAACTATAGGGGTGGAATAAATAAAGATTGACTAGTTGAACCACATGTTAACTGTATTACTTTGGATAAGCCAGAAGTAATAACAAAACCAGTCTATAATGGTTATGAACTATTGGGGGATTCTCAATTAGTTAGATTTTCAAGACAATGTATGAATTTTCAATCCCAGTTAATATGTGGAAAATGGACAGCAGGCTTATGTAGGGGTGGACAAACGATTAAGGAATTAAATGGACTAGTAAACCAAAATATTAAAAAAATAAATGAACAGGTAATGGTATTAATAGGGACGAATGATTTTTTGAAATGTAGGTCAACTAACGAAATAATAAGTGATTATAAATTACTTATTGAAACATTAGTGAAGGCAAACAAAAACATAGTAGTGTTAACTATCCCGCCTATTCCTAAGTTAGCTTTGAGTGATGTTGACCATTTAAAAAAATTAGAACAAGTAAATGCTTTTATTCATAGCCTAGCCTACATAAACAAAATCAAAATCATAGATGTAACAAACCCATTAATTGATAGTAGAGATGAATCCAGGTGTAAGAGAAGCCTATATGAGGAAGTGATTTTTCTAGGCAATAAACAAGTTTTAGACCTGGTACATTTAAATAAGAAAGGATTTTTTGAAATTAAGAGCGTTATAGATAGTTATACCCAAGTCAATAGGACAGATCAGATAAAATCAGATAGGCCTAAAGGTCAAATAGACAAAGTAATGGGAAACGAGAAGTTAATTGATAGTTTGATAGGCCTAAAGAAGGTTAATGATATTTTCTGTTATGATGATCTGAGCAACGAACTTTTAAATGAAAGTAATTACAATGAAATACCGATTGAGACAGTAAATAATTTCTTGCCTGTAGTAGAAGTTTCTATAGGGAGTATAAAGAACAAATGTATTGTGGATTCTGGGTCACAAGCGACCATAGTGTCAGAGGAGTTTTATAGCAAAATCAAAAACAGTGTTGATTATAGGATACCTGAATTACCAGTATCAAATACCACTATAGTAGGAGTAACTGGAGCTAGGAGTAAAAGGGTTGAAAAACAGATACAAATTGAAATAGCCGTCGGTCCGTTGACAGTTAACATTGAATGTTTAGTAGTAAAGGGAATTCATATTGACTTGTTGTTAGGGTGTGATTTCTTAACAAAACACAATGCAATAATAGATTTCAGAGAAAAGAAGCTTAACTTAGTACATTTAAATAAGTATTATAGTATACCTATAGATCACAGTGACAAGGAAAACACAGTTGGTAGTATCAATGTAGTCTATGTAAATTACATAAATAATTTGATTTATGAGAAAGATGATGAAATGAGTAGTAAATTAAATGAAATTAAAACTCTAATGACAGGTTATGAAATTGAACCTAACCATAAGTCCATGGTTAATATTGATGAGATCATAAATAATAAAATTCATAATATTGAAAGCTGTAGTAACATCATTTCAGATGATAATTTGAAAAAATTAAAAGATGTGTTGAACAAAAATAAGGAGGTATTCTCAGACAAGCCAGGTTGTATAAAAAATTATGTTGCAAAGTTAAACTTGAAAGTTGATAAACCATATATAGGTAAATCATACCCGGTACCCTATCATAAACGGAAAGCAGTTGAAGATGAGCTAAATCAACTACAACAGATGGATGTCATTGAAGTTTCTAATAGTAGTTTTTCAAATCCCTTGGTGTGTGTAGTTAAAAAAGATTTATCAATAAGAACCTGTCTCGACTCAAGAAAACTTAATACATTTTTAACGCCAGACAGACAATCAACTCAAACAACAGAGGAGATTTTACAAAAGTTCATGAATGTAAAATATTTTACTGCTCTTGACCTAACAATGGGTTTCCATCAAGTGTTATTAGATAAAGATTCCAGAAAATATGTCGCTTTTACGTTTGGAGGTAAAAATTATCAATATAAGAGATTACCGTTTGGCCTAAATGTAAGTACTGCTCATTTTACCAAGGCGATGGATACAATTTTTGGTCCAGAGTTTTCAGAGTTCGTAACATGCTATGTTGATGACATTCTGATAACCTCAGAATCATTTGAAGAACATTTAGAACATTTAGATAAAGTATTGAGTAGGCTACATGAATGTGGTGCTACTGTGAAAATCGAAAAAACCGAGTTTCTCAAAAAGGAAGTGAAGTTCCTAGGATATATTTTGAGTGATAAGGGAATATCTATGGACCCAGAGAAAGTTAGCAAAATTCAGAATTTTCCAGAACCAGACAATCTGAAAAAATTACAGGGCTTCCTAGGCTTATGTAATTACTACCGAGTTTTTCAGAAGAACTATTCATACTTAACAGCACAGTTTAATCATCTATTGAGTAGTAAAAGTAAATGGACTTGGGGAGAGAGGGAACAGAATATTTTTAAGGAAATAAAGGATAAATTCTTGAAATCAGTACTTTTAAGTCACCCTGACTGGAACAAACCATTTTTTATCAATACGGATGCATCAGATATTAGCGTAGCGGCCATTTTATATCAATATAATGAAATAGGCGAGGAAAAAGTAGTTTGCTTTGCTAGCAGGACCCTAATAAATGCAGAAAAGGGATATTCAACTACTGAAAAAGAGTTACTGGCTGTTGTGTTTGCTTGTAAAAAATTTAGGTCATATATTATAGGACATTTCAAGGTAATAGTTAGATCAGATCACAGAAGTTTGACCTTTCTAAGATCGTGTCGTCTTTCGAATGGACGTTTGTTTCGCTGGAATCTTGTGTTGCAGGAGTATAATCTAGATATCGAGTATGTGAAAGGTAAAGAGAACGTACCAGCAGATGTATTGTCACGGGTAACAGATAATGAATTCCAAACTAACAGGGATATGAATACCATTCAAGTACTAAAGGCTAATATAAAATGGGGGGTAGAGAAAAGGGAGTTTGATAAATTATTGAAAAAAGTAGGGGAACAACAGAGGCAGGATGAGAGATTAAGGGAAATTTTATTTAGATTAAACAGAGGGGAAGATCACAAGGTAAAGAATAACTTCATGATACATAACGATATATTATTTCAAAAAAAGAGAGGGAATGATGAACAGTTTAGAGTTTGCATACCAGAAGGGATTAAAAGTAAATTAATTGAGTTGTCGCATTTAAAGTATGGGCATATGGGAGGTAACAAGATATACTTGTGTTTGAAAGAATTTTGTGTATTTCCTGCTATGGAAAAAACTATTAAGGATCAGCTGAAAAAATGTATACTATGTCAAAAAGCAAAACAAGTCACTGTTAAACAGATAGGTAAATTAAGGCCTATAGTTCCAGAAAGAGTAAGGCAGCTAGTGTCAGTTGATCTCATAGGCGAGTTACCCACAGGAGTAGGAGGAGTAAAATATATCTTTGTACTAGTTGATGTTTTTTCAAAATATGTAAAACTGTATGCAATCAAGAGAGCATGTACGAAAACATTGTTAAATAAAATATTTGATAGGTATATCCCTGAAGTAGGCCCAATCGAAGCTATTTTAAGTGATCATGGTACACAATTTACCAGTGACATGTGGTATAGTAAATTAGAAGAGGCAAATATAAGGGCAGTTCACACCTCCGTGTATCACCCACAGTCAAATCCAACAGAAAGAGTCAATAAGGAAATAAATAAAATGATTAGAATATATTGTCATAAAAAACACACCAATTGGCCAGCAGCATTGGAGTTTGTTGAGGAATGTTTGAATAATTCAGTTCATGGAGTAACAGAACATTTACCGTCAGAGGTTATGTTAGGTAGAGTAAATAAACATTTCTTAGAAAGTGTGATTGAGTTTCCTTATAATAGACAGTTGGATTACCCTGAGTGTATCAAATTAGTTAAAGATAAACTTAAAAGTAAAGCTGAAAAGAGGAAAATTAAGTTTGATAATAAAATCAATCCAGTAAAGTTTGAAGTGGGAGATAAAGTGTTAGTAAAAACGCATCCTTTATCAAGTAGGCTAAAAAAGAAAATTAAAAAGTTCTTTTTATTGTTTGTGGGTCCGTTTGAAATAATTCAAATCAAAATGGACAATGCATATGTAGTCAAGGATACAAAAACAAATGAAATTATAGGAACTTACAATGTTACACAACTTAAGAAATTTTTTGAATAATTTGGAAAATACAATGGATTAGTGATATATCTGTCATGCTTTTTTCTGGTACAAAGTAAAAAAGGATATTACTATAGTATGGGCCGTTTGTGTTTATGTTACGATTTCTGTTTTTGGGCCCTAATAATACAAAAATCAAGAAAAGATACAAATATTATTTTGGTCAAATATGATCAAAATAATAGGACAAAATGTAAAGTATGTTATTCCAATACAAATTATATAAAAAATAATTGTTCAAGGAGTCATATAGTAAAATCATCTAAAACCATACAATTTTATTGTAAGTTAATTTAAATTCTGTCTTGTAACAGAATAGTAATGTTGTTTGATTATATCTCATCAAGTATAAGTAACTGTTAAATTTAATAGAGGAATTTATTATTAAAATGTGAAAATTGGAAAAACATAATTTATAATAAATTACCTGAATTTGTCGATAAAAGTATGTATACCTGAAAGTTGATGAATGAGAAAAGAAGAATGCGCTGATCACTCAACGGAAGGCCGAGTATGTATGTGTTTTTATATTTTAGGGTTAAGGATATGTAACGGTGGGTTGATTCAGTCTAGGCAGAATACCTAGCTGAATCGACGATAATGTTTTTGAACTTTTTTGACCATATTGAACAGTGAAGCGAACGTGCCGTTAGGTAACGATTGGCGTAGGGCCTTTGAAGAAAAGGTAACCTATTGCCTACGGCGTGGAGTGATCAGTCAGTCCCCAAAAATAAAATATGCTCTGTAACCCGTCCCAAACTTTTTCTAAAAATGGAGCATAGTAGTCAGTGTAAAAACTGACTAACAATTAAATTCACCAATATAACCTCTGTGTCTATGGTGCACATGTTAACAATTTTCAGCCATAGGAAACTCTTCATTCTTTCCACTACCTCTGTGCTTGTGTGGCAGCACATGTTAAGGTTCTAGCCACTAGTATTAATTATCATCCATTCATTATCATGTATTTATATTTTAAATGTGTTCAAAATAAATAATTTGTTTATATTAGAATATAAAGGCATCAATGCGGTTGTACCACTCATTTTAAGGTAGGTATTTGTTTATATTAGAATATAAAGGCATCAATGCGGTTGTACCACTCGTTTGAAGGTAGGTGTACATAAGAAACTAGGTATCACATTTGACGCAGTATGTTTGATAATAATAAAATATATAAAAAATACAAAGTAATAGAAAATAATAAATAAAAATAAAATGTTATAAATAAAAGGTATAATGAATATGGGGTAATGTTGCTGCTTCTTGCTTAGCTGCTCTACTTTATCAGAAGTCAATAAAGAAGTCTCATCCCAAGTCACATCTGATATAACGTGAGTCTTGTTATTGTAGTCGGTTAAAACAACTGGCACAATATACAAGTCTTATGTTGTAATCAGCCAAAACGACTGTTTCAACAGACATCAAGTGAATGCATTCTAAATTTGTGGTAATTTTAAGCTTTATGGTTTATTAAAATTGAATAATTAGTGCATTGTATTGTAAAAAATGTAAGTAGTGATATTGATTATGTTAAAATTTTTTTTAGTGGTGTTTAAATATTAATTAATTGTAATAATGTCTAAAAATGTCTTAATATCACATCATGAAAAACATTAGTCCCCTTCGAACAGTATATCTTGTACCTGTGGTTTAAATGGTGTTAGTGAAACGTGTGTGCATGGAGGAAGGAACAGCATAGTGCAACACAGTAATAAACAAACCGGAATCCAACAATGTACTTAAGATGAGAAGGAAGAAGTTAAAAATACCATATCCAAATAAATACTGTATTCAAAAAAGATGTTTAAGAAGAGGAATCCAGTAATTTACAGA